>CM076573.1:78855943-79191691 GCA_034641835.2 Pinus albicaulis | reverse complement strand
ACATAAATTATAAATCTATAAAATAGTTTTTTAGCATTAAAACAATGTAATAGTTTATTACTTAGTGTGTGATTTCTTTAATGCTTAACAAATTGTTAGCATTAAAACAATGTAATAGTTCATTACTTAGTGTGTGATTTCTTCAATGTTTAACAAATTGGCATGTCCTATAAATCTATTTTAACTTCAAATCTATTGTCAATATATATTATAAACAATATTGATCGTTGTGATGCAACAATGTCACTACCTCTATAGCTAATTAATTGATTCTCCCCAAACAAAGCTTTCCTCACAGTGTAAGCTCTCCATGTAAGCATTTGTTCTTCGCACAAGATTCCCGCATAGTGTAAGATCTTCTTAGAAGCATGTGTTCTCTACACAACCACTTCCTTCGCACAGATGACAAATAGCTCTTGCATTTCAAATTCTTGTGATTTCTACTTTTTCTGGAGAGAAGAGTGTGTAGGCTTTTGATGTATTCATGCCTAAATCAGCATAGACCCATGACCATTAGTTTCAACTGCCCACCAAATGAATTCGTGACTTTGAATTTCTTTGAATCATAAACAATGCAGACTGCTCACTTTATAGGTTCCTCCCTACATGAGCTTAATCCTATATGTAATAAAATGGAGTTCCTTTTTATGCTAATTTGGCGCGAGAAATTGTGGCCTAGTTACACAACGCTGAATTTTGATCCCACTCATCCATTTTTCAATACGATTAACCATCTCCTTTCATCTTGATCCTACACAAATTCGTTACATAAAAAACCAAGAAACAATTCTCATCATCTTCTAATTATTGGTGTTACTTGATCTATTCGGCCATTGGTTAACAACAATGTATGTCATCGTCATTTCTCAAGAAATTTAAGTTGTGATATGATGCACTCTAATCATATAGGAAGTATCAATTAATAAGTTCCAAAGGATATATACATATATAGAAAAACTAATACATGCCACATATATTGAGATGTGAATATAGAACAATAAGACAAATAAATAACAAAATAAAAAAAATAATTCTCCGTACAAAAAATTGATAAATGAAATGTTGAATTTATTTAAGGAATGCATGTTCAGAAATTGCGGATTTTATTAAAATTTATCTTCTTGATAATTACTTGTGATTTCATTAAGCTTCTTTCACTTAGATCTTATCTTAGCTACATTATTATGTTCTTCATCAAGCCAATTATCAAATTCACAAGAGACAAAATGTTTAGGCTTTCAAGCCACGACCAAAACCTGTCCCTCTTGGAGAGGAAAAAATTATCAAAATTATTCTTATAGATCTTCAACCCATGAGTACCAATACCATGACAAAGACCCTTGAGTACACTAGTATGTCTCCAAGATCCTTGTCACTTGCTCTTCTTCGCGCCTTAAGTTGATCCTCCTTTTCTACACTTCACTGCACCATGCTTCTATGTATACTTGTTGTTGAAATCCTAGGTTAATATTTCAGCGTCCTTATTAATGCAACTCAAGATTAGATAGTGGAGAATTTCCCTTGCTGTGATAGGCCTCTGCCTCCTTGAATAATGTTGGCCCAAGATAGATCTATTTTCAGTGTGATAACCTTCTTCCTTTCTCCCTTCACCACATTGTGTATATTGCTGAGCTTATGAAAAAATATGAACCCAATGACAAAGGCTAGCAATGCCTCTCCTCTGCATTGATCACAGTCTCCTTAGTAATCTTTTCAATGCCCCTTTCTTCACTGCCAATATATCCTTTTACACACTGTATTCTCTGCTTTTCTAATCTCCTTAGACTGAGAAATTCACAATGTAGTTCCGATATGTGACACAGACCTAGACCAAGATCACTAGCCCAAAACAGAGATACAAGCGAGGTCTCTCTTTCTTCGCTGTACAAACTTCTTCATTCATTATACTTCCTTCCTTCTTCACACCCAACTACAGTCCTGAATGCACACATTTATCACACAACTTGTCCAAAATGATGGCGAGATAATGAGGCCAGAGTCTCATGAGCTAATGAGGCCGCAGTCCACCCTTTATATAGGAGCTGTCACTCCTATTCCAGGGCGACATGATCAATTTTTTGTAGGCTGACTTTACCAAGGAATATTTCAACATTCTTGAGCTGACTTCTTGTTAAAGAATTAGTTCCGCTGCTGATTAGTTTAGAATTCGTTCTCATTCAGTTCCATTTCAGTTTCTGAATAACTGTCAGATTACTTGTATAAATAGTTCACATCAGTAATTCTTCATGGCAGGTTTTTCTCCAATAATTTGTTCTGTCCTTTATTGTTTTTCTGCTTCTCCTGTTTTGTGAAATTGTCATGGTATCGGAGCCACTGCTAGTTCTGATTGTGAGGATTAGAGCCGCTGCTCGAGTGTCTTTTGTTTGCGGTTCGAACTTGCTGAAGAGGAACTGAGCAGCTGAACTTGCTGAAGGTTCCACTGAGAAGAAGCACTGTTGAAGACCCTCCCTTCGAACCTGCCTGTCACCGGAGATAAGCGTGTCTGTTCCTGTTTGGGCTGAGAAGAAGCACGGTTGAGGACCCTCATTTTGGTAATTTGTCAATATTTGATTTATGTTTACAAACACCAAACAACTAGATTGTGTCATGCTAAACATAATTTGGGTTTTCTATCTTTCAAGCATTAATATTTTGTTAAATTTGGGTCCTTTTGAGACTCTAATGGTTTCATCTCTTGTTACTTTGTTGGCTCTCATCATTTCTATTGATCCTTGCAGGCTTGTCGATTATTAGGTCCCTATAATACTTTTGTATCCCTCTTATTTTTATTGTTATTTTTTTTCAAATGTAACCCCCTTATCATTATTGTTGTGGCCCATAGAAGCCCACTATTGTTATTGTTGTGCCCTTACATTTGTATTGTTATGTAGGATTTGATTATAATGTTACCCCTTAGAATGCTATATATAAAAAGGAGGTCTTCTCATTTAAATCATCCAAGAATTGTTCATTTATGTGATGTAAAGGAATTTTCTCCCTCAAGGAAGCTAATTTTCAAGTCGTTGATATATAATTTTATTATATTTTGTGATTTGGTTGCATAACATTTGGTCTCAAAGCTTGGAATTATAGGGTTTCTTTGCTTCAAATAGGTCATCTTGAAATTTTCACTATAATGTTTTTTTTCTATCAAGGTTCAGAAGCCAAAATTTTGACCACGTGGAGCTGAAATTTTGATGCACGTCCTGAAAAAATGTGTTAGGACCCAATAATATTGTGCATCCCCTTATCTTTATTGTTAGTGTAGTCCCTTTATTTTTAATTTTGTGCTCATGTAGTCCCCATATTTTTTTTATTGTGCCCCATAGAAGCCCACTATTATTAATTTTGTGCCCTTACATTATTATTGTTATGTTGACTCTGATTATATTGTGACCCCTTAGACTCCTATATATAGAAAGGAGGTTTTGTCATCTAATTGATCCAAGAATTGTTCATTTGTGTAATCTAAAGGAGGTTTCCCCCTCGAAGAGGATATTTTTAAGTCGTTGATCTATTATTTCTATTTTTTTGTAAGCTACTTGCATAACAATTGGTATCAGGGCTTTGGATTCTATGGTTTCACTTCTTCAAACATGTCATCTTGGAATATTAGATTTAACTTGTTTTATACAAAGCTTAAAAAGATGAAATTGAAACCACATGGATTTGAAATATTGTTGAACCTCATGTACGAATTTAAAATATTGGTTCATTATATTTTCGTAGATATGATCTGGGGAAGTTAGGGTTTTTCAGGCTCCAAAATTTTATCTCAAACACGTGACCGAGGCAAAATCGTCATAACTTTTGTTTCAGGCATCTCATTTGAATTTGGGTAGTGTCCAAAATTTAACATATTGTAGTTTTTTCATGTATCCTTTTCAAATTCTAATGTTTAAACTATCACACGTGACATCCCTAATAACTTCTCTCTAATAAACTATTCCATCGTCAGGACATCGTGGGGTATCTGTCATAACTTTGTTCTGAAGAATCTAAATTTGGTCTTACTAGTGACATTAGAAAGAAGACTCAAAGGGATACCACAAGACTGAATTTCAGATCTTGGAGATTTGATACCACATAGATATAATAGTTCCAATATCAAACTCCTAAAAATAATGAAAAAGGTCTGTATTTTTTTTTAAATGCATAACTTTTGTTTGAAAAATAAGTTTGAAGTAATTCCAAGGGCATATTAAAGCATATATATTAGTTTTGGGTTCTAAAATTCCTCCAAAAAAAACAATTCGACACCCATCAAGCCCTCAAAAATCTCTACTATGACGCATGAAGAGGAAGAATTGCAGCATGATATATCAAAATTATGGGACCAAGTGCAACAAATTTCTCTCTCACAAAGAGAAACCAACAAATATGAACTAAAAGGTGATATTGATGGTTTAAAATGTGACATGGATGGTTTAAAAGGTGACATGATTGGTTTAAAATAATACATGGAAGGTTCTGGGGAAGGTTTGACAAAGTTGCTACAAGAAATACTTCCTCATGGCAAAAAGGTATTAGTTGAAACTAATGTTGAGAACAAAATAAATGTTAATAATGATTTCATGGAAAATAATGTTATATTAAATACCCATCATATTCCAAATATCAATATAAGAAAATTTTGATGGAAAGGATCCAATAACATTGATACTACAAATGGAGCAATATTTTGAACTCCATAATGTGCAACACACACAAAAGGTATGCATTGCAACTTTATCTTTAGAACCCAATCAGTTTGTATGGTATCGATGGATTTGTTATGATAAACCATTTATCACTTGGTCAATTTGTACAGAGGAAATGTAGCATATTATGAGGATACAAAGAGAAACACCTTTTTTAATCCAATTCATAAGTCTCAAACAAAAGAGTTAAATGGAAGAGCACATTTAGGACTCCGAAAAATTGATTATAAGGGTCAATGATATTCCATAGGAGCATAGGATTGATGTCTTCATGGGGAATTTAAATTATAACATCCAACATTAGGTTCACCTTTGGGAACTTGATTCATTGGAGAAGGAATTCACAAAGTTGGCAAGAAAAAATTGAAAGAACAATTATGGAAACAAGGAAGCCTACCAATCACAACTATAAAGATGTAAGTGTTGTTGCGCCTAGCCTTCCACAACCTACAAGGTTGACACAACAAGAATTGGAAGAAAAAAGAGAAAAATGGCTTTGCTACAGTTGTGATAGAAAATACACTAAAGTTCAAAAAATTTCTAACAATAAATTTTCAAGCACTGAGCGGCTAAACTCCCTGAAGGTTCCGCTGATAAGAAGCACTGTTGAAGACCCTCCCTTCGAACCTACCTGCCACCAGAGATAAGCGTGTCTGTTCCTATTTGGGCTGAGAAGAAGCACGGTTGAGGACTGTTTGGGCTGAGAAGAAGCACGGTTGAGGACCCTCTGTTCAAATCTACCTGCCACCAGAGATAGGCGTGTCTATTCCTGTTTGGAATTTTGCTTATGTTTGCAGTTCTTGTTTGGTGTATTTTACTGTTTTGTGCTGCTTGAGAGAAGCGTGTAGATCACACTGTAAATCCCAACAAAAGGTGACATTTTGTTATTATAATTTTCCCAATGCTAAGCAACTAAAATCGGCAGTAAAGGCAAAAATAGCCCATTGTTCGTGAACCAGATTTTCAGATTCACATTGCAACCCCTTCATCTCAAAATCTACGCAGTTTGCTTTTCCAACCTCTATTTTTTGTTCTCATATTCTTATTGGAACCAGATTTTCAGACTTTTTCATTGTCATGATGTGAAAGTTGTGTATTATAATAAGAGACCAAGAGTATGTTGAGTTGAGTTTTTTTTTTATTTGCCTCCAGTAAAGGGGTAAAGACTGTTGGTTTATTAAAGGTGATTGTTTTTAAATAATGGCTTCGACAAGTCAGTTTGCCATTCCGACGCCATTATTTAGTGGAAAAAATTATGATTTTTGGAGTCTTAAAATGCAAGCATGTTTACAAGGCTTAGGGTGTTGGGAATCAGTAGAGTTGGGGTTCACAGAACCTGACGCAAATACAATTGCTAGTATGACTGCTGCCCAAAGAAAACAATTTGATGAACTTAAACAGAAAGAAGGTAGAGCAAAGTCGTGCATTTTAATTTCATTAGATGACTCTGTTTTCCCTAAAATCACTGTTCCTAAAACTGCTAAATCAATTTGGGATATACTTAAAGCTGCTTATCAAGGAAATGATAAAGTAAAAATGGTAAGATTACAGACTCTCTAAACACAATTTGAAACACTTAAAATGACTCACTCAGAAACCATTGATCAGTTTATGACTAAAGTTATGGGTGTTGTTAATTAGCTTCAGATGAATGGTGAAGAAATTGATGACCAAAGAATTGTTGAAAAAGTTCTTAGATGTTTGCCTAAAAAATTTGATATGATCGTTATTGTTTTTGAATCGAGAGAATTGACAAAATTATCTGTGGAAGAATTAACTGGTTCTTTGTTGGCACATGAAGCAAGAATTAATTTAGATGTCAGTAATTTAGAGCATGCTTTTAAATCTAAAGCTTCTATGGACAGAGGTAGAGGCAGAGGTTTTCGTGGCAAGAAAAGTAAAGGTAGAGGAAAATCTCAGTATGATGATAGATCACAGGTAAGTAAAACACATTCAGAGCAGTCTCAAAATGATCATGGTCATAGGTGGATAGATAAATCTAAAATTCAGTGTCACTACTGCAAAAATATGGCCATTATAAGTCTGAATGTCGAAAACTACAGTATGTTCTGAATAAAAACAAAGCCAATGTCAAAAACACTAAAGGTGAAACATCAGATGCTTTATTTTTGGCATGCCAAGTAACTGTGCAAGTACCTAATAAAGATGTTTGGTTGGTTGACAGTGGATGTAGTAATTGTTAGTATGAATCCTTTGTCGAAGTGTACGAAAAAAAACCACTTTAGCTACGCATAACTTATAGCCCTAACATCAAATATGGCTGCCAATATCTTCAGATCTGCAGTTAGTTGATCAAGACAAGTGCTGCAAAAATCCAGATCTATGCATAAAGAGACATTAAGCAGTAAAAATAAGGTTTTGCTCCATACATCCAATAGACAAGAGAAGAACAATATTTTTGAAAGAATTTTTGTATTAAGGGCACCTGGGAGGAAAACAAGAAGGTGTTTCCAATTCTCCTCAATGGGATGGGTTCTTGGAAGTCCTCAACACTTCAGATCTAGAATTTCTCTCTCTTGTTGGTGTAGAAAATCTAGACAAACATAGAACTCAAAGGGAGCTCAAAAATAAAATAACAGAAAATATGACAATGATAATGGTTCAAAAACAAATAGTATATATCCAGAGTGATCTAAGAGGCAACAAAAGGTGATGAATGGTAGGAAAAACCCTTCTATTTATAACAAAATATTAGGTCATTCTAGATCTTGGTGCATGATTAAAATAATATTAACCAAATCTAGATCCACCTTTTATGGAATAATTTATTATATTTGTTGGAGGGAAAGGGACTTTGACTTGGGTCAAAATCCCTTGATTAGTGAAGAATCAATAAATAAATGATTTATTTATCTTTTTACAGTACATGATAATTAAATAAATAGTGATTTATTCAATTATTATAAATGATTTAGTCAAATTTAACAAGGAATATCATTTAAACAATGTTTTAAATAATTATTCCTAGAAAATAATATGATAAATACCGATTTATCTAATTAATTTTCCTATTTTTGGTTAAATATGACTAGGCATATTAATTAAACTATGGTTTAATTAATTATCCCTTGAGGAAAATCAACAAATAAGGATTTATTCAATTATTCCTCATGGGGTTTCTTGTTAGACCATAAACAACTTAATAAATTATGGATTACTAAGTTATTTTTCATAGTGAAAGCAATTTTACTAGGGTAAAATTGTGGTCTTACATGGTGTACTTGGGTTCATCTAATAATAATAGGTTAGATGACCAAAAAATGGTGTAACAAATTGCCCCCCAACGTACGAGTGTTAGGAGCAAATCATATGACCGAAGTACGGTGTAAGAGCTCAATCACTAGACATCAAGAGGGAAGTCCAAGTAGATAAATGGAAGTAGCCTATCGTATTTCAAGAACTAGACTCCCGAGGAGATGAGACTCGCTGTGTGCAATAAGTCTCTTTTTTATGAGAGGGTACATAAGCCAAGGCGGCGGGGGAGGCATACCTCTATGCCCACCCCCAGACAAAGTACAAAATAATAGTGTGTCCAGTAAACAAGGGACCGAACCATAAAGTACAGCCGGCATAAACATGAGCCAGATAAAAATACAATGAAGGATCCCAAATACATGTTGTGCCTAGGATAACAGTCAGGACTTATACAATAATATCCGAGTACATGGGATACAAATACAACCCAAATGCCCCCTATACACGGGGAAGGGCTCACAAAATCTGACTGATACATGCAAATCAAAGAGGTGCTGCAAGCGACTAAGGCCGAAATCATCAAATATATGGAGTTGCATCGAAGGCTGCACTGAAGAGGTCATCCGGGCATGTGGGGGGCTACCTGCAGGGCCACCCCCTCATGAGGATTGAGACATCTCACACACACCCGGGAATCACCAGAGGCTGTTGTTGCATCACTGAACCATCAAGCATACGGATCTCGATCGGGCTGAAAGGAGTTGAAGTGGAGAAACAATCAATTCAAAGGGTAATGAGAAGTCCCTTTGCCTGATTCGAGGCACCGAAAAAGAGTGGGAGCTGGAACCAAGGTACACCGCCCTCTAGACCTATCTTCTGGAATGAAGGAGCTGATGTCGACAGAAGGAGGTCCGCCATAGGCGAGGCAATAAGAGATCCCCAACTAAGGCACGAGAGAAAATAGTAGAGTGACGGACAGACTAATACCAATGATGATGGTGGAATGGAAGGGATTGAGTAGCGAATGGACGACTTCCCATGTTAGAGCATAAAGGGCATGAATGACATGGCAGCGACTGATGCAATATCATAAGGGATAGCGGACAGTGGGACTGAAGGCCATAATGTGCGACACAAGAGAGAGACCAAGCAATGAAGGATGGAGGGCTATAGCAGGGTACAAAAGGACTCGGGATAGAATCCATGAATGCGATGATGACTAACTTGGATGCTCTAAACAAGGCGACTTGATGGTGCCACACATAGTAAAGGTCCAATGGGGGACCATGAAAACATGAGTACAAGATGGTAACTCATTTTACCTATTATCAACACGAGCATATAAGTATGGGGGCCAAATGGTGCCCCTAGTATGAGTGTTGCAAGTGAAGAAATTCGATTTTGAGGAGGGTTATGGCTGAGGGAGGGGGGCAGGTGCCCCCAAGCATGGTGTGGTCATGCCAAAATGTATTTAGACAAGGGGGATTTTAAACACATTTTAATGATGTGGTGTGCTATTGGGCTCATTATATATGGGGGCTTGAGAAAGGAAATGGAGGACAACAATCTCTTTTAGTACTGCATATATGAAGCAAATGGACTTTAAGTTTTCGGGTTGGCATACCTGGTGTCACTATCCCAAAGAGAGGATTTGGAGATAATGAACTGATGCTCTCCTAGAAAACCCATAGGTGGGTCAACAACAATGTCTAAGAGATTGGGTTGTTGATGGAAGATGAGGGAACGATAAGGGGTATCATCCCTAAAGTGATCTGAAGTGATATGGGACTCTAGAGGTTCTTCGAAATGTGGAAGAATAATGGTACTAAAGTCAACATGACCAAATACACTAGGAGAGTTTTGGAGAATTTCTTCTCCTGGTCTCTCGAATATGGGTGCCCCCTTACCAAAACATTGGGTTTCAATGTAATGGCCACAAGGCGTATGTGGTGTGAATGCATGGGTTCGATGTAAGGGGGAATAGGTAAAGTCAAGGGTGGGGATTTCTTCCATAATGTCTTCATCGTGATAGAAGATGGGGTGACTGGTGGAAGAAAGACCACCTGACGCGGCGAAGCTACCTAACTCATCATCATGAGAAGAGAGGTTCACATGCGCATCGTCACAAGGGGTGACAGAAGAGTAAGTAGATAAAGGATCTACCGATGTTGATCCCAAGGTGATCGCTGAAGGAAGGTCAAGCGAAACAACAGGGGAGGATTTAGAGGGAATGTTCCCCGAGGGTCCCATGGATGATGATAGGTAGAAAATGCTAGACGAAGGCTCTGTCATCTCGACATCAGGAGGGGGGATGTCAATGGGAGCAGTCATGTCTGGTGGTTTTGCCAAAGCAAAATGTGCAAATATGGGAGAGGTGGACTCATTGTGCTTGGCCTCGAATTGGCAGACCGCGGCTAGAGAGGTGCGAAAGTCCTCGAGGAGGGGACAAAGGTGGGTGTAATGACCATGGAGGTCACATAAAGCATAGGGGTGGTGGGTGTGAATAGTCTGGGGGTTCGTGGCCACGGTTGCGAAAGGAACAGAGGCTTCCGAGACTGGGGACTCAGGGAATGCGACATTAACCATGGGCTTGAGATGAAGCAATGCAGGACAGGTATGGGTGGCATGACTGACAATATCACACAAAGCACACTGGATGGTATGCTTTGGAGGCCGAGGAGGGGCAGGGTTTGTCGGGGCAGCCTTGTCCTTTGATGCCCCCTTGCGAGCTTTTCCCTTCTTACCCGAAGTGTTCGCAACAGGAGGTGGTTCCTGTTGAGGTGACTGAGGCACTATTGTAGTGGGAGAAGGCATGGGGACCGGTTGAACTAGGGTCAAAGCAATATAAGGTTTGGGGTCATCAGCAAGGTTGGGGTCGAGGACTTAAGGTACCGGGATTTGAATCCTGATGGTCGTGTTAGAAGAGAGAGGGTGGCCATGATGTACCGCGTACACTCCCGGTGTGGGAGCTAGGAATTGCATTCCACTGCAGGGGTAATGGCCAGTGGGGATGGTTCCTAAATGGCTAATACTTAGAACCGTTCTAGAGGACAGGCCTTGCACTCACCCGCTATGTGTGAAGGGCTAGGAGCAAAGCTACAGAGCGCGGTTGCTCGCATTAGTCGGGCAAGGCTGAGAGCAAACAGAGATGATTGTGACTGCGTATTCGATGAGTCAGGGGTCAGAGACAGGAGGAGGAGGAAGACCAGGGAAGGTTCCAAGCAAAGAGGAGTCTTTTTAGACGCCGGGAGAGACACTGGTCAAAGAATCTACAGTTTGTTAGTTGGCTACAGAAGAGATGGTCGACTCAGGGGAGGCCTGAGATTTAGGCTCATGATACGTCAACTGGTCAATGGTGACTATATTTCCATTATGAGGGAAAAACATCTTGCGGTGGACCGCGGATGGGACAGTAGACATAGCATAAGTGTAGCTACGCCCCAAAAGAATGTTATAATCAAGAGGGGCGTCGATGACTTCAACGTCAACGCAAATAGTCTTGTCCGCAAGAGTGATAGGACAATTACGGAATAAGCCAATGGGCTGGGAGGCATGGCCATCCCACGCACGAAGGGTGATTGTGAAAGGGGCCAATGCAGGAGATCCATGTTGTTTCCAAACCGAAGCGGACATCACATAGGTGGATGCCCCCTCATCAATGATGCACCTAGAAACATTAGCGTTCCAAATTTTGACGGGGATTTGGAAGGCTACGGAAGCAAGAAGAGGAGGATGTTTGGATTGATGGGTGTCGAAAACAATCAATTGGTCATCAGCAGGATCTACAGCGCCCATGGAAAATAGTAGAGCCTTCTTTTGGGAAGGGCACGACTGGAGGAGTTCCAATGTAGAAATGGCGGCAGGAGACTGCGCCAAATCATCTACTATGCTATACGAATGAGCAGCTCGACTAGAAGCAGCATTTCGGCGTAATGGTCCCTTAGGAATCTGGGTATGAACCTCAACTTTGGGATAAGGGATATGCAAGGGACAATTGGATGTCGAAAGCGGCTCAGTAGAACCTGAAGAAGGAGACTCGGGGACATTCGGAGCGGGAGGCTTGGGGTACTGAGGGGCCCGAGTTTGGAGGTTAAGGTCGATGGTTGGAGGTGGATTAGAGTTCATCATGAGGATCTGGTAATTGGAGGAACCATAGGGGGAAGGTTGAGTGGCCACCTGTCCGTTAGGTGGGTGGGTAGCCATGAATCCCTGTTGTGCATCCACTGGCTCGTGAGGGGACGGTGACTGCTGTTGCAGGGGTTGAGAAGGCCATGGAGGTGGAGGTGCTGATGCTGGAGGAGCTGGAGCACTAAACTGCGGATACGAATAATAAGGGGGTTGGGTAACAGTATGGTGACCAGGAGGTTGGGCCAAAAGAGGAGGTATGTTGTATCCTAGATACGTGCTACCAGGAGGGGGACAAGTGCGGGAGGTGCTGCCCCCTCCCCCAGGAAAACCATAACCCATGGGAGGTTGGGCATATGGATGAGAGAGAGCTCCAACGATACCATCGACGGCATGAGGTACCCCCTGTGCATTGACACCACCGGGTCTGGGGAGATCAGGTAGAACAGTATAAAAATAACCTGTCTGAGTGTAGATCAAGTCATATTTTAATGCCAGTTGGAGGGCGGCTTCTTCGGTTTGGGGAAAATGCGATGCGACATCTTTCCCGATAGGAGGCAAGAGAGATCTAAGGAACCAGTCCATGTAGACACGGTCTTCGAAAGTAGGGGATTGACATAGGCTCTTTCTTCTCTGCCATTCCTGGACATGATTGGATAGGCAGGTCGCAGATGATTGATAGAAAGAAGTCAAAAGTTCGATACCAGTGTCATAACGAAGGGGAAGCTGGAAGTAAGATAAAAAAGCTCGAGCAAGAGTCGCAAAGGTGGTATGAGAGGAAGGGGCCTGAACAACATACCAGTTAGAAGCCGTGCCTGTAAGCGTTCATTGGAACAACTAAAGATGGACAGAGTCATCGGTAATGGAGGAAGATGAACACCACATGTGGAAAGATCGGACATGATTTGAAGGATCTTCTCCAGCAAGGCCTTCAAACTTTGGGATGTCAGAAGGGAGCTTTGTCGGCATAGCAGGCCAACTAGCGTCATGGTGTATAGGGTCATTTGTCAACCGGTCCAAATCGGGGAGGCTGAGGCCTGCCGTGAAGGGGAGCAAGGGCGCAGCCGAGGTAGTTCCTATGGCGGTTCCGCTAATAACAGTCCCAGAATTAGGGCCGGGATTACCGCTAGCGTTAGGCCCTGGACCAGACATAGTGAAGGTGACAAGGGGAGAACCAGAAGTAAAAGGAGAACCCAATGAATCAGAAGAGGAGTCGGAGTGCGGACTCAGAGGAGGACTAACTTGACGACGGCGGGAAGGAGTAGGTTGACCAATCGGAAACTGAGGGTGAAGGCCAAGAAGTCTCCGGGATGTGCACTTTGGGGGCGCAATGGTGACAACACAAACACGGCACGAGGGGAAGAAGAACGACTGTCAAAGGTAGGGATGTAGAGAATCAAGTGATTACAAAGTCGAAACAAGGGCAGAAAGGTGCAGTGTCAATTGATTTTAAAGTCTTTGCCTGGCAGTGTAAACCAGGCTCTTCTTCGCTTAGGGTGAGTGTGCGGCATGCGTTAATTTTAATTGTTAAACCCTTTTCATTTTGAGAGAAAGAGAAAAAGCGTGCCGCGTAACTGAAAATAAAGCTGGAAAAAACAGTATATAATGCTGAAATAACAGAAAATTAACAGCTACTAGTGCATCGATCCAACCCAAGAAGGCGGGTCTCTCAAAACTGATCTAAAAGAGGGAAAAAATCTAGTCAAAACACACTAAAAAGAGGCCAATAGATCTAGGGTCGAAAGGGACAGGGATCTAAAGGAGAAATCTGCTAAAAAGAGGTGCAAATCACAACCAAGAGGCAGAGGCAAGGTGGCTGGAAAAAAGGAGGAAATCAGCAAAAAGTAGAAGGGGCAAGGAGGAGGCCCTAAAGGTAGATCCAAACAAATGTTTAGGAGGTGATTTGAAAAGGAGAAGAGCTGATTAAAAGGGGTCTGAAAAGGAGGTATCAGATCTGGAAAAGGGGGGGGGGGGGGGCTGAAACTCTAAAAAAACAGACCTGAAACAGATAAAATCTCTTCCACCAAAAGTGGAGGGTACTAAAGCCCTAGGGGGCTATGTTCCCACTTAGATGAGAAAAAAAGATCGGAAATAGGTCGAAACGGGCTGAGACAGAGGCTGGAAAACCCTGATAGAAGCTTCAGAGAAACCCAGAAAAATTGCAAAAAAAACAGCAGAAAAATCGGCAGGTCGTAGGTTCTGACCTGTTTTCTATGCAGGTCGCCGAAAATGGGCTGAAAAGTGTGACCTGGAGGTCCAGGTCACAGTTTCTGGGCTGAAAAGTGCGACCTCAAGCTCCGGATGTCTCGGCGGCAGATTTCCGGAAAAGTTGTCATCTCAGTTGCGGCTGATGTCTGTCACCTGCGCAATAGGGCCAGAAACACACGGAAGTTAGAAATTTTAATGTTTTAGGGTTTTATAGGTAAAAAACCACATGAAAATAGGAAAAAACAAAAATCTGAAAAGAAACCCTAGGGTCTGAAGTAGCTGGATATGCAGGAATATGAAAAACGACAACGGTCGTAATTGAAAACCCGTGTGGAGTCACCAATTGTTAGTATGAATCCTTTGTCGAAGTGTACGAAAAAATACCACTTTAGCTACGCATAACTAATAGCCATAACATCAAATGTGGCTACCAATATCTTCAGATCTGCAATTAGTTGATCAAGACAAGAGCTGCAAAAAACCAGATCTATGCATAGAAAGACATTAAGCAGTAAAAAGAAGGGTTTGCTCCATATATCCAATAGACAAGACAAGAACAATTTTTGAAAGAATTTTTTGTATTAAGGGCACCTAGGAGGAAAACAAGAAGATGTTTCCAATTCTCCTCAATGGGATGGGTTCTTGGAAGTCCTCAGCACTTCAGATCTAGCATTTCTCTCTCCCGTTGATGCAGAAAACCCAGACAAAGATAGAACTCAAAGGGAGCTCACACAGCAAATAATGGAAAATATGACAATGATAATGGCTCAAAGTCAGACCAAGAGTTTAGATCCAGAGTGATCTAATGGGAAACAAAAGGTGAAGAATGGTAGGAAAAACCCTCCTATTTATAACAAAATATTGGGTCATTCTAGATCTTGGTGCATGATTAAAATAATGTTAACCAAATCTAGATCCACCTTTTATGGAATATTTTATTATATTTGTTGGAGGGAAAAAGTATTTGACTTGGGTCAAATCCATTTATTTGTTAATAATAAATAAATAAATGATTTATTTATCTTTTTAAGGAAGTGGTCGAAGGATAATAAAATAAATAATGATTTATTTAATTATTTGTGGATGATTTGGTCATATTTAACAAGGAATATTATCTAAATAAGATTTAAATAATTATTCCTAGAAAATAATAAGATAAATAAAGGTTTATCTAATTAATTTCTTTGTTTTTGGGTTAAATATGACTAGGAATAATAATTAAATTATGGTTTAATTAATTATTCCATGAGGAAAATTAAACAAAATAGGTTTGTTTAATATTTCCTTTTGGGGTTTCCTGTTCAGACCATAAACAACCTAATAAATGTGGTTTATTAAGTTATTTTACATAGTGAAAGCAATTTTACTTAGGGTAAAATTGGTCTTACATGGTGTACTTGGGTCCATCTAATGATACTAGGTTAGATGACCAAAAAATGGTGTAACAGTAATCATATGACTGGTCATAGTGATTTGTTTTCACATCTCACTATGTTAATTAGGAAGCCCCAAAAGGAATAATTAATTAAACCATAATTTAATTATTATTCCCAGTCATGTTTAACCCAAAAACAAAGAAATTAATGAGATACACCCATAGTTATCTTATTATTTTCTAGGAATAATTATTTAAATAATATTCCTTGTTCAATATGACCAAATCAACCACTATTAATTAAATAAATCATTATTTATTTGATTATATCTCAACCACTTCCTTAAAAGGATAAATAAATAATTTATTTATTTATTCTTCACTAATAAAGGGATTTTGACCCAAGTCAAAGTCCCTTTCCCTCCAACAAATAATAATAAAATATTCCATAGAGGTGGATCTAGATTTGGTTAACATTATTTTAATCATGCACCAAGATCTAGAATGACCCAATATTTTGTTATAAATAGGAGGGTTTTTCCCTTCATTCTTCACCTTTTGTTGCATACTAGATCACTCTGGATCTATACACTCGGTCTCATTTTCTGCCATTGTTGCTCCCATTGAGCTCTACCTTCTACATTGGGTTTTCTACATCTACAAGAGAGAGAAAGCTTAGATCTGAAGTGCTGAGGACTACAAAGAACCCATCCCATTGAGGAGATCTGGATATACCTTCTTGTTTCCTCCCAGGTGCCCTGTAATATAAAAATTCATTCAAAAATCGTGTTCTTGTCTTGTCTGTTGGATGCATGGAGCAAACTCTTTACTTTACTGCTTAATGTCTTTCCATTTATAGATCTGTTTGTTGCAGCACTTTAACTACTAATTGCAAATCTGAAGATGTTTTGCAGCCATTATTGTTGTTAGGGCTATTAGTTATGCGTAGCTAAAGTGGTTCTTTTTCGTACACTTCGACGAAGAATTCATACTAACAAATGGCGGCTCCACACGGGTTTTAAATTACGACCGCTGTCGTTTTTCATATTCCTGCATATCCAGCTACTTCAGGCCCTAGGGCTTCTTTTTTAGCTGCTTAGTTTTTCTCTTTTCATGTCATTTTTTTCACATAAAACCCTAAAAACCTAAAATTTCTAACTTCCGTGTGTTTCTGGCCCTATTGCGCAGGTAAGCGACACCAGCCGCAACTGAGACGGCAATTTTTCAGAAAATCTGCCGCCGAAACAGCCGAAACGGGGGGGTCGCACCTTTTGGCCCAAAACCTGCGACCTGGACGCACCTTTTGGCCTGTTTCCTGCGACCTCAACTCAGATCAGGTCAGAACCTGCGACCTGCATTTTTTTCCCGCATTTTTTCTGCAATTTTTTCTGGGTTTTGCTGCAGCTTCTGCCAGGGTTTTCCAGCCTCTGTCTCAGCCCGCCTTGACCAAGATCTGATCTGTTTTTACTCCTCTAAGTGGGAACCCAGCCCCTTAGGGCTTTAGTACCCTCCACTTTTTGTGGAAGAGTTTCAGCTGTTTCAACCGTCGGTTTCAGAGCTTCAGCCCCCTCTTTTTCCAGATCTGTGACCTCACTTCCAGATCCTTTGAGATCAGCCTCTTTTCCTTTCAAATCACCTCTTGTCGTTTTGTTTGGACCTCCTCTAAAGGCCTCTGCCTTGCTCCCCCCGGTTTTTTGCTGATTTCCCTTTTTCCAGCCACCTTGCCTCTGTCTCTTGGCTGTGATCTACACCCCTTATCTGCAGCTTTATCCTCCATATCTCTGTCCCCTTTGACCCTAGATCTGTTGAGCTTCCTTTGTGTGTGTTTCCATAGTTTTTCCCTTTCTTTCCAGCATAGTTTTGAGACACCCACCTTCTTGGGTTAAATAGATGCATACGTAGCTGTTATTTTTCTGTTATTTCAGCATTTTATTCTGTTCTCTGTAGGTTTATTTTCAGCTACGCAGCACACTTTTTTGCTCTCAACAACGGAAAGGGTTTAAAAATTAAAATTAATGCACACCACACACTGACCTTAAGTGAAGAAGCGCCTGGTTTACACCGCCTGGCAAAGACTCTAAAATCAATCGTCACTGCACCTTATCTGCCCTTGACCTTCTTGATTTTGTCCCTTTCTGCCCTTGTCAGTTTCCTTCTTCCTGTCATCATTGCGCCCCCAAGGCGCCTTTCCCGGAGACTTCTTGGCCTTCACCCTCGGTTTCCGGTTGATCGACCTGCTCCGCACCGCCGTCGTCGAGCCAGTCCACCTTCGAGTCCGCACTCCGACTCCTCTCCTGATTCATCGGGTCCCCCTTCTCCTTCCAGTTCTCCCCCTTTTACCTTCACCATGTCTGGACCAGGGCCTAATGCTAGCGGTTCTCCCGGCCCCAATGCCGGCCCTACTTCTAGCAGAACCGTCACAACCACTACTCCGGCCACCTCTGTGCTGCCGTACATTGCAGGCCTCAGCCTCCCCGATTTCCATCAGTTGATTAACGACCTAATTCACCATAATACTACCTGGCCCGCTATGCCCACCAAACTACCCTCTGATATCCCTAAGTTCGAGGGCCTTAATGGCGAAGATCCAACCAATCACGTTCGATCTTTCCACATGTGGTGTTCCTCCAATTCCATTACCAATGACTCCATCCATCTTCGTTTGTTCCAACGCACGCTTACCAGCGAAGCTTCTAAATGGTATGTCGAACAGGCCACTTCCTCCCATACCACATTCGAGACTCTTGCCCAAGCCTTCTTGTCGTACTTCCAGCTCCCTCTCCGATACGACACTGGTACGGAGCTCTTGACTTCATTTAAGCGATCCTCTTCCACACGCCTTTCTGCCCATGTTCAGGAATGGCGACGAAGACGGAGCTTATGTCGAGCCCCTCCCTTTGAAGATCGGGTTTTAGTTTGAAGATGGGTTTGCATGGGCTGGTTCCTTCGCCTAGCACCCACTCCGAGTCTCCCAGCAAGCCAAAGATGTCGCCACATGTCATCCTCCAATGCGGAAAGACGCCCTCCGGCTCCAGCACAAATATGACTTGATCTCCGCTCAATCGAGACATGTTTATACGGGTCTGCCCCGACATCCCCGGAGCTGGTCGGCGTGCGCCCGGGGGCATCTCATTCCGCCGACGGTATTGTTGGATCTCTTTCCCACCCATCTGCTCACCCTCCTATGAGCCATGGTCTCCCTCAGGGAGGGGCCAGCACCTCAAGCAATCTTCCCCCTCCAGGCAACATGTATCCAGGATACGGCATGCCTCCTCCTTTTGCCCAACCTCCTGCTTACCTCAATGTCACCCAACCCAACCCTTACTTTTATCCACAGCCTGGTGCGCCAGCTCCTCCAGCATATGCGCTTCCGCCTCCCTTGCCTCCTCACAATCTGCAACAGCACATACAACCCCCTCCAGGGCAAGTATTTGCACAGCAGGGTGCGATTAACCCCCCTTCTTCTCAAAGAAGGCGGCGAGGCAACCAGAACCCATCTGCCCCCGGTAACCAAGGACCCAATTCTGGTATGGACCCTAACACTAGCAACCAGCCTCAAGGCATCCCGCCCAGGCCGGACAGGCCGCTTCGCACAAACAAGCCCTGTTCGTGTTGCGGTGTTTACGGTCACTACACTCACGATTGTCCTCTCTTACCCCAGATGCGACAGATGTGGGAGTCTCAAGCCACATTGCGCGGACAACACGCCTCCCCTCACGCTCCTCCTAATGTGGCCTACCCCGGCTTGTTTGTGTTCAGCGATCCTTTCCCTCAGGGAAAATCGCTCCACCAACCCAGAACGGCCATGCACCAACCTCGTCCATTGGTTCCTGCAACTACCAGATCCTTATGATGCGCTCCGATCCTTCCCCTTCCGTCGACCTTCACCTTCAAACTCAGTCTCGCCAGTACCCCAAGCCTCCTGCTCAGTCTGCTCCCGAGCCTCCATCTTTAGGTTCTACAGAGCCTCTTTCGACATCCAGTGGCCCCTTACACATCCCTCAACCCAAAGTTGAGGTTCATCCAAAGATTCCAAAGGGCCCATTACGCCGAAATGCTGCTTCCGGTCGAGCCGCTCAGTCGTATAGTATAGTAGATGATCTGGCGCAATCCCCTGCTGCCATTTCCACACTGGAACTCCTCCAGTCGTGCCCTTCCCAAAAGAAGGCTCTACTATCTGCCGTGGGCGCTGTCGATCATGCTGATGACCAAATGATTGTTTTCAACACCACTCAATCGGACCATCCCCCTCTTCCTCCTTCCGTCGCTTTCCAAATCCCAGTCAAAATCTGGAACGCCAATGTATCCCGGTGTATAATTGATGAGGGGGCATCCACCTGCGTGATGTCTGCTTCGGTTTGGAAGCAACTCGGATCCCCTGAGCTGGCCCCTTCCACGATCACCCTTCGAGCGTGGGACGGTCATGCCTCCCAGCCTATTGGCCTGTTTCGTAACTGTCCCATCACCCTCGCCGGTAAGACTGTTTGCATTGATGTCGAAGTCATTGACACCCCTCTAGACTACAACATTCTATTGGGGCGAAGCTACACCTATGCCATGTCTGCTGTCCCATCCGCGGTCTTCCGCAAGATGTCTTTTCCACATAACGGGAAGATAGTCACCATTTACCAGCTATCGTATCATGAGCCGTCGTCTCAGTCCTCCTCCGAGACGACCATCTCTTCTGTAGCCAACAAGCAAACCGTCGTTTCCTTGACCAGTGTCTCCCCTGGCGTTTATAAAGATTCCACCCTGCTTGGTACTTTTCCTCACCTTCCCCCCCCTCCTATTACGGATCCCAGCTTGTCGAATATTTGCATGATGCAATCGTCTCAGGCTGCCCATAAACGGCCTGCCTCGGCTAGTCAGCACCCTCCCCCCCGCCCTCCGCAACCCGCTCCTAGCCATTCATCTCCGCCAGCCGGACCTCCTCCTTCCGGCCCTCCCCCTACAGCTGGTATCCCCGAACCTCTTTATCCTCCAGGCTCGCCCCCCCCCAGCCTTAACCATCTTGGAGCCGTACCTCCTGGTCACTACCCTGCTGGACAGATCCCCTTCTTGGCTCCCCCTCCCGGAGTATATTCTGTCCCCATCATGGCCACCCTCTCTCTCCCTAACTTGACCTTGGGTATTCCGGTTTGGTACCTTGACCCCCCAGCCGCCACCCCCCTGGTCACCCCAAACCTTACATGGCTTTGACACCGGTTCAACCGGTCCCCCTCGCTTCCTCCATAGCCACTGTGCCCCCAGCACCTCCACAGGACCCTTCTCCTGTTGTGACGGCTCCCCGGAAGACAGGCAAAGCCCGAAGGGGGGCAACCCATCACGATCCGGCCCCCCCAACATCCGTTACCCCCCCACGACCACCAAAGCCCGCCATTCGATGCGCTTTGTGTGATGTCGTCGGTCATACCACTCACATGTGTCCTGAATTGCCCCACCTCAAGCTTCTGGTCAACGAGACATTCCCCGACTCTGATCTCCCAGAAGTACATGTCACTATCCCCGACTCCCTCCCAAAACTCAAACACTTGCGCACAAACCACCCTTGTGCCTTGTGCGATTTTCATGGCCATTACACCCACCTCTGTCCCCGCCTTGACGAGTACTGTTCCTCCTTGGACTTGTACCGCCAGTTCAAGGCCACTTCGATCGGACCAGAGGACATTCACATTCCGCCTCCCGCTGTTAAGCCAACGGAGCCCTCAGTCACCATTTTGTACCTGTCATCATCCATGAGACCATTGGGGAACGTTCCATCTGAATCCTCCCCTGTTGTTTCGCTTGACCTTCCTTCAGCGGTCATCTTGGGCTCAACATCGGTAGATCCGTTATCTACTTACTCTTCGGTCACCCATCGTGACGATGCGCATGTGAACCTCTCTTCTCATGATGATGATTCAGGCCGCTTCACCACGTCAGGTAGTTCTTCTTCCACTAGTCACCCCATCTTCTATCACGATGACGACATTATGGAAGAAATTCCCACCCCTGACTTCATCTATTCCCCCCTACATCGAACCCATGCGTTCACACCACATCCACCTTGTGGTCATTACATCGAAACCCAATGTTTGGGTAAGGGGGCACCCACATTTGAGAGACCAAGAGAAGCCATTCTCCACCACTCTCCTAGTGTATCTGGTCATGTTGACTCTAGACCCCGTATTATTCCACATTTAGAAGAACCTCTAGAGTCCCATATCACTTCAGATCACTCTCGGGACGATACCCCTTATCGTTCCCTCATCTTACATCAGCAACCCAGTCTCTTAGACATTATTATTGACCAACCTATAGCTTTTCTACGAGAGCATCAGTTCATTATTTTCAAATCCTCCTTTTGGGATAGTGACACCAGGTATGCCAATTCGGAAACTTTAAGTCCATTTGATCCCTATATGCAGTACCAAAAGAGATTGGTAACACTCCATTTCCTTTCTCAAACTGCATAACCATAACCAGAACAAATGGCACACCACTTCATTAAAATGTGGTTAGATTCCCCTTTTTATAAATACATTTTGGCATGCCCACAGCATGTCACACAAACTCAAAAAATGGGGGCACCACCTGCCCCTACATACATCACTGGGGGCACCATACGCCCCCCCATACATAAACTTACGACATGCCCATAGCATGTTCCAAAAACTGGGGGCACCATACGCCCCCCCATACATATACATCCGACACGCCCATAGCATGTTACAAACAAAATCCAAAAGCCCAGGGGCTGTCTGCCCCACTTGTCTGGGGGGGCACCGTATGCCCCCTACCCCGCATCCAGAGAGGGCTGCTGCTCACCACATGTCGGCCAATACACGACGAACGCCGATCCTGCGGATCTACGTAGAGAGTGTTCCCGGATCCCTCTCTCTCAATTGACCGCAACTCTGCCATGCACACTGCTTCACATTCTTTTTGTCGGGGGTACGGATCGGGAAAACGTGACACACACCACGGCCCAACTCCCGGCCATCGAAACAACATAAACCCCTCATGCGGTGCCCGGTTTTATGTTTTTGAACCGGAGATGGCATATTCACCTAATACACCGTCTTTGGGTGCATTTTCCCCCTTTAAAAGTGCCGGCCGGCTCCTGCGAGATGAAGGAGGAAATTTACGGGGTTTTGGGCCCTCAACTGCAAATGTAATCCATCAAAATGCACGAGCAAGGTTAGGCCTCTCGCCTCCAACTGACAGATCTCGAATCCAACGGTCAGTTTGTCCGCTACGTTCGCCGCAACATTTAGGGCCTTCTCTCCTCTCCACATTCACCACAGCAACACTAGCAAATGAATGATTTTGGAGGGAAAACTGCCTCATTAAAAGAGAACCCCTGTTTCTTCTTTCGACTGCTGCGACCACACCGTAGCCCCGTTCGACGAACCGTCAGCACCGCTGGATAGATCTCACCGAGCTCTAAAATGGGTTTTACTTAGTTTTTGGTGATTTGATACTTCACCCGAACATTTTTTTCCACGAAGGGTCACTTCACCACTCCTTAAAATCGAATTTCCTCACTTACGCCACTTGTACTTGGGGCACCATAACGCCCCCTTACTTGTCCATGTTCGTGTTGATTTTCGTCATGAGTACCCACTTTGTACTCATGTTTCTATGACCCCCCATTGGGGCCTTTACTGTGTGGCAGCACTATACAGTCGCCCTTGTTTAGAGCATCCAAGTCGAGTCATCATTGCATTCATGGAGTCTACCCTGCACCCCACTATAGCCCTCCATCCTTCTTTGCTTAGTTCCTCCCTTGTGTCGCATATCATGACCTTCCGCCCCACTGTCCCTTGTCCCTTTCGATATTGTGTCAGTCGCTGCCATGTCATTCATGCCATTTATGCTCTAACAAGGGAAGTCGTCCATTCGCCACTCCATCCTTCCCCTTTCCACTATCATCATTGGTGTCAGTCTGTCTGTCGCTCTATTGTTCTTCTCTCGTGCCTTAGTTGAGGATCTCTCATTGCCTCACCAACGGCGGACCTCCTTCTGTCGACATCAACACATTTATTCCAGAAGCAAGGTCTAGAGGGCGGTGTACCTTGGTTCCAGCTTCCACTCTTGTTCGGTGCCTCGGATCAGGCAGGGGGATCTCTCACTTCCCTTTGACTTGATTAGTTCTCCAGCTCCTTTCAGCATGATCGAGATGAGTATACTGGACAGTCCAGTGACCCAGCAGCAGCTCTTGATGATTCCCGGGCGTGTGTGAGATGTCTCGGCCCTCATGAGGGGGTGGCCCTGCAGGTAGCCCCCCACATGCCCGGATGACCTCTTCATTGCAGCCTTTGATGCCGCTCCAGATTTTGATGATGTTGGCCTTAGCCACTTGCAGCACCTCTATGATTTGCATGTATCAGTCAGATTTTGTGAGCCCTTCCCCATTTACAGGGGGCATTTGGGTTGTATTTCTCTCATGTACTCAGATATTATTGTACTAGTCCTGGCTGTTATCCCAGGCACAGCATGTATGTGAGACTCTTCATTGTATTTTATCGGCCCCTAAAAAATCCTTAGGCCTCCTGTGGTTCGGTCCATGTTTCATGGACACTATTCTTTTGTGCCTGTCCGGCGGGCCTTAGGTATACCTCCCCGCCCTTCGGCTTCTGGTCACCTCTCATAAAAAGAGACTTGTTACCCTTGCGAGTCTCGTCTCGAGGTCTAGTCCTTAAATACCAACATCTGCCTCACACTTCTCTCTGCGACATCCCCTTCTGTTGTGCGAGTACAGCACACAACGTACTTCGGTCACTCAATTTGCTCCTGACACCACTCGCACGGCGGGGGCGGGGTGTTTACACCTCGGCCCACGGTCATCTAACCCTTTATCATTAGATGGACCCAAGTACACCATGTAAGACCAGTTTTACCCCAAGTAAAACTGCTTTCACTATGTTAATTAGGAAACCCCAAAAGGAATAATTAATTAAACCATAATTTAATTATTATTTCCAGTCATGTTTAACCCAAAAACAAAGAAATTAATGAGATAAACCCATAGTTATCTTATTATTTTCTAGGAATAATTATTTAAATAATATTCCTTGGTAAATATGACCAAATCAACCACCATTAATCAACTAAATCATTATTTATTTGATTATATCCCAACCACTTCCTTAAAAAGATAAATAAATCATTTATTTATTTATTTTTCACTAATCAAGGGATTTGACCCAAGTCAAACACCCTTTTCCTCCAACAAATAATAATAAAATATTCCATAGAGGTGGATCTAGATTTGGTTAACATTATTTTAATCATGCACCAAGATCTAGAATGACCCAATATTTTGTTATAAATAGGAGGGTTTTCCCCTTCATTCTTCATCTTTTGTTGCATACTAGATCACTCTGGATCTATACACTTGGTCTCATTTTCTGCCATTTTTCTCCCATTGAGCTCTACCTTCTACATTGGGTTTTCTACATCTACAAGAGAGAGAAAGCTTAGATCTGAAGTGCTGAGGACTACAAAGAACCCATCCCATTGAGGAGATTTGGATACACCTTCTTGTTTCCTCCCAGGTGCCCTGTAATATAAAAAATTCATTCAAAAATCGTGTTCTTGTCTTGTCTGTTGGATGCATGGAGCAAACTCTTTACTTTACTGCTTAATGTCTTTCTATTTATAGATCTGTTTGTTGCAGCACTTTAACTACTAATTGCAGATCTGAAGATGTTTTGCAGCCATTATTATTGTTAGGGCTATTAGTTATGCGTAGCTAAAGTGGTTCTTTTTCGTACACTTCGACGAAGAATTCATACTAACAAATGGCGACTCCACACGGGTTTTAAATTACGACCGCTGTCATTTCTCATCTTCCTGCATATCCAGCTACTTCAGGCCCTAGGGCTTCTTTTTAGCTGCTTAGTTTTTCTCTTTTCATGTCATTTTTTCATAAAACCCCTAAAAACCTAAAATTTCTAACCCAAAGTGTGTTTCGGCTGTTGCGCGGGTAAGCGGCACGGCGCAAGCCCCGAGACGGCAATTTTGACTCCGCGCCGAAGCGAGCAGAAACGGGGGTCGCACCTTTGCAACCCAAAACACAGAGCACGGACGCACCATGCAGCACACCGCCGACCTCAACTCAGATCAGGTCAGAACCTGCGACCTGCCTTTTTTCCCGCATTTTTTCTGCAATTTTTCTGGGTTTTGCTGCAGCTTCTGCCGGGGTTTTCCAGCCTCTGTCTCAGCCCGCCTTGACCAAGATCTGATCTGTTTTTACTCCTCTAAGTGGGAACCCAGCCCCTTAGGGCTTTAGTACCCTCCACTTTTTGTGGAAGAGTTTCAGCTGTTTCAGCCGTCGGTTTCAGAGCTTCAGCCCTTTCTTTTTCCAGATCTGTTACCTCACTTTCAGATCCTTTGAAATCAGCCTCTTTTCCTTTCAAATCACCTCTTGTCGTTTTTTTTGGACCTCCTCTGAAGGCCTCTGCCTTGCCCCCCCGGTTTTTTTGCTGATTTCCCTTTTCCGGCCACCTTGCCTCTGTCTCTTGGCTGTGATCTGCACCCCTTGTCTGCAGCTTTATCCTCCAGATCTCTGTCCCCTTTGACCCTAGATCTGTTGAGCTTCCTTTGTGTGTGTTTCCATAGTTTTTTCCCTTTCTTTTCAGCATATTTTGAGAGACCCACCTTCTTGGGTTAAACAGATGCATACGTAGCTTATTATTTTGTTATTTCGACATTTTATTAGATATAAATAGGTTTATTTTCGGCTACGCGTACCTTTTTTGCTCTCAACGACGGAAGAGGTTTAAAAATTAAAATTAACGCACACCACACCGACAGTGAAGAGGCACTTTGGTTTACACTTGCTTTAAACAAGACTCTAAAATCAATCGTCAACACCTTATCGCCCTTGACCTTCTTGGTCCACATTCCTTTACGCCCTTGTCGGTTTCCTTTCTTCCTGTCATCATTGCGCCCCCAAAGCGCCTTTCCCGGAGACTTCTTGGCCTTCACCCTCAGTTTCCGGTTGATCGACCTGCTCCGCACCGCCGTCGTCGAGCCAGTCCACCTTCGAGTCCGCACTCCGACTCCTCTCCTGATTCATCGGGTCCCCCTTCTCCTTCCGGTTCTCCCCCTTTTACCTCCACCATGTCTGGATCAGGGCCTAACGCTAGCGGTTCTCCAGGCCCCAATGCCGGCCCTACTTCTAGCGGAACCGTCACAACCACTACTCCGGCCACCCCTGTGCTGCCGTACATTGCAGGCCTCAGCCTCCCCGATTTCCATCAGTTGATTAACGACCCAATTCACCATAATACTACCTGGCCCGCTATGCCCACCAAACTACCCTCGGATATCCCTAAGTTCGAGGGCCTTAATGGCGAAGATCCAACCAATCACGTCCGATCTTTCCACATGTGGTGTTCCTCCAATTCCATTACCGATGACTCCATCCGTCTTCGTTTGTTCCAACGCACGCTTACCGGCGAAGCTTCTAAATGGTATGTCGAACAGGCCACTTCCTCCCAAACCACATTCGAGACTCTTGCCCAAGCCTTCTTGTCGTACTTCCAGCTCCCTCTCCGATACGACACTGGTACGGAGCTCTTGACTTCATTTAAGCAATCCTCTTCCACACGCCTTTATGCCCATGTTCAGGAATGGCGACGAAGACGGAGCTTATGTCGAGCCCCTCCCTTTGAAGATCGGGTTTACATGGACTGGTTCCTTCGCACCCTCCCGTCTCCCATCGGCAAAGATGTCGCCTCTCACTTTCCTCAATCTGAAGAAGCCGCCCTCCAAATAACTTTAAAATATGACTTGATCTACGCTCAATCGGGTTATGTTTATACCGTTCTGCCTGACATCCCCAGGCCCGGTGGCGCTAACGCCCCGGGGGCATCTCATTCCGCCGACGGTATTGTTGGATCTCTTTCCCACCCATTTGCTCACCCTCCTATGAGCCATGGTCTCCCTCAGGGAGGGGCCAGCACCTCAAGCAATCTTCCCCCTCCCGGCAACATGTATCCAGGATACGGCATGCCTCCTCTTTTTGCCCAACCTCCTGCTTACCTCAATGTCGCCCAACCCAACCCTTACTTTTATCCACAGCCTGGTGCGCCAGCTCCTCCAGCATATGCGCTTCCGCCTCCCTTGCCTCCTCACAACCTGCAACAGCACATACAACCCCCTCCAGGGCAAGTATTTGCACAGCAGGGTGCGATTAACCCCCCCTTCTTCTCAAAGAAGGCGGCGAGGCAACCAGAACCCATCTGCCCCCGGTAACCGAGGACCCAATTCTGGTATGGACCCTAACACTAGCAACCAGCCTCAGGGCATCCCGCCCAGGCCGGACGGCCACGCTCGCATAACAAGCCTGTTAGGTGTTGGTGCTCGACTTGTCACTACACTCACGATTGTCCTCTCTTGCCCGTCTGACGACGGATGTGGGAGTCTCAAGCCACATTGCGCGGACAACACGCCTCCCCTCCGCTCCTCTAATGTGGCCACTACCCGGCCCCGCCAGCTGTGTTCAACGATCCTTTCCCTCAACGGATTCGTGGCTACCCGGCCCCCCGGCCATCGCAATACACCCTCGTCCATTTACGGGTTCCTCGACTTCTGCCGGGATCCTTATGATGCGCTGCGATCGAGTCCCTTCGAGTGGAGCCTTCACGCGGGCTGGGTCTTGCCATTTTGAAGCCTCCACCTAGTCTCGATGCATACCGAGCCTTCCCTCCATCTTTAGGTTTTACGAGCTCTTTCGGCACCCGGTGGCCCTTACACATCCTGTAACCCAAAGTTGAGGTTCACCCAAAGATTCCAAAGGGTCCATTACGCCGAAATGCTGCTTCCGGTCGAGCCGCCCAATCGTACAGTATAGTAGATGATTTGGCACAATCCCCTGCTGCCATTTCCACACTGGAACTCCTCCAGTCGTGCCCTTCCCAACGGAAGGCTCTACTATCTGCCGTGGGCGCTGTTGATCCTGCTGATGACCAAATGATTGTTTTCGACGCCACTCAATCGGACCACCCTCCTCTTCCTCCTTCCGTTGCTTTCCAAATCCCAGTCAAAATCTGGAACGCCATTGTATCCCGGTGTATAATTGATGAGGGGGCATCCACCTGTGTGATGTCCGCTTCGGTTTGGAAGCAACTCGGATCCCCTGAGTTGGCCCCTTCCACGATCACCCTTCGAGCGTGGGATGGTCATGCCTCCCAGCCTATTGGCCTGTTTCGTAACTGTCCCATCACCCTCGCCGGTAAGACTATTTGCGTTGATGTCGAAGTCATTGACGCCCCTCTAGACTACAACATTCTATTGGGGCGAAGCTACACCTATGCCATGTCTGCTGTCCCATCCGCGGTCTTCCGCAAGATGTCTTTTCCACATAATGGGAAGATAGTCACCATTGACCAGCTATCGTATCATGAGCCGCCGTCTCAGTCCTCCTCCGAGACGACCATCTCTTTTGTAGCCAACAAGCAAACTGTCGATTCCTTGACCAGTGTCTCCCCCGGCGTTTATAAAGATTCCACCCTGCTTGGTCCTTTTCCTCACCTTCCCCCCCCTCCTGTTACTGATCCCAGCTTGTCGAATATTTGCATGATGCAATCGTCTCAGGCTGCCCATAAACGGCCTGCCTCGGCTAGTCCGCACCCTCCCCCCCGCCCTCCGCAACCCGCTCCTAGCCATTCATCTTCGCCAGCCGGACCTCCTCCTTCCGGCCCTCCCCCTACAGCTGGTATCCCCGAACCTCTTTATCCTCCAGGCTCGGTCCCCCCCGGCCTTAACCATCTTGGAGCCGTACCTCCTGGTCACTACCCTGCTGGACAGATCCCCTTCCTGGCTCCCCCTCCCGGAGTATATTCTGTCCCCGTCCTGGCCACCCTCTCTCTCCCTAACTTGACCTTGGGTATTCCGGTTTGGTACCTTGTCCCAGTAGCCACCCCCCTGGTCACCCCAAACCTTACATGACGGCTTAGAGTTCATAGGTCCCCCTCGCTCCTCCTTAGCCACTTTGTGCCCCGGCCTCACAATGCCCTTCTCTGATGACGGCTCCAGCTTAGTCCTTGATCTCGTGGCTTAGAAGGAAGCAACACATCTTACAATCTCGGCCCCCCCGACATCCCTTACCCTCCCACGACCACCAAAGCCCGCCATTCGATGCGCTTTGTGTGATGTCGTCGGTCATGCCACTCACATGTGTCCTGAATTGCCCCACCTCAAGCTTCTGGTCAACGAGACATTCCCCGACTCTGATCTCCCAGAAGTACATGTCACTATCCCCGAATCCCTCCCAAAACTCAAACACTTGCGCACAAACCACCCTTGTGCCTTGTGCGATTTTCACGGCCATTACACCCACCTCTGTCCCCGCCTTGACGAGTACCGGTCCTCCTTGGACTTGTACCGCCAGTTCAAGGCCGCTTCGATCGGACCAGAGGACATTCACATTCCGCCTCCCGCTTTTAAGCCAACGGAGCCCTCAGTCACCATTTTGTACCTGTCATCATCCATGAGACCATTGGGGAACGTTCCATCTGAATCCTCCCCTGTTGTTTCGATTGACCTTCCTTCAGCGGTCATCTTGGGCTCAACATCGGTAGATCCGTTATCTACTTACTCTTCGGTCACCCATTGTGACGATGCGCATGTGAACCTCTCTTCTCATGATGATGATTCAGGCCACCTCACCACGTCAGGTAGTTCTTCTTCCACCAGTCACCCCATCTTCTATCACGATGACGACATTATGGAAAACATTCCCACCCCTGACTTCATCTATTCCCCCTTACATCGAACCCATGCGTTCACACCACATCCACCTTGTGGTCATTACATCGAAACCCAATGTTTGGGTAAGGGGGCACCCACATTTGAGAGACCAAGAGAAGCCATTCTCCACCACTCTCCTAGTGTCTCTGGTCGTGTTGACTCTAGACCCCGTATTCTTCCACATTTAGAAGAACCTCTAGAGTCCCATATCACTTCAGATCACTCTCGGGACGATACCCCTTATTGTTCCCTCATCTTACATCAGCAACCCAGTCTCTTAGACATTATTATTGACCAACCTATAGCTTTTCTACGAGAGCATCAGTTCATTATCTCCAAATCCTCATTTTGGGATAGTGACACCAGGTATGCCAATTCGGAAACTTAAAGTCCATTTGATCCCTATATGCAGTACCAACAGAGATTGGTAACACTCCATTTCCTTTCTCAAACTGCATAACCATAACCAGCACAAATGGCACACCACATCATTAAAATGTGGTTAGATTCCCCTTTTTATAAATACATTTTGGCATGCCCACAACATGTCACACAAACTCAAAAAATGGGGGCACCACCTGCCCCTACATACATCACTGGGGGCACCATACGCCCCCCATACATATACTTACGACATGCCCATAGCATGTTCCAAAAACTGGGGGCACCATACGCCCCCCCCCCATACATATACATCCGACACGCCCATAGCATGTTACAAACAAAATCCAAAAACTGGGGGCACCATATGCCCCCCCATACATTCTAGGGGGCACCACTTGCCCCTACACACATCCGAGAGGGCACCATATGCCCCTATATCTGGCCAAGACCCGACGACCACCCTGATCCGCCTGGATCTCTGTCCGAAGTGTTCCCGGATCCCTCTCTCTCCAGTTGACCCGCAACTCTGCCATACCTGCACAACCACATTCTTTTTGTCAGGGTACAAATCGGGAAAACCATAACCACACACCACAACCCAACTCCCAGCCATCAAACAGCACCGAGCCCTCCTCGTCTCCCAGGTCGCAGTTTTCTGCCATTTTCTGGACCAGGTCGCACTTGTTGCCCTAATACCTGCGTCCTGGGTCGTACTTTTTGCCCAAAAAAAGTGCGACCCGGCCATAGAGATGAAGGAGGGGCTGTTTCTGGGGGTTTTGGGCCCTCAACTGCAAATGTAATCCATCAAAATGCAAGAGCAAGGTTAGGCCTCTCGCCTCCAACTGACAGATCTCGAATCCAACGGTCGGTTTGTCCGCTACGTTCGCCGCAACATTTAGGGCCTTCTCTCCTCTCCACATTCACCACAACAACACTAGCAAATGAATGATTTTGGAGGGAAAACTGCCTCATTAAAAGAGAACCCCTGTTTCTTCTTTCGACTGCTGCGACCACACCGTAGCCCCGTTCGACGAACCGTCAGCACCGCTGGACAGATCTCACCGAGCTCTCAAATGGGTTTTTATTAGTTTTTGGTGATTTGATACTTCACCTGGACACATTTTGTCCAAGAAGGGTCACTTCACCGCTCCTTAAAATCGAATTTCCTCACTTATGACACTTGTACTTGGGGCACCATATCGCTCCCTTACTTGTCCATGTTCGTGTCGATTTTCGTCATGAGTGCCCACCTTGTACTCATGCTTCTATGACCCCCCATTGGGGCCTTTACTGTGTGGCAGCACTCTACAGTCGCCCTTGTTTAGAGCATCCAAGTCGAGTCATCATTGCATTCATGGAGTCTATCCTGCGTCCTTTCACACCCCACTATAGCCCTCCATCCTTCTTTGCTTGGTTCCTCCCTTGTGTCGCATATCATGACCTTCAGTCCCACTGTCCCCTATCCCTTTCGATATTGTGTCAGTCGCTGCCATGTCATTCATGCCCTTTATGCTCTAACAAGGGAAGTCGTCCACTCGCCACTCCATCCTTCCCCTTTCCACTATCATCATTGGTGTCAGTCTGTTTGTCGCTCTATTGTTCTTCTCTCGTGCCTTAGTTGAGGGTCTCTTATTGCCTCACCTACGGCGGACCTCCTTCTGTCGACATCAGCGCATTTATTCCAGAAGCAAGGTCTAGAGGGCGGTGTACCTTGGTTCCAGCTTCCACTCTTGTTCGGTGCCTCGGATCAGGCAGGGGGATATCTCACTTCCCTTTGACTTGATTACTTCTCCAGCTCCTTTCAGCATGATCGAGATGAGTATACTGGACAGTCCAGTGACCCAGCAGCAGCTCTTGATGATTCCCGGGCGTGTGTGAGATTTCTCAGCCCTCATGAGGGGGTGGCCCTGCAGGTAGCCCCCCACATGCCCGGATGACCTCTCCATTGCAGCCTTTGATGCCGCTCCAGATTTTGATGATGTTGGCCTTAGCCACCTGCAGTACCTCTATGATTTGCATGTATCAGTCAGATTTTGCGAGCCCTTCCCCATTTACAGGGGGCATTTGGGTTGTATTTATCTCATGTACTCAGATATTATTGTACTAGTCCTGGCTGTTATCCCAGGCACAACATGTATGTGAGACTCTTCATTGTATTTTTATCTGGCCTTTGTTTATGCCAGCTGTACTCTATGGTTCGGTCCCTTGTTTACTGGACACACTATTCTTTTGTACTTTGTCACGGCGGGCATAGGTATGCCTCCCCCGCCGCCTTCAGCACAGGTACCCTCTCATAAAAAGCGACTTGTTGCACCTGCGAGTCTCGTCTCCTCAGGGTCTAGTCCTTCAGCACACTATCTACCTCACACTTCTCTCTCTGACATCCCCTTTTGTTGTCTAGTGATTGTATTCTTACAACGTACTTCGGTCATACGATTTGCTCCTGACACTCGCACGCTGGGGGGCAATCTGTTACACCATTTTTTGGTCATCTAACCTTTTATCATTAGATGGACCCAAGTACACCATGTAAGACCAGTTTTACCCCAAGTAAAGCTGCTTTCACTATGTTAATTAGGAAACCCCAAAAGGAATAATTAATTAAACCATAATTTAATTATTATTCCCAGTCATGTTTAACCCAAAAACAAAGAAATTAATGAGATAAACCCATAGTTATCTTATTATTTTCTAGGAATAGTTATTTAAATAATATTCCTTGTTAAATATGACCAAATCAACCACCATTAATTAAATAAATCATTATTTATTTGATTATATCCCAACCACTTCCTTAAAAAGATAAATAAATCATTTATTTATTTATTCTTCACTAATCAAGGGATTTGACCCAAGTCAAAACACCCTTTCCCTCCAACAAATAATAATAAAATATTCCATGAGGTGGATCTAGATTTGATTAACATTATTTTAATCATGCATCAAGATCTAGAATGACCCAATATTTTGTTATAAATAGGAGGGTTTTCCCCATCATTCTTCACCTTTTGTTGCCTATTAGATCACTCTGGATCTATACACTTGGTCTCATTTCTATTATTTTCTCCCATTGAGCTCTACTTTCTGCATTGGGTTTTCTACATCTACAAGAGAGAGAAAGCTTAGATCTGAAGTGCTGAGGACTACAAAGAACCCATCCCATTGAGGAGATCTGGATACACCTTCTTGTTTCCTCCCGGGTGCCCTGTAATATAAAAATTCATTCAAAAATCGTGTTCTTGTCTTGTCTGTTGGATGCATGGAGCAAACTCTTTACTTTACTGCTTAATGTCTTTCTATTTATAGATCTGTTTGTTGCAGCGCTTTAACTACTAATTGCAGATCTGAAGATGTTTTGCAGCCATTATTGTTGTTAGGGCTATTAGTTATGCGTAGCTAAAGTGGTTCTTTTTTGTACACTTCGACGAAGAATTCATACTAACAAAGGGATCCTCAACTAAGTCACGAGAGAAAATAGTGGAGCGACTAACAGACTGACACTAGTGATGATGATGAAATGGGGGGTACTAAGCAGCGGACGAACGACTTCCCTTGTTAGAGCATAAAGGCCATGGATGACCTGGTAGCGATTGACACAATATCAAAGGGGATAGCAGACAATAGGAATGAAGGCCATAATGTGCAACAAGAGAGAGGAATCAAGCAATGAAGGATGAAGGAATATAGCAGGATAGAAAGGGACTTTGGATAGACTCCATGGATGTGATGATGACTCAATTCATATGCTCTAAACAAGGGCGACTCGATGATGCTGCCACACAGAAAAGGTCCAATGGGGACCACAAAGACATGAGTACAAGATGGTTACTCATGAAGAAAATAAACACGAGCATGGACAAGTATGGAGGCAAAGTGGTGCCCCAAGTACAAGTGTTGCAAGTGAAGAAATTTGAGTTTGAGGAGTGTTGAAGTGACCCTTCTTGGACAAAATGTGTCTTGGTGAAGTATCAAATCACAAAAAACCAACAGATACCCATTTGAAAGCTCAATGAGATCTTTCCAATGGTACAGATGGTTTTTCAAACTGAGCTACTGTTTGGTCATAGCAGATGAAAGAAAAATCTATGGTTTCTCTTCTAATAAGGCATTTTCCCTCTAAATTCACTCATTTGCAAGTGTAGTTGTGGTGAATGTAGAGAGGAGAGAAGACCCTAAATCTTGCGGCGATTGTAGTGGAAAAATCGACCGTTGAAATCGATATCTATCAGTTGCAGGTAAGAGGCATAACCCTAATCTTTCATTTAAGGGGATCAAAATTTCAGATTACGCACCCAGTGCTCATGAACAGGCCAGGTCACACTTTTTGGGGTCTGTTCTGCGACCTGGGTAGTAGGTACTGGTTAGAAAAATGCGACCTATCCCAGGAAATGAACTGAAAAGTGTGACTTTTCAGAGAAAGAGTGTTTTAGTGTTTTTTTGGGCTGAGATCTGGGATTTTTATGGTTGAGGGGCACAGGTACCCCCAAGCATGTTGTGGTCATGCCAAAATGTATTTAGAAAAAGGGGAATATAAACACATTTTTATGATGTGGTGTGCCATTTGTTTTCGTTATGGTTATGCAGTTCGAGAAAGGGAATGGAGCATTACCAATCTCTTTTGGTACTGCATATATGAATCAAATGGACTTAAGTTTTTGGGTTGGCATAGATGGTGTCACTATCCCAAAGAGAGGATTTGGAGATAATGAACTGGTGCTCTCCTAGAAAAGCCACACGTTGGTCAACAACAATGTCTAGGGGACTAGGTTGCTGATGTAAGATGAAGGAATGATGAGGAGTATCATCCCTAGAGTGATATAAAGTGATATAAGACTCTAGAGGTTCTTCTAAATGGGGAAGAATAATGGTACTAGAGTCGACACGACTAGATAAACTAGTGGAAGATGGGGTGATTGGTGGAAGAAAGACCACCTGATGGAGTGAAGCTACCTGAGTCATCATCATCATGAGAAGAGAGGTTCACATGCGCATCATCACAGGGGGTGATGGAAGAACAAGCAAATAATGGATCCACTAATGTTGAGCCTAGGGTGATCACTGAAGGGAGGTCGAGTGAAACAGAAGGGGAAGTATTAGAGGGACCTTCCACCGTGGATGTAATTGTAGGTTTTAACCCTGAACAGAAATTATCTACACACGAATCTTATAACAGAAAATAAACAGTAGCGAGAGCATAAAACATAAAATAGATAAACACAGAGATTTTCCCTGGATCCCAAATCGGGACGACCAACTTGATTTTTCATTATATTCCTTTTAGTGTTACAACACATATATATACATGCCGAAGCATACATAAACCCCAATCCATAAACCCTGGATTAGAACATAACCGTAGTTCCCTTGACTGGATCTACAAAAAATACCAGGGGCCGAAAACCATCGTACCCCCAAAACCATGTGCAAAACCATGCACAAAACCATGGACGTGGACTACCCGCCGGAAATTAAGGACCAAAAATTTTTGTCGGGGCGCTGCCCCGAACCCCGACAGGGGGGGCTACCGCCCCCCCGCGCGTGCTTAGTCGTGGAAAGAATATAACACATACCCAACATTCTCCCACTTGCTGTTTTCTTTCCACGGGGGCCCACAGGAGGGCTTAGTCATTGGCCCAATTCTTCAACACCGATTGTTTCTCTACACCAAGAGAACTTCTGAGTGCTCACAGACTTTGTCAATGCATCTGCAACATTCTTCAAAGTGTCCACCTTTACCAGCAACACCCTTTTAGCCTCAACCATATCTCTAACAAAGTGATATTGAACATCAATGTGCTTTGTCTTTGAATGATAAGCGGGGTTCTTAGCCAAGAAAATTGCACTTTGGCTATCACAGTCTATCCTTATAGCTTGATGTACCAACCCCATACTTGAACACAATCTCTGCAACCAAATTGCTTCCTTGCTTGCATGAGTGGCTGCTATGTATTCTGCCTCTGTAGTTGAAAGAGCCACTACAGACTGTCTTTTACTCATCCAACTGACTGCGCCTCCAAATAGGCTAAACACATACCCACTTGTAGATCTTCTTTGGTCCATATCTCCAGCCCAATCTACATCAACAAAACCACGAATGTCCAACATTCTTTCCAATCTTGGTCTTCCCTGGTAGCACAAGCCATAATCACTAGTGCCACGTAAATATCTGAAAACCCGCTTCACTGCTGTCCAATGCTCCTTCCCTGGGTTTGACATAAACCTGCTCAATACTCCCACTGCATGTGCAATGTCTGGTCTAATACAGACCATTGCATACATCAGGCTACCCACTGCACTTGCATATGGAACACGGGACATATCCTCCTCTTCTTCTTGTGTCTTGGGACACTGTTCGGCAGATAGCTTTACACCTACAGGAATAGGAACATTCACCGATTTACTATCCTGCATATTGAACCTCTGCAATATAGTCTCGACATACTTCCTCTGGTTTAACCAGAGCTTCCTCTTTGCCCAATCTCTCTTAATTTCCATGCCCAAAATATAGTTTGCAGCACCCAGATCCTTCATGTCGAATTTGGAGAATAGTTGGGTCTTCCAATCTTGGATAATTTCTTTGTCATTTCCAATCAACAACATATCATCCACATACAAGACCAGATATATAACATGATCACCAATTAATTTAAAATAAACACAATGATCTTCCTTGCTTCTGGTGAAGCCAAGTCCCCGTATATAGGTATCAAATTTCTGATACCACATCCTTGGTGACTGTTTTAACCCATACAGAGACTTATTCAACATGCATACCAGTTCTTTCTTACCCTTCACCATAAATCCTTCAGGTTGCTTCATGTAGATCTCCTCTTCTAGATCCCCGTGAAGAAAATATGTCTTCACATCCATCTGTTCTATCTCAAAATCAAATGCAGCAGCAACAGATAAAAGTAATCTAATAGAAGTAACCTTGGCAATAGGAGAAAAAATATCACCAAAATCAATTCCCGGCACCTGGGAATAACCTTTCGCTACCAACCGAGCTTTGTATTTCTCCACCTTGCCTTCTACATTCATCTTCTTCTTAAAAACCCATTTGCTCCCAATGGGCTTCCTTCCAGCTGGCAACTCCACCAAATCCCATGCATCATTTTTGTGCAAGGATGCCATTTCATCAACCATGGCCTCCTTCCAGAGTTTTCCATCCTCTGAATCTACTGCCTCCCTGACAGTTCTGGGTTCATCATCAATTATAGTTAAGGCAAAACCTAAACAGAAAGCAGATGGACTATACCTTTCTGGTTGCCTTCTTTCCCGAACTGATCTTCTCAAAGCTGGAGTTTGTGGCTCTTCATCTTCTGAGTCTTCTTCTATTGTAGAGTCTGATTCATCCTCCTTTAGCTCAAACTCTATCTTCTCAGGTTCCTTTGGTAGGACTTCATGTTTAACAACATTTTTCACTTCTCTAAACACCACATCTCGGCTGTACACAACCTTCCTTGTTTCTGGGTTCCAAAGCTTGTAACCCTTTAAACCATCCTTATACCCAATAAAGATGCACCTTTCAGATTTATTATCCAACTGGTCCTTTTCTCCTTTGGAACATGTACATATGCATCACATCCAAATACCCTTAGATGTGAAAGAGAGGGTTTCTTACCAGTCCATACCTCATGTGGAGTCTTATCCTCCAACGCTGATGAAGGTGATCTGTTAACTAAGTAACATGCAGTCTCCACTGCCTCTGCCCAGAATTCTTGTCCTAACCGGGTACCACTGAGCATGCTTCTTGCCTTTTCCATCAGTGTTCTGTTCATTCTTTCTACAACTCCATTTTGCTGAGGTGTGTATGGAGTAGTCTTCTGTCGTGCTATACCACACTTCTTACAGAACTCTTCAAATTCCTTCTTGCAGAACTCCCCACCATTATCTGTCCTCAATGCCTTTATCTTCTTCTCTGTCTGGTTTTCCACCAGAGCCTTAAATTCTTTAAATTTGTCAAAGACTTCAGATTTCTTCCTCAAGAAATATATCCATGTATTCCTTGAGAAGTCATCTATGAATGAAACATAGTACACAGACTTTCCCAGTGATGGAACTGACACGGGCCCAAACACATCACTGTGCACAAGTTCTAATATCTTGTTTGCCCTCTTAGCACCAGAAGGAAAACTCACCCGATTCTGCTTCCCATATACACAATGTTCACAGAAATCGAAATCCAGAGAACAATTAGACATATCTTCTACCATACCATCTCTATGCAGTATCCGAAGGCTCTTCTCTCCAATATGTCCAAGCCTTTGATGCCATAGCATGGTATTTTCTCCAGAGACAGCTAGACTTTCCGTCCCACTTTCAGGAACCACAAAATTGTTACACCCATCAATAACAGTGCTACCTTGTAGCTTGTACAGAGTTCCAGTCCGAACTCCCCACATTAATACTAGTGCTCCCCGAACCATCTTGCAGGCATCTTTCTCGAACACTATTTTGACACCTGCATCATCCATCTTGCTTACAGAAATCAGATTTCTGGCCAATGCAGGAATATGCAGAACACCAGGAAGTGTTATAATCCTCCCACCTTGTAGCTTCAGCTTGACCTTTCCACGTCCGACGATTCTGGCCTTCCTATCATCCCCTAGGAATACATCACCACCATCATATTTCTCATACTCGTAGAACCACTCCCTATGGGGAGTGAAGTGAAAGGATGCACCTGAGTCAATCAACCATGACTCATGATCTACATGTGTATTTGAAAAAGAAGCCAAATACACATCCCCACCTTCATCCGAGGTGGTTTTTGCCTCTGCAGAAGGAGCATCATCAGATCCCTTTCCTTTCTCAGGAGCTTTAGATCTGCAGTCCTTTTTGTAGTGCCCTTCCTTTCCGCATTTCTAGCACACCTTTACAAAATTTCCAGGAGATTTAGATCTCCCTCTAGATTTGGATCTCCCACTCGAACCCTTATTCTTGTTTCTGTTCTGGGACCTTCCTCGTACAGATAAGGCATCTCCATTCTGACCCTCCATATTTCTCCGTCTCATTTCCTCCGACAGCAAGGCTGAGACAATGTCATCAAAATTCAAGGTAGTTGTGTTACCTGTTACGGTAACCGGTGTACAGTGCAGTAGGGCCCAACAAAGCTAGTGCACTTATCTTCATGAATTTTAATATCAACAAATGTGGGTGACTTACATGAAGTAACAGAAGGCATTCGAGATGCTTTGTCCATAGTCTCCATCTTCATCCTCGGAGTTATCTTGACTTTTCATGAGAACAAATTATTCACGGGGCTTATATTGGTACAAAGTCCCTAGCTTTTCCCACAAGGTCTTCGCCGTAGCTTCCCCAGATACATTCAACAATACTGAATCTGAGACACACAACCGTATTGTACTTTTAGCCTTCCGATCCAGTTTCTTCCAGTCTTCATCTGACATTCATGTTGGCTTAGTACCTGGATCTACCGCGATCCACTGATCTTTATCCACCAGCAGATCCTCCATCTTGAGCTTCCACAACTCAAAGCTCTGACCATTAAATTTCTCGATCTCTATCTTTCCGCTACTCGCCATATTCTTTCACCGCAAGAATCGATCCGGATCTCCTTGAGCCGGGGGTCTCGAGCCGAAACAGCACTCCCGGCTGACAAAAGCAGCTCATTGAAGCCAAAACAACTCTGATACCAAATGTAGGTTTTAACCCTGAACAGAAATTATCTACACACGAATCTTATAACAGAAAATAAACAATAGCGAGAGCATAAAACATAAAACAGATAAACACAGAGATTTTCCCCTGGATCCCAAATCGGGACGACCAGCTTGATTTTCATTATATTCCTTTTAGTGTTACAACACATATATATACATGCCGGAGCATACATAAACCCCAATCCATTAACCCTGGATTAGAACATAACCGTAGTTCCCTTGACCGGATCTACAAAAATACCGGGGGCCGAAAACCATCGAACCCCAAAACCATGTGCAAAACCATGCACAACCAGCAGACATGAACCTACATGAAAAATTAAGGACAAAAATTTTAAACAGAACGCACCCCAGTCCCAGAAGCAGAGAGACTCTTGCCCAGATTCGTGTGATCTAGGAGGGGAACTATTCCCCCCTCTTACCCCCCCCGCGCGTGCTTAGTCGTGGAAAGAATATAACACATACCCAACAGTCATGAATTATGACAGGTAGTGGATAATGGCTGAAGACTCTGTCATTTCGACATCTGGAGGGGGAATGTCTATGGGATTCGATGTGCCCTCTGGTTCAGCTGAAGAAAAATGCATAAATAAGGGAGTGGTGGACTCATTCTGCTTAGCCTCGAATTGGCGAACTGCTGCTAGAGAGGTGTGGAATTCCTAGAGGCAGGGATAGAGGTGGGTATAATGACCATGGAGATCACGTAAAGCATAGGGGTGGTTGGTGTGAATAGTATTCAGGTTCCTGGCTGCAGTCGAGGAAGGAGCAGAGGTTTCTGGGACCGTAGACCCAAGAAACGCGACATTAACCATGGGCTTGAGATGAGGAAACTTTGAACAAGTATAGGTGGCATGAATGATAACATCACACATAGAACACTAGATGGTATGCTTTGGAGGCTGAGGAGGGGCAGGTTTTTTCGGGGAAACCTTGTCTTGAGAGGCCTTCTTGCGAGCTTTGCCCCTGTTACCCAAACCTGTTGCAATAGGAGGAGGTTCTTGGTGAGGTGGCTGAGACACTATAGTAGCAGGACGAGTCATGGGGACCGGTTGAACTGAGGTCAAAGGAAGATAAGGTTTGGGTTGACCGGGCGGGGTAGCACCTAGGGGATCAAGGTACTAGATGGGAATCCCCAGGGTCAGGTTAGGAAGAGATGGGGTAGCCATGGCATGTACCAAGAACACTCTAGGAAGGGGAGATAGAAATGGTCTATGACCATATGGATAATGGCTAGGCAAGATGGATCTGAGATGGTTAAGGCCTGAAGGAACCGTTCCAGCAGGGTGGAGAGGCTCATGGATACCAACTGCAAGTGAAGGGCCAAGAGGAGGAGGCCCAGAAGGATGAATTGAAGGGCTAGGAGTAAGTTGTGGAGGGTGAGGCTGCTGACTAGTAGAAACTGGCCACTTGAGGGTAGCCCGAGATGATTGCATCATGCAAACATTTGACGCGTTGGGATCACGGATAGGAGGAGGAAGACCAGGGAAGGTACCAAGCAAAGAGGAGTCCTTCTAGACTCCAGGTGAGACACTAGTCAAGGGGTCGACGGTTTTCTCTTTGGCCACTAAAGATATGATGGACTTAGGGGAGGTATAAGACTTCGGTTCGTAATATGTGAACTGGTCGATGGTGACTATCTTTCCATTATGGGGAAAGGACATGTTGCGGTGGACCGCAGATGGTACAATGGGCATCACATAGGTGTAGCTACGACCCAATAGAATGTTGTAATCTAAGGGGGCGTAAATGACTTCGACATCAATGCAAACAATATTGCCTGCAAGATTAAAAGGAAAATTGCGGAATAGGCCAATGGGCTAGGAGGCATGGCCATCCCACGCTCAGAGAGTGATCGTGGAAGGGGCCAACTCAGGTGATTCAAGTTGCTTCAAAACTGAAGTGGACATCACATAGGTGGATTCCCCCTCATCAATGATACAACGAGAAACGTTGGCGTTCTGGATCTTGACTGGGATTTGATAGGTTACAGAAGCAACAAGAGGAGGATGTTTTTACCGATCAACATTGAAGACGATAAATCAATCATCTGAAGGATCTACAATGCCCATGGGAGATAGTAGAGCTTTTCATTGTGAAGGGCATGATTGGAGGAGTTCCAGTGTTGAGATGGCAGCAGGAGATTGTGCCAAATCATCTACTATGCTATATGAATGGGCATCTTTGCCAGAAGCACCATTTCGGTGCAATGTTCCCTTAGGGATCTTGGTATGAACCTCCACCTTAGGCTGAGGGATCTGCAAAGGACCATTAGTTGTCGAAAGAGCCTGTATAGAACCTGAAGAAGGGGACTCGGGGATAGATGTAGCGGGAGGATTGTTGTACTGACGGGACCGAGAATGAAGGTTGAGGTCAATGATAATAGGTTGGTCAGAGTTCATCATGAGAATTTTGTAATTAGAGGTAAGAGATGGAGGAGGTTGAGTGGCCACCTAACCTTCAAGTGGTTGGGTAGCCATGAATCCTTGTTGAGGGAAAGGATTAGTAAACATAACCGGCTGACTAGGTGTAACACTCGGAGGGACAAAGGCAGAGGCTTTCTATCCTTGCAATGTTGCTTGGGACTCCAAAATTCCGCATCTGTGGTAAAAGAGGACAATCATGTGTGTAATGACCATAAAAACCACAATAAGAAGAAGGCTTGTTCATGTGAAATGGCCTGTCCTGCTTGGGCTAAGTGCCCTATTGCTAGTTAGCAGATTTAGGTGCATTAGTTTGAGGATTAGGTCCAGGATTATTGAGGGAAGATTGATTTTGAGTGCCTTTCCTCTTCTTTTTGGAAGGAGGAGGATTTTTCACGCCCTGTTGTGCATACACCTATCCCTGAGGGGGCGGTGGTTGCTGTTACAGGGGTTGAGAAGGTAAGGGAGGTGGAGGTTCTAATGCTTGAGGAGCTAAAGAACCAGGCTACGGATACAGATAATAATGAGGTTGGGTAACATTGTGGTAAACAGGAGGTTGGGAAAAAGGAGGAGGCATGTCGTATCCTGGATACATACTACTGGGAAGGGGAAAATTTCAGGAGGTGTTGGCCCCTCCCTGAGGAAAACATAGCCCATGGGAGGTTGAGCACATGGATGAGAGAGATCTCCAACAATACTATCGGTGGCATGAGATTCCACCAGTGCGTTGGCACCACTGGGTCTAGGAAGATAAGGTAGAACAGTATAAACATAACCCGACCGAGCGTAGATCAAGTCATATTTTAATGAAATTTGGAGAGCGGCTTCTTCAGCTTGAGGGAAATTTGATGCAACATATTTTCCTATAGTAGACAAAAGAGATCTAAGGAACCAATTTTTACATGGATAAATCATTCTTGCGGACAAGAAAGATCTCCCTAGTATCACAAGGATAGCTAGAAACAAACATGACAAATGTAAACTACTTTCTCTAGATTATATATGATTTAGAATTTTCTATGATGAAGAAAGGACCTACCTGTGATCCAATTCTAGTTTAATTCTTCTTTCTCGTTGCTCCAAGAAGTCACCTCTTAAGATCTACAAACAAAGACATGGAAGAGAATCAAAAGCACCTGCAACATATACTAATTCAAAAATCACAAATGTATCTTAACGATCAAGGAATTTAAGAAATAATTCATTCAAGTAAACACATAAACAAATTATTGAGAAAAAATGATCAATTTGTATTATCTTTAAATAAAATAAGGAGTCTTACAACCACGTTCGCCTTAATGTCGTACAGGTCCTTCGAGGGTCCAGAACAAGAATTTTCCTTTGATCTGACAAGCCGTTCCACTCTTTGAACTAGCCTAAATACGAATATGTAATCCTTCTCACATGGATAAAATATAGAAAAAAGAGTATGTTTCTTCAACAACTCCCTTCTCTATCGTAGCTACCAAGTACAAATAAAGTACTAAGTGTATACAAAATGTATAGAGAAGTTTTACATATATGAGCATGTACCCTTAAGACTGAACCAAAGCTTCAATTTATAGGAGAAGGAAAGTGGTTACAGCTCCCAAATGGAAGGGATAGAGTCCTCTTATCAAGGGATTAAGTTCCAAAGACCAAGGAATAGGCTCCTTTTATGAAGGAATGAATGTTTATGATGAATGGAGGGAGTAAGGCTTCGACTGGATAATGCCTTCTAGAAGCTTCCAGCTGGGAGAAGCTTCGACCAGTTGGGCTTCTAGAATTTACTTTTTCCTTCAATTTACCTTTAACATGGGTCCACACCTTTAATGAAGAAAATGTGCAGTCGGCTCTGCAGTTTTTAGAGAAAAAGGGTGCAGTGCCAAAGGTAAGTCTAAGGAAAAGTGTGGTACAAGTGTTTTTATGATTTTTACAAGCTTTTCTCTAAATTCAGGACTTGGTTTAGGAACTTTAGGGTTGTAGACTTCTAAGGGAGCATTATATAGGTATTGATGAACCCATATAGACAGTAAAATTTCATGGTGACAAAATAATGTGTAACAGATTTCCCCCTAAAGCGCGAAGTCTGAGATAATTTGAAGAGTGAAGTGCTTTATCATTTCGAGGATTGGCTTGTGGACATGGGTTGGAACCTGTAAAAACATTCAATTCAAACATATATATATATATATATATATCATCGTTGAGGTAGGCATTCCCATACTTAGAGAAAAAACTAACTGAATCAAAGCTTAACTAAAATTTTATAATATAGAAATGATTCTAATATTACATCAATCGCATCAATATGTCATGAATAGTCTACTGCATAATGAACAATAAAACTCCTCGCAGTCTGGTTGGTGGAAACTAGATCCAGGGTCTTGATTTTTGCTTCTCGAACTAGTACAATTCTATCCATGCGATGGATTGTGTCGAAGTCGAACATGGTAGAAACTAATTGATTACCAGTTAATGATGTGAATTGTTAACAAGTGTGAGAGAAACCACCAATAATGATAATGGCTCTCAAATTACTCAGTAAAATACATGAAGTGTGAATAAATGATTTGAAGTCAAACACTTCATAGAATCATCCGATCGGAGGTCAATGATGTAACCTGTTGTTGAAGGCGAGAAATCTGCTATTAGGGCATGTCGATTCCAAGGTACTGATAGGATTCTAGATCAAATTCCTAGAGGATGAGCGGTCGTCAATAAAAAGTGATCTGTCGTAGGAAAACCCACGACACGAAACCAATTTTTAAAGAAATATTTTGCAAGACTGACTCAGGGATGGTCAACGCAAATGGAGACATATGTTTGCAGATGAATGATTTGTTTGAACTATCCTCTTGAACACATAACGACACTGAAGATGTTTTGATAACAATTGAACTAAGATAATACCCAGAAGCCGACTGGAGACTTTAAATGTGGTTTGATTAACTAATAGGAAAAGGATTTTACCAACCCAGGTAGAAGTGTGAAAAAAAGTGTCGTGTTCAAGAATGGTATACTTTTTTTAATCAAAGTGTGACAACTGGATCCATTTTTCTCTCTTTTTCCCCCACCATTTCTGGCAAGTACCTCTTTTTTTTTTTACAAGATTGAGGAGGATAACATTTGCTTGTTATATAAGCTCATCCTTTGGATAAGTCCAACTTAGTATAAAATCGAACCCTAAGAAGGAGTTGTTCATTCCTATTTATAATTGACAGGTGCTTTACTGTAAAATTTTAACGAGTCTAGTATAGGAGAAACTCGGTGTTTTTCAATTTTAAAGAGTCAGAAGAAAAACTTAAGAAAACTCCGTGGGTGTACTTTTTCGTAATTTAGTCTCTCAAGCCCAAGAAAGGATAAAATAATACAGGAGAGAACTCTATTGACCATGATTATTCAACGTATACCTTTTTCGTAAATAGTCCATTTCAGTCCAGAAAAGGGGTAAACTTATACTGAAGGGACGACTATTCATTTCCTTTAACGAGTTTGAATAGTCAAGTACTCGACAATATTTTCATGTTTAGAGAGTGTGAAAAGGGCTTAAAAGAGAGAATCATCGTAAATAAATAACCCAGGCAACGGAAGAAATGTTCTGTGTACTACAACAAGCACCATCCACAAAAAAAATATACGTTTGAAGGGATGTCGACATCTGTAATATCAAGAGTAATCCAAATAAGCATGGATAGTAGTAAAAAAAAACTTAAACTAGGCACACTCTTCTAATCTAAGGCACACTAGCTACGAAAAGAACTAATATACAAGTAATATCTCCACACAATATTTAAGCATAATATCTCTTCAGATAAAGCCGATTTCTGGGTTTGTCTAGCAAGACCCTGTCATAATCAGTCAATTCATAGGCCCCTTTGGCAAGCACCCGCTCGACAATATAAGGACCATGCCACATGGGTTCGAATTTCCAAGCTCCTAGCTTATAGTTAGCTTGGTCGTATACCAATACTAGGTCACCCTCTAAAAAAACATGAGGTGTAACACTTCAATCGTACTGAGTTTTAATGCGTCTTTTATGAGCCTCGGTAGCTAATGTAGCAGTCTGTCGAGTCTCATCTAATTGAGCTAAGTATAAAAAGCATTTTTCATATTCAGAGTTAGATGGTAGTAACTCTATGGCTAATTGGAGTGACGATATTTTGCATTCAATCGATAACACAACTTCTAAACTATAAACTAGCTAAAAAGGAGTGAAACCTGTTGTGGTTTTTGTTGAGGTTCAGTATGCCCAAAGTGCTGAGAAAAGAATAGTATGCCAATTCGATTTATGAATTCCAATTATCCTTTTAATCATAGTTGTTAAAACTTTATTTACAATTTCAACCTGACCATTAGCCTATGGGTAATATGGTGTAGAACTATCATGGCGCATGCCAAGTTGATTAGTGAGTTTGGTCATCATAATGTTTCGAAAATGGCTCCCATGATTAGTAATGATAGCTTGGGGTACACCAAATCGAGTAATCATGTGATTGAATAGAAAAGTAGCTACAATTTTTCCATCTACTGCAAATGTAGGCATAAGCCTCGACCCATTTGGTAAAATAATTTACTGCGAGAATAATATAGCCATGCCCCCCGGCCGAGTGAGGGTTACACGTAATGAATTCAATGCCCCATTTTGCAAAAGGACCGACATTAATTATTGGGTGAAGAGCAGCTGGTGGTGCACGCATTTTACGATCAAAGATCTGACATTTGTGGCATTTTCGAACTGCTAGAATGTAATCTTTAAATAACGAAGGCAAAAAATAACCAGTGTGTAATATCTTTTGGGTTCTGGCATACCCATACATATGAACGCCACATGATCCAGAGTGGAAATCATTTAAAACTTTTTCAGCCTCTTCATGAGTAAGACATCGCTGAAAAACAGAGTCCGCACCTCGACGATAAAGAGCGTCGCCGAAAATATTATATTGCTGGGATTGGAAACATATTTTTTGTCTATGTGAACGTGAGATTTCAGGCCGAAAAGTTTGGGTTTGGAGATAAATGATGATATCTCCATACCATGGATCAATGGTACTGATAAGAAACAAAGATTCATCGGCGATCATATGTTCTACTACAGTTTCTGTCTCAGTATTGGGGAAGTCACACATAAGTTTGGTGAACACTAGTGATTTATTTGAATTATATTTTTCAAATTCTAAATCAAACTCTTGTAGGATGACAATCCATTTATATTATTTGCCCCCTAGTAATTGTTTGGTCAAAATATACATCATAGGGTTACAATCAGAGATCGCTATTGTTTTTCGTAACAGTATGTAATGACGAAATACTTGGACAGCTTGAACTGCTGCCAAGGCCAATTTCTCCACATGTGAGTATTTGATTTCAGTCAGATTCAAATTATGACTAAGATAGTAAATCACATTTTCGTTGTGAAATTAATCTTCCTGAACTAATACCATTCCGATCATGGAATTAGAGGCTGCTAAGTATAAAAAGTAATCTTGATTGTAACTGGGTGGATGCAATAATGGTGCATGGGTTGACACGTGTTTTAGAGCATCAAAATATATATCAGTGATCTCATCCCAAATGAAAAGAATATTGTGTTTCAGCAACCTGGTAAAACCTTTGGTTAACTTAGCATTGTTAGGAATGAATCGATGCAGAAATTTTTCTTTCCCTTGCAAACTTTGGAGTTGGCGGAGTGTGGAAGGAGGAGGTAAACTAATGATGGACTCAACCTTCGATGGGTCGACACGAATGCCTACCTTTGAAACAATAAATCCCAACAATCTTCTAGATTGTACACAGAAAACACATTTCTGAGGATTCAGACGAATCTTATAATGCTTACATCTCATAAAGATTGCTCGTAAATAATTAGGATGATCTTTCTTGTGTAATGAGTGAGCAGGTAAATCATCAAGATAAGGTTGCACAATGTGTTTAATGTCATGAAATGCATAAGACATTTCCCTTTGAAAAGTTGCACTAGCATTCTTAAGTCCAAATTGTACTTTACGGTAAGCGAAAGTTCCCCATGGAAAAATGAATGTTGTCTTTGTTTGATCAGTAGGGAGTATGTTTATTTGATTATAACCAGAAAATCCATCCATAAATGAAGACATTTCACTTTTGGCACAATCTTCAATGATTTGATCGATATAAGGGGTTGGATAATTGTCTTTTGGACAAGCTCTATTTATATCCCTATAATCGATACATACTCTAATTGTTCCTTGTTTTTTATTAACAAGAACAATATTAGATACCCAATCTGTGAGAGGGATTGGATAAATAAATATTGCTCGAAGTAATTTTTCAACTTCAGTTTTGATTGCAATAGCTTTTCGTGGGTGTATCTGATGTAATCTTTGTCTCATAGGTTTAGCATCTGGGTATGTTTTAATTTCATGAATGACAATGGATGGATCAATTCCTGGAATTTCTTCATAGGACCAAGCAAAAATGTCACATAATTCTTGAAATAGGGCTTTTTATATATCAATTTCATCTTTTGTACAAGAAGCGCCTATATGATTGTTTTCAACAATTCCTAGTTTTACTGAGATGTCAATGGACACCGTTGTAGAAATATTTTCTAAATTCATTTCAAAATCTGAATTTGTGATCGATATAGGATTCTCAGTTTTGTGACATATTTAGTAGTAAAAATCAACGACAAATAATTTTCAAATCGATCAAGGTTAGGTAGAAAGGAAGATCTATGGTGTAGATCTCCCCATGGTAATTCATCCATAGACAAAAATTCACGAATATGTTCATCAGTATTGAATACTTGTTGAAAAGGATTAGGAATTGATGTCAAGGATAAGGTTGATGTCAAAAATAATTCTTCATTGATCACATTCACGAGATCATATGTAGTTGAAGGGATATCAGAAAATGACTATACCGCTTGATATGCTATCTCAAAAGGACTCAAAGTCATCTTGCCATCGAAAGAATACAACTCTGATTGTGAAGGCACTATCCAAGAATCATCAAATGGAATAGGGCTTGATGTAATCATATTGATATTAGCAATAGTATATGGTACGTTGGGTGCAGGCATAGAAAAATTCCCTAATAAAGCAAAGTGTTTAATTAAACCTACCCCAACATCTTCATAAGGGATAGTCAATTTTCCAACTTGCTATATACTATCTGTAGAAGCTGGGTCGGACGAATAATATGAAATCTAGTCAATTTTAATGATATTTCCTTTGTGAGGGAACATGATTAACCGAAATACTGATGATACGATGAAAGTCATAGCATAAGACCAACTTTGACCCAAGAGAAGGTTGTAATATAGAGGAGCATCAACTACTTCCACATATAGATTAACAGTTTTTCCTTCGACCTCTATAGGTAGATCCTATAAAATACCATATGGATGGAATCCTCTTCCATCAAAAGCTTTGAGGATGGTCGGAGATTGGTTAATGATCAGAGAACCAAGATATTTCCAACATTTCAATGACATGATACACGTAGATGCCCCTTCATCAATCACAGTAAGAAAGCAATGTTTTTTTTTTACTAAAACTGGAATCTAGAAAGCCATTTGATGGCGTAGGCGAGGTGTAAATTTTTCTAAATCGAAGACCATAAGGTTCGAATCCTACAGATATATGGCTCCTAAAACTGACAATAGTAATTAACTTTGTGCTGGACATGATTGCAGCACTTCCAAGGCTGACATTGCTGAAGGGGAAATTGCCAAATCTTCGACAATGTTGTAGTTCTGAGCAGTCCTTACATGTGGATTGAAAGCTGATTTATGAAGCACACCTTTAGCAAGCGGTTTGATTTCTAAGTCAGGATTTGGTTTTTTGATATGAAGAGGATCAAAAACTGAGGGAGATGTTGCTGGTGCTGAATTAGAATTTTTTATTTCTTTACCAGTAACGGGATTTTTACTACCATAGTCCTGAGATCGTGTCACAACCATCAAAATACCTGCTGATGTATTAGAAGAAGATCCAATCACTTTACTATATTGAATTGGAAAGGGATCCTTCAATACAGTGGGAGTGGGTGAACCTTTGGCGAACTTAGAAAATTCAGCCCTATGTGGACATTCCTTGGTAAAATGATCCTCATCACATGTAAGACAAGGATAACGAGGTTTCCATTTTTCATCAGTTGATTCAATTTTATCATTTTTTTTCTTTAGGAGATGAGGTCTGTTTATTCTTTTTCTTCCGCTTTTTCTTGTTCATGGATTTCGACTTAGTAGATGAATCTACAATGTGAATATAGGCAGTAGTTTCCAAGGAAGATTCTCCTTTTGGTGAATTAGGTAAAGTTATTATAGGAGAGGTAATCTTTGAAGATTTCTTCTTATTCTTAGTTGTAGTAACTGAACCGATTACACCATCAACGACATGAAACCCTGAAGGAGTTGTTGTTATTTGACCAGGACGTGGTAAATCAGGAATTTTCTCGTATAAAGTTTTGGAGTGGGTATATACCAAGTATAGATATTGAGCTTGAGAAATAAATTGTTCTTCCATAACAACTCCTGCTTTGGCTACATCTTCAGTAATTTTTGGTAGTGATGATTTAACAAACCATTCTTCCAATATTTGATTCAGGATAAAAACTTTTACCAAACATCTTCTACATCTCCATTCATGAATATGATCTGATATATATGTAGACGTAGATTGTTTTAGTGAAGTTAATAATTCCATGCCATTTTCATATCTAACTGGAAACTGAAAATGAGTTAAGAAGGCATTTTCTAGTGCATTGAAATTGTTAAATGAGCCTCGTGGCAGTTCAATGTACCACTTAGCAGCTAATCCTATTAACGTTCTCTAAAAAAGTCTAAGTTGAACAGAATCTTCGATTAATGATTTAGATGCACACCAAAGATGGTAAGTCATAACATGTTTGGAAGGATCCTCTCCTGTTTTTCCTTCAAATTTTGGGATATCACTGGGAAAATTATGAGGCATTGGTGGAAATACAGATGATAGTATATGGGATCATTCATAAGGCAAGATAAATCCGATAAATCCAAAGTTTCTATGAACGGAAATCGACGAGTAGGGTCTTATGGATAACCTTGTGAAACTAAACTAGTCCCAGGAGGAGGATATCGAGGATAACCTGGAATAGGTTGTGCATTCGGAATCATATTACCCCCTGGATAACTAGGAATAACCAAACCATACTGAGGTTGAACAGGTGTTTGATATGTATATTCAGGGTACGGTTGTTGCCGGTAGACTGGAGTTTGTGGAGCAGGTCCATATTTCTACGACCCCTAATACGGTTGATAAGTAAGTTGAGGTTGAGTCGTTATAACTATACTTGTACCAGTTTGTCCTATGGGTACCTGAACAGTAGTCTGAATTGTCAGTCTAGACTGTGGAATAGAAACCTGAGGAATCTGTATCGATGTTTGAGGGGCAGATGTAGCAGGAAATGTAGACACTTCAGGAATAGGTGTAATAGGTTGAACAACTATTTTTGGTGGAGTACTAGGTGAAATCAGACTAGGTTGTTGAATAGGACCAGATGCAAGTATTGGAATTGAAGGCTGGACTGGTTGATGGGGTTGATTAAAACTAATAGGCTGTCCTGCTTGATAATAAGATACTTTCATATTTGGTTGAAAATTCTGTTGGAATTGGGATGGATCCCACACCATTCTAGGATATGATGGTCCCATTGAAGGTTGTACATAAGATGGCCCATAACTGGGTTGAACAGATGGCTGATAATTAACTAGATAATTTCCACATCCTTGTAACATTTGCTATTATGTATAGAACTGTTGTGCTAAAGGAGGTTGCAGTCCTTGAGTAGGATACTGCCCTTGAGGTTGATATTGACCTTGAGGCATGTACTGACTCTGGGATTGATATTGACCTTGTGGTATGTACTGTCTCTGGGGTTGATATTGACCTTGAGGTATGTACCGTCCCTAGGGTTGATGTTGACCCTGAGGTATGTACTCTCCCTGGGGTTGATATTAACCTTGAGGTATGTACTGTCCTTGGGGTTGATATTGACCCTGTTGAATGTACTTTCCTTGGGGATGCCCCTTAGGCTGTATTTGGCTATTTTTAGGTTGCCCCCCAGGCCATATATTACTACCTTGAGATGTGGGGTTTGAAATATTTCCAGACATCATATAAACTTGCTCATTATTCAAAGTTCTAGTATTTGATTCATTCAGGCCAGATGATGACATTGGTTTTCTTGGAAAAGGATATGCTCTTGAGAACGTACCAGAGAGTGACTGATAGCCTGCAGGAACAGATGAACCACCATAGAGAAATGTTTCTGGCGATTCAGAAAACATAGATGACTCACCTGACATGTTTATCTGAGGTCTATAACCTATTGGTGTAGAGTAAAAAGGTATTCCGGGTGGCGAATACTGAAGACCTAAGTTTTGCAGAAAATATGTCAATAAAGAATACCAAGTGTCTCGTCTAAAAGGACTGTAAAAAATTGATTCATGTTCTCTAAGTTCTAAATTTTGTTGAGTTGAAGGGAGAATTACTTCTTCTTCTATATTAGTGATTTATTCAATACTAATGAGACCAGGAGGAAGATATTTTGTGATCTGATTCTTCACTCTGGATGAATCAGGATAATCAGGATTTGGAGTAGTGAATCCTAAAGTAGGTTCTGATGTAGCAGGTTTAGTTTTCGGTTCAGAAATTTCAAGTTCTTCAGGTGATAATTCACTTGTTGTAGAAGCAACTTTGGTTAATTCGGAAATTAAAATCGTCTGTGGAGTATGTTCTGCTACTTGCGATTGATCTACTTCGAAATTAGGATGAGTGATTATAGATGTTTCTCCTTGTTCCATTAATCCAGTTCTACTGATAACATTTGGTATTAGAGATTTAAGTCTTTCTAGTTGGCTTGGTGTGTACTCAGGGGGTTTCCCCTGAATTCTGCGTGAGCGTCTCGGTAATTCAGTCACGATTAAAAATTTTAACACACGAAAATAAAGAAATTCTCAATAAAAAATTCCTAAAGTCGCCAAGAAACAAAGAAATGATCACACACCTATAAAATCTAAGTGAGAAAGTCACACACAAACAGTAGATTCCAACACTAAAAACACTAGTTGGTGATGAAATTCAACATCGTAGTATTTTAATGCATAAATAGCGGTTGGGACAGTTACCCCGAAAAACTACTTAATGAAACATACCAGTGCAAGTTTCTCCACTTAAACCATCTTGAGTAAAGATAACCCTCTTGAGAGTCCAAGTGAGTCTAGTCGACGTCTGCTCTAGGTACAGTGGGATCTTCCCTCCACCATCACCTTGGCAAAGAATCCTAAAGTTTATGGCCACTAAGGTCACCAACAGGAACAAATATACCTGGGGGAACAGTCTATGATCCAATACACACACAAGGAAAAAGTAACAAAGCTTAATCCCCTTTAAGGCTCCTTGACATAATCCAAGGTTTACCAACAGGTGACCACAAGCTCCTCAACATTGTTCAATCCGAGGTTTATCGTTGTTAACATGTGTATATCTTCTATCGTTCCCAATGAGGATGGATTGATTACCTCACTGGTTTAGATATGATCTCGTGCTTGACTCCTTTAGGAGGAGATTCTGAGAGAATACATGCTACTATTGGATTTTTCCTACCGTAAGATCGACTAATTGTTCTTTTTACTATCTTGGAGAGTTAACTAAAACCTATTCCAAGACACTAGCCTAAGCTATGTTGGTGGAAAAAGCCCTAGGAAAATAAAATTTTGCTAGATTGATTTTAATTAAATGTTACTTTTAGTTGGTTGTTTCTTAGGACAATGGGCATGAAAGTGAAACTTCAATGATGTATAATGACCTGACTCCAAAAAACACTAAATGCATCTATATGAGAAACAATTCATTCCTTTTCAATGAAACCTATCTAAAAGAAACAGTTGAGGGAAATCATCAATCCTTCCTTTTAAAACAAGAATATATGAAAAGATAACTTTTTCATGAGAACTCAATCATTAATTGCTCAAAAAGAAATTCCTTTTAATCATTCAAGTCTTAAACTACAAATAAAATAGTTTCCTAAAGAAAAGTATGATTACTTAGAAATCAATATTCAAAACTAAAAACACTAATTTTGAACTCTAAAAATTTCTAAAGATTTAAATTTTATGACTAAAAACTTTAAAAATTTTGAGGATGTTTTGCTCAGTTTGTAATCTAACAAAGAAATCCTTTGCTTATCCTAGCAAGAACTCAAAATCATCTAATGGTGGTTTTAAAGTGAAATTCAAAAATTATTGAACTAAAAGTCTCTTAACATTTGCAAATAAAAAATTAAATCTAATTATCATAGAAGCAAGTTCTGCTATAAATTCAAAGGCTCAATAAGAAAACAATGAAATACCAGTCATCTAAGGTATATAAAGGTTTCTAATCTTTGAGAAACACAAAGACAAAGCAAAAAATCACTTATAAAATTCAAATCTTTAGAAAATCACTCAAAACTTAGGAATGCTAGAAGAAACTTTCACAAGAGGCTTTTGAAAGTGAATACAAGTCTGGGTAATCACAGAGAATCTTGTAAGCTGGTGCCAGAAAAGAGAATTTTTAGTTTTTCAAAAATTTTCTCAAGTTCCGCAGGTTTCAGTGTAAAAAGGTGTGGTACCGCACTGTTTACATAGAGAAACTACAGAGGGGACAACATTGTTTTCAAAGAAAAAGTGCGGAGATAAGAAAACTTAAAGAAAATAAAAATTCTAAGTACTTTTCAGGGATTCAACAGAGATAATTTACCCAAGTATGGACTAATAAAAATTAAAAAAAAAATTCTTTCAAAAGTCAAACTCAAAGAAAAATAAAACTAAGTTCAAAACAAAATCCCCAGCGGAGTCTCCATTTTGTTAGGCAGATAAATCTTTCTTTCGAACAAGAAAGATCTCCCTAGTATCACAAGGATAGCTAGAAACAAACAGGACAAATGTAAACTACTTTCTCTAGATTATATATGATTTAGAATTTTCTATGATGAAGAAAGGACCTACCTGTGATCCAATGCTAGTTGAATTCTTCTTCCTCGTTGCTCCAATAAATCACCTCTTAAGATCTGAAAACAAAGACATGGAAGAGAATCAAAAGCAACTGCAACATACACTAATTCAAAAATCACAAATATATCTTAATGATTAAGGAATTTAAGAAACAAGTCATTCAAGTAAACACATAAACAACTTATTGAGAAAACATGATCGATTTGTATTATCTTTAAATAAAAGGAGTCTTACAACCACGTTCACCTTGATGTCATACAGGCCCTTTCAAGGTCTGGAACAATCATTTTCCTTTGGTATGACAAGCCCTTCCACTCTTTGAACCAGCCTAAATACGAGTATGTAATTGCTCTTGCATGGATAATAGCTAGCAAAAAAAGTATGGTTCTTCAGCAATTCCCTTCTCTATCGTAGCTACTAAGTACAAAGAAAGTACCAAGTGTATACAAAATGTATAGAGAAGTTTTACATATATGAGTATGTACCCTTGAGACTGAACCAAAGCTTCAATTTATAGGAGAAGGCAAGTGGTTATAGCTCCAAAATGGAAGGGATAGAGTCCTCTTATCAAGGGATTAAGTTCCAAAGACCAAGGAATAGGCTCCTTTTATGAAGGAATGAATGTTCATGATGAATGGAGGGAGTAAGGCTTCGAGTGGATAACTCCTTCTAGGAGCTTCCAGCTGGGAGAATATTCGACCACGTGGGCTTCCAGAATTTACTTTCACCTTCAATTTACCTTTAACAGGGGTCCGCACCTTTAATGAAGAAAATTTGTGGTCGGATCCACAGTTTCTAGAGAAAAAGGGTGTGGTGCCGCAGGTAAGGCTAACAAAAAGTGCGGTACAAGTGTTTTTATGATTTTTACATGCTTTTCTCCAAATTTAGGACTTGGTTTAGGAACTTTAGGGTTGTATACTTCTAAGGGATGATTATATAGGTATCGATGAACCCATATAGACAGTAAAATGTCATGGTGATAAAATAATGTGTAAAACCGCTCCATGTAGACACAGTCTTCGAAGGTAGGGGTTGGACATAGGCTATTTCTTCTCCACCATTCTTGGACATGATCGGATAGCCGGGTCACAAACGATTGATGAAAAGAAGTCAAAATTTTGGTACCGGTGTCATAATGAAGGGGAATCTGGATATAAGACATACAATCTTGGGCAAGAGTCACAAAGGTGGTATGAGAGGATGAGGCCTGATCAACATACAACTTAGAAGCTTCACCAGTAACCATTCGTTGGAACAACTGAAGATGAACAGAGTCATCGGTAATGGAGTTAGAAAAACACCACATGTGGTAAGATGGAACATGATTTGTAGGATCTTCTCTAGCAAGACCTCCAAACCTGGGAATGTCATAAGGGAGCTTAGTTGGCATAGCAGGCCAACTAGCGTCATGTTGTATAGGGTCATTGATCAACTGGTTAAAATCGGGAAGACTAAGGCCTGCCATATAAGGGAGCAAGGGAGCAGCCGGGGTAGTTCCTGTTGCGGTCCCACTAGTAGTATTACGAGCATTAGGGTCGGGGCTACCACCAGCGTTAGGTCCTGAACCAGACATGGTGAAGGTGATAGGGGGAGAACCGAAGGCGGAACCAGAAGGGGAACCCAATGAAAAATAAGAGGAGTTAGAGTGTGGACTCAGTGGAGGACTAACTCGAATCCTACGTGGAGGAGTAAGTCTTCCTACCAGAAACTAAGGATGAAGGCCAAGAGGTCTCCGGGATAAATGCCTTAGTGGCATAATGGTGAAGGCACAAACATGGAACAAAGGGAAGAGATACCAACAATGGTGAAGAGGTGTAGGATCAATTTATTACAATGTCGAAACATGGGCAGAGAGGTGTAGGATCAATTGATTTCAATGTTTAAATTTTTTTCTTGGCGGTGTTAACCAATCTCTTATTCACTTAGAGTGTGTGTGTTAAGTGTGTAAATTTTAATTTTTAAACAGAAAATAAACAGCTAAAAATGAAATAATCTAACCCAAGGAGGTGGGCCTCTCAACTAGTAGTCTGTAGGGGGGGGGGAATTCAAGTCAAAACACACCAAAATAGCCAATAGATATAAGTTCAAGAGGGAAAATGATCTAAAGTTCAGATCTACTGGAAATAGGTGTAGAACAACAACAAAAAATCAAAGGAAAAATTGTTGAAAATGAAGTGGTGAAAGGCTATAACTTGGAGGGAAGCGGAGGGGACCCTAGAGGACAACCCAAACAAAACTAAAAGGAGGTGTTTTGGATGGATAAATAGTGAATCTGAAGTGGATCTAAAGGTAAGGTATCAGATCTAAAAAATGGCTGAACACTTTGAAATTTTAGACAACCTACAGTAGCTAAAACTCTTCCACAAAAGGTTGAAGGTATTGAATCCCTAGAGAGCTATGTTCCCACTTAGATTAGTGTTGTCGTGGATTAGTCACACGTGTATGAAATAGCACCAGCTTGAAGAGTGTGGTCTACTCTTTAAACTATTTGTAATAGGCAAAAAGTGGGGGAGCTCAAAAGCATAACATTTAATGAAAACTAGTATGCTAAAGTATGCTCTGGTTAAATTAAAACTAAAACACAAATATAGAGAAGTTATAAAGAAATTCAAAATGATAATAATGCAAATTATGGCTCGATGGCCTCTTCTTATTAAACGTTTGAAATGGAGAAGAAATTTTACCCACTTTCCAAAGGGCCCCTAGGCAATGGCTCTAGGTCCCGATGCAAGGATGTTGCCTTCCAAACTCTACCACTGATGCAGTCTCCCTCTCTCTCTCTACGGTGGTGGACTAAGATGTTGGGTGGCCAATGATCGATTCCTCTTTAGCTCCAGCTCCGAGTCACACACTGCTAGTGTTGCTTGGGCAACTTTGGCCAGCATAAGAATGTGATCACCATTTCTTCATCTCTTGGTGTGTTTATATAGGTGAGTTTCAAATCCTTGTTCCCTCCCTTGGTAGATGATGGATAGTGACCCAAGGGAGAGGTGTGATTCCATTGTGTTCTCAAATATTCTTTTGTGTGCTCACATAGTGTCTAAGGATGTTAGGTCCCTATATTACTAGTATAGTCCCTTATTGTTGTTAGTGTAACCCCCTTATTGTTATTATTGTACCCCTGTAATCCCCATATTGTTATTATTGTGCCTTTAAATTATTATTGTTAGGTCAGCCAGGATTACATTGTGGCCCCACTAGGATTACATTATGGCCCCATGGACTCCTATATATAGAAAGGATGTTTTGTAATTTGTGAATTGTTCATTCATGTAATGTATTGGAGGTTTCCCCCTCGAAGTGGCTTATTTCTAAGGCATTGATATCTCTTTTCTCCTATTTTTGGAGCTGGTATCACAACATTTGGTATCAGAGCTTTGGGTTCTAGGGTTTCGCTGCTCCAAACAGGTCATCGTGGAATTTTCACTATAAATTGTTTCTACGAATTTTTAGAAGCTGAAATTTTTAAGGTGCGAAGCTGAAGTCCTGAGGAACATTGGCAAAAAATTTCAGAGCTTGGTTCTCAATATTTTCGGAGATATGATCTGTGTAAGTTAGGTCTTTTTGCAGGCTCCTCAATTTAATCTAAACAGGTAATCGTGGCATTTGCGCTATGACGTTTTTTCTACGAAGGTTAAGAATCTGAAATTTTTAGGGAATGAAGCTGAAATCCTAAGGAAACTAATCAAAAAAATTTAGAGCTTGGTTTACAATATTTTCAGAGATATGATCTATGGAAGGTAGTGATTTTTTAGGCTCCTGAATTTCATCTCAAAGAGGTGATCGTGGGAAAAGCTTCATAACTCTCTCTCTCTGAGCATCGAATTGGAGTTCCATAAAAATTTGTCACAAGTAGATGGACTTTAGTTTCTTTTCTATCAATTTCAGAGCTAAAATACGAAACCATGACACGTGGCAAGTCGTACAAGTTCGCTCTACTGAACCAATCCATAATTAGGTCATTATGGGAGATTGGACATAACTTTGCCTTGGAGAATCCAAATCAAGTTAGACACAGCATTCAAAAAATATGAATTCCAGAGAGCACGACAATTGAGAATTTCAAAATATTGAAACTTCAATCAAAAGATAATCCAATTTCAATATCGAGCTCCTCAAAAGCAAGAAAAAGGTGTGTATTTTTTAGTGCATAAGTCTTGTTTGAAGAATCAATTTGAATTGATTCCAAGGGAATATTGTAGAATATATATCAGTATTGGGTTAAAAAAAAATGACCCGTAAAAATAATTCAACACCCATTAAACCTTCAGAAGGCTCTACTATGACTCATGAAGTTGAAGAATTGCAACATGATCTATCAAAATTACAAGAGCAAGTGCACCAAATTCGCTCTCGCAAAGAGCAACAAAAAATGAAATGGATGTTTTGAAGAAAGGCGTTATGCATGAAGATATGTATGGTTTGAAGAAAGGCGTGGAATCTAAGATAGATGGCATGGAAGCTGGCATGGAATCTAAGATGGATCACATGGAAGCTAAGATCGATGAAAAAATGAAAGACAACATGGAAAACATGAAGAATGATCTAAAAGAAGACATGGAAGGTTTGACAAAATTGATACAAGAAATGTTTCCTAATGGTGAAAAGATAGTAGAGGAAACTCATGATGAGAACAAAATAAATTTTAATCATGACTTCATAAACTCTAATGTTGGTGGGAAGAACCACCATATTCCAAAAATGGATATGAGGAAGTTTGATGGAAAGGATCCTGTAACATGGATACTACAGATGGAGCAATATTTTGATCTCCATAACGTGCAAAACACAAAAAAGGTACGCATTGCAACTTTACATTTAGAACAAAATACATTTGTATGGTATTGATGGCTTTGCTCCCGTAAAAAAATTGTCACTTGGTCAATTTTTACGGAGAAATGATAGCACATTATGAGGATACAAAGAGCAACACCTTCTTTAGCCAATTGATAAATCTCAAACAAAAGGGTTTAGTGGGGCAGCACATTGAGGACTTCCAAAAATTGAATAGAAGGGTAACTGATATTCTAGAAGAACACAGGATCGATCTCTTCATAGGCACTTTAAAGAATAACATCCAACACGAAGTTCGCGTTTTGGAACCGGATTCATTGGAGAAGGCATTCGAGTTGGCAAGAAAAGTTGAATGTAAAATAATGGCGACAAGGAAGCCTACCACTCAATTCTATAAAGAAGGAAGTGTTGCTACGCCTAGATTTCCACAACCTACAAGGTTGACACAACAACAATTGGAAGAAAAAAGAGCAAAAGGGCTTTGCTACAGTTGTGATAGCAAATACACTAAAGGTCATAAGTGTGCTGAGAAGAAATTATTTTACATAGATTGTGAAGAGGAAGAAGAAAATGAACAAGAAGGGGATATACACCAGGAACCAACCCTAGAAGAGGAAGAAATGAATCCGACCATATCGTGTAATGCACTGGTAGGAATTACCACTCCTCAAACTCTCAAGATAGAAGGAAATATCAAGAAGAAAATGGTAATAGTGTTGATTGATTCAGGTAGCACCCATAATTTTATTCATTATAAGGTAGCCAAGGAATTAAATTGTTTCCTATACCCAGCACCAGAATGTCAAGTGATGGTTGCAAATGGAGGAACTATAAATTGCTCTGGAAAATGCCATAACATCCAGCTAACCATGGGGGAATATGTGTTGACTAGTCCAATGCTTTCCATTCCTATGGGAGGTGCTGATGTTGTACTAGGAGTACAATGGTTACAATCTTTGGGGACGGTGGCTTTTAATTTTCAAGAACTTTTCTTGAAATTTTTTTCAGAAGGAAAGGAAGTCGAATTACGGGGTATTGCGGGGAAGCCAGGAAGGATAATAAGCTCTAATGTCATGACAAAGCTTCTAAAGAAAGAACAACGAGGCGTAATTGCACAATTATGCTCACTAGAAGTTTCAACATCAAAATCATCTATTTCTGCAGATCTCCAACAAGTCTTGGACAATCATTCCAAGGTGTTTGAAACTCCCAAAGGACTCCCACCTATTCGTGATCATGATCATGCTATTCATTTGATTCTAGGAAATGTTCCTCCAAACATCAGGCCTTATAGATATCCTTACTTCCAAAAGAGCGAAATTGAACGTATGATTGCAGAAATGTTAGAGGCGGGTATAATTCAACCTAGTCAAAGTTCTTTCTCTACTCCTGTTGTATTGGTACACAAGAAGGATGGATCATGGCGAATGTGTCTGGATTATAGGGAGCTAAATAAGCTTACCATTAAAGATAAATTTCCCATTCCTGTGATTGATGAATTATTGGATGAATTGCATGGAGCAATTTATTTTACCAAGTTGGATCTTCGTTCAGGATATCATCAAATTAGAATGAAGACTGAAGATATTCCAAAAACAGCATTTCGAACTCATGAGGGTCATTATCAATTTTTGGTCATGCCTTTTGGCCTTACCAATGCACCTTCTACATTTCAAGGGTTGATGAATTCCATTTTCAAACCCTTCCTTAGAAAATTTGTGCTAGTATTTTTGATGATATACTAATCTACAGCAGGTCTTGGAAGGATCATGTTGAACATGTTGACAGGGTGCTCAAACTATTGCAGGAGAAACAATTATATGAAAAAACATCGAAATGTTCTTTGGAGTACAAGAGGTGGAATATCTGGGTCATATTGTATCTCACGAGGGTGTTAAAGTAGACCCTAACAAAATTAAAGCCATTAAGGAATGGAAAGTCCCCACAACCATAAAGCAGTTGTGAGGATTTCTTGGGTTAACAGGGTATTATCGCAAGTTTGTTAAGAATTATAAGAGAATAGCAGCACCTCTAACAACATTATTGAAGAAAGATGCATTTTCATGGACTCCTGAAGCAACTAAGGCCTTTGAACATCTTAAAGAGGCAATGTGCCTAGCACTGGTCTTAGCTACGCCAGACTTCACCAAAACCTTTATTGTGGAATGTGATGCCTCAGGAAATGGAATTGGTGCAGTTTTAATGCAGGAAGGAAGACCCATTGCTTTTGAAAGTCGTCCAATCAAAGGAAAGTATTTACAGAAACCTATTTATGAGAAAGAAATGTTAGCAATACTACATGCACTAAAGAAATGACGAACTTACCTAATGGGAAGACACTTCAAGGTAAAAACTGATCATGATAGTCTTAAACACTTTTTGGAACAAAGACTATCTTCAAAAGAGCAGTAAAAATGGGTCACAAAGATGTTGGGTTATGACTTTGAAATAATCTACAAAAAAGGAAAGCTTAATGTTGTTGCAGATGCACTCTCAAGAAAGAATGAAGAGGTGTAAGCATTGCTTTGTGCCATTTCTATTATCCAACCAGATTGGATAACCGAAGCAAGAGATGAATGGAAGACGGACAAAGATGTATGGATACTCATTCAAAAGTTGCAGCAAGATCCTAGTACATCTGATACATTTAGTTGGAAAAATGATTCCTTATGGTACAAAGATCGCTTATATCTTTGTAAGAATTCCCAACTAAAACAAAATATTCTTTTGAAATTGCACACTTCTCCTTTAGGAGGACACTCAGGATTTTTAAAAACTTACCACAGGGTGAAGAAAGAATTTTTTTGGGATGGCCTTAAATCTGATATTCAAAAGTTTGTGGCGGAATGTTTGGTTTGCCAGCAGAATAAAGTGGAGACAATTAAGACCCCGGGACTTCTACAACTTTTATCCATTCCAAGTCAGCGTTGGGAGGAGATTTCAATGGATTTTATCACAGGTTTACCTAAGTCTGAAGGAAAGAATGTCATCATGGTGGTAGTTGATAGACTTACCAAGTATGCACACTTTTTGTGCATTATCTCATCCATTTAAAGCAAGTACAGTTGCTACTACATTTATGGATAGAATTCAAAAGCTACATGGAAGCCCAAGGGTTATTGTGAGCGACAGAGATCCCATTTTTACTGGAAATTTTTTGATGGAGTTATTTTCTTGTTTGGGTACTCAATTAGCTCATAGCTCATCTTATCATCCTCAATCTGATGGTCAAACTGAGATAGTAAATAAATGTTTGGAAGGATATCTTCGTTGTTTTGTATCTGATAAACAAACACAATGGGTCAAGTGGTTACCTCTCGTTGAATAGTGGTATAACACTTCCTTCCATACTGCAGCAAAAATGACCCCATTTATGGCACTTTATGGATATCATCCACCATCGATCACATCATCTTTAAGGGAAAATTCGAAGGTTCAAGCAGTGGAAGATCACATCGAGCATCAGCAAGAAGTTCTCCAACTCTTAAAGGATAACCTGAATTTGGCACAAATCGAATGAAACAACAGGCAGATCAACATCGCAGCGAGAGAAGTTTTGATGTAGGAGATTGGGTATTTTTACGGCTACAACCATATAAACAAATGTCCCTCAAGCAAGCAAAGAAGGATAATAAATTATCGCCAAAGTACTATGGTACTTACAAGGTGTTGCAAAATATTGGTACTATGGCATACAAATTGGAGCTTCCTGCTTCTTCACGAGTGCATCCAGTTTTCCATGTTTCATGCTTAAAGAAGGTTATAGGTGAAAATATTCCAATTCAAACAATATTTCCAGAACTTGATGAGGAAGGAAAAATCATATTGGAACTTGAAGCGGTCACGGAAACAAGAACTTGACAGCTACGAAATCAATCAATTTCAGAGTATCTCATCAAGTGGAAGAACTTACCCACAGAAGATTCAACATGGGAAGATGAGAATTTTATACATAAGCACCCAGAGCTACTCAAGCATTGAGGACAAAACTTTTTTGATGGAGAGGGGCATGTTAGGTCCCTATATTACTAGTATAGTCCCTTATTGTTGTTAGTGTAACCCCCTTATTGTTATTATTGTACCCCTGTAACCCCCATATTGTTATTATTGTGCCCTTAAATTATTATTGTTAGGTCGGATAGGATTACATTGTGGCCCCACTACGATTACATTATGGCCCCATGGACTCCTATATATAGAAAGGAGATTTTTTAATTTGTATCATCCAAGAATTGTTCATTCATGTAATGTATTGGAGGTTTCCCCCTCGAAGTGGCTTATTTATAAGGCGTTGATATCTCTTTTCTCCTATTTTTGGAGTTGGCTTCACAACAAAGGAGGCATTGGTGGCTGTCCTTAGGTGGCTTTCACATAAGGAGTAACTGTCCTTTGCTTGTTGTTGTCCCGGAAAGAAATTTTTTTCCATTTATAGGAATGCGTACTTATCAAGAAAAAAGGCACACAAAGGGTGCTCTTCTCAAAGGATAAAGTGCACAATTCAACATTTATGACTAGTTCAAATTTGATTTTCTCAGAACCTTAGAGATTTTAAATACTTTGATTCCATAATGTGTTCCTACCCTGTAAATCCTTGGGTTTCACATTAATTGTTTTCATATTCTGTTGTACGATTTTCCAGTGTTAACAGTTTCCCCCTAATGTGTGAGGTCTAGGAAGAACTATATAGCTGAAATACATTATAGTTTATTTTCTATATCGTACGCAAAGAGAGAGAGAGAGAGAGGCCCGCGTGAAATTTGGAATTGACAACACCTTGCACCATTTCCGAGATAACCATGGCCTAAGGGACCCCCTACAAGCAGATAAAATATACAACATATTTACAAAATTTCAACGAGGCAGGCATGTCCCATGCTTGTGATGCTATGGCTAGTTAAACGAAATTGACAAATACATGTGTTGTCTATGCCACTACTGTCGTAATCATGTTGGTGGTTGTTGACTATGACTGTTGATGCCCTCAGAAGAATTTTTTTCTTTGATTATAAGTGGAAAGTGGTACCCATATTCACAATCTTGGTATGGCATATCGCTTTGCAATGTATGCATATGTACTGGTTGGGGCCTTCCTGTGTAAGAATTGTTGTTAGAGATGCTTATGGAGGCACGAGTCTTTGACGGATCTGCTCAAAGTGAAATGGTTGTAAGGTACGATACCATCGTGACATGAAAGCTTTTGCTGTAGTCAAATATCAGGAGTATCAATGACATCTATGGACAATGATGTGTCCCACAGTGCCACCTGAGGATAGCCCTTTACATGGGGAGGGATAATCCAAGGTACCGCTTCCTTTTTGGAAAAGAGGTGTCGAGGTCGAGAAAAAGGAAACCTTAACCAAACCATGGGTCACCGACCTGAGGGGTCAGGGACTTAGATGTGATGGGTTTAACATAGGTATATTGGTGAGAGGTGACTGAAAATGGATGATGGGGATTTAGTGGCCCGAGGCCGGAGTATACTGTAGCAGCTTGGCGGCAGTCATAGTTATTTTTTGAGGGAAAATACCTAGAGTTGGTAGGACTTCTAGGGCGGGTGTGGATCGGCTATGAATGTCGTGATGGTGCATGCATGGGGGTGAAATACTCCGACCAAGGGGAATGAGCAACTGCTGCAATGGGGGAAAAGATGAAATATGAGGGCGAAGTGGCGAAGGGCATCGTTTGCATTCTTTGTACACTTGCCAAAAGAATCAAAATAATGGCGTTTGGTTTGTACAAAACACAGAGATGGGTACCCCAAAACATGAAAAAAGGGGGTCGCTCACTTTAGGTGTGAGGATTGTGTTTTGCTGGGGCAAGGGTCCCATTTTTTGGTCTCATGTGCGGGGTTGATGAAGTGGAAAATGTCGCAGATGGGATTATGCTAATGGAGGTATGGTGGGGCAAATGCAATGCGCAGAGGTGCGATTTCAATTTTCTTCTACAACATGGTCATCAGGGAAGGGTGTTTGAGTTTGAATGGTAAACTTGACCTTATGCATGATAGATGGATGGGCATGAGGTGCTTGCTGGAATGAAATAGTATGGCCATGGCGTCACTTATGTGGTGATATATGGTCTGTCTTTTTTCATAATGTGCATGCAGGTGTGTTTTGTGAAGTGTCATTCGGGGTAACTAGTGGTTCCCTACTAGGCCGTTCTTTGGCTGAAAAGAACATGATAGACCCACTCATCTCCTCTGCTTGGGTCATGGAGCTACCTGTGAACTCGACATCCATATCGTCTTCTTCAGAAAGGCAAACTATGGCTAAGCGGAAGCTAGCCAAGGCTAGCCAGAAGTGAGGTATGTAGTGACAGTCCTCTAAAAGGTGATTGTCAGTGCATAACATGCATTTGAATTGAGCTACCGTAGCCCCACGTAGTAAACCCTTTCGATTGGATACCATCTATGAATTAGTTCCAATGCTGCACACTCTTCGAGGTAGTGCTCATGTTCATCACATAGCATACAATGTATAATGGGCATGACTGGGGGCTGCCTTACAAATATATGTTACTCTTGTAGGGCATCCTATGACATCACATATAGTGTAGGCCGATGAATCCCTTTGCATGGTGGGGGTCACTGCTTTCTTTCCTCTTTTTCTGGTTTTCTTGGCCATGAAAACTAGTTTTCTAATGGGAACTTCCCATGCGCAGGCAGTTTCAACCGTTTCTTGGGTGGGTGAGGGCTCCTCTAGACTGAGGGGCTTTAAACCTACAATAATAATGTTGGTGGCTCCTGTTTCAGAAGGGGGAACGAGGTACCAAAATGGGAATGCCAACGATATGTTGGGTAACACCAGTGTTGCTAAAACCTGTTGGGAGACGAAGCCAGTTGGAGGGTAGAGGAAAGGGGTTTGGGAGGCGGTGTAGGCTAGAGAGGCTGTCGTGGCCGATGCCTCAATGTTGTTACTGCTTGATTCTGTGTCCTGACTAACCTCAGTGCTTGATGTGGACATAATGCACACTGGGGCCCCTGTGGCATCGGGTAATAACTCAGGGATAACTGGAGGATCTCCTAGGAATGACCCTAGTACAAATGACGGTTTGAATTGGCCAAGGCCGTATTCTTGGTACCATGAAAGACCGTTTATGGTTGTATCTACGTAGGGTAAAATAACATGTGTTTTTCTTAGGGGATGCTTTTCACTATGCGTCAGCTGGTCTACCGTAATGATTCAATCCTCATGGGGGAACATCATAATGTAGAAGATGGAGGATGTTATGACAGACATGGAGTACATGTAACTCTGCTTGAGGAGTATGCTATAATCCAAGTGAGCGTCCAAGACTTCGATGTCTATGTGGACCATCTTGCTGGCTAAGCAGACCAATACATTTTGGTAGAGGCCGACGGGAGTCGAGGGACGACCGTTGTATGCTCTGAGTGTGATGACAAAAGGTTTGAGTTCAGGGGATCCTAGCTTCTACCACACATTTTTTGGCATGATGCATGTCGGTGCACTCTCGTCAATGACACATCAGTGAATAGTGATATTCTGTACCGATACTAGTATCTAGAAGGCGACCATGGAAGGAAGCCTAGGGGTGGCTTTGTCTAAGTCAAAAGCCATCATGTGCGTATCGGCAGGGTTAATAGCACCTAAAGCGGAAAGTAGGGCTTTCTGTTGCTTGGGGCACGATTGTAGTACTTCCAATGCGGACATAACAGCGGGTGATTGAGCTAAATCATCCACGATGCTATAATTATGGGCCTCTTTGGAGTAGTTACATGCTCGCCTATTAGGTCCCTTTACCATCTTTGGCAACAGTTCTATAGGGATCTTTGGAATGGTCAAAGGTGTTGTCGTCACGCTAGTACTAGCCCCTGACGTATTGGTGTCCGGTGTGGTGTCATAGCTATGATTCCGAGTCTGGAAAAAAATTTCTTCCTTAGTCATGTAAATTTCATGGTTGTTTTTCCCGGAATCATCTGGGTTTTGCTATTGAGTGTTGGTTGTCACTTGATGGGGGGAAGTTTCTTCCATCACTGCAGTTTGCTGGGAAGACCCTCCTTGTCCTCGGTTACTCTATAGCTTTTTAAGCTCAGGGAGTTCTGGACAGTGGTGAGTATAGTGCCTGTACTCAACACATATTGAACAAGAATGGTTTGTTAGTATAGGTGGCCTCTCGCCTTGCCTTGGGGAAGTGCTTGGCTCCTGGTTCTGATTCCGGTTAGAGTTACCTCTAGCTTGGGATCGTGGTGGGCATTGTTGGTTGCTACCCCCCTGTCCAGGGTTCCCTTTGGGCTTGTTTTTTTGTCTTTTTCTTAAACATGTTAGGAGGTTAGTTCTCCTGATCATACTGGTGTGGTTGATTTTGGGACAGCTGCACAAAGTTCACCTATGCATTGGTTTGCGTAGGTGGGTTTTGTGCTTGGGACTGAGCATAATGTTGTCCTATGTTTGCACCTGGCCATTGGGGGGGAGCTCTTACATCAGTGTTTCTTCCTGCATAATGGGTACCCTCAGCTAGAGGATAAGGTCCTCCTTAGTGATACGCTTGCACCCTATTAGTCAAACTTTTCTGCTGCATATGATGACTTTGAAATCTAGGTTGAGACATATTCGGGGTAGAATTATATGTCTAATCGGGATTTTGACTGCTGCTGCCTAGGTACCCTTGGGTCATTGACCCAATTAGTCCATCTGGAAAGTTAGACATGCCTGGAAATTCTTGATAAGATTTCAGGCGTGTGGTGTTAGGCAGGATATTGCAGATGTATCTTGACTGCGTATAGATCAGTTCAAGCTACTGGGATTTATTGATGGCATCCTCTTCGGATGTGGGGATTGTATTGTGGCACATCCTTTGAAATCTCCGCCATTAGAGTTTTCTAGAATAAATCTAAGAGAACCTAGTCATTGAGTTTAACTTTGCATAAACTATGATGCCACCTCCATTCATGTAGATAGTCTGAGATATGGATGAAGGGGGATTGTCTGAAATGAGTCAATAATTCCATTCCCGAATCGTGGTGAATGGGCAACTAAAATTATGTGAGGAATGTGGTAGTGAGGGCTCTAAAGGTTCCATGTGAAGTAGATGGTTGCTCCACGTACCATTTCGTGGCCACTCCCGTAAGAGTGCGTTGAAATAGTCTCAACCAAATAGTATCGTCAATGATACTATTCAATGAGCACCACAGGTGAAAGATCATTACATGATTACCTGGGTATTCCGCTTGCTTATCTTCAAAATTTGGTATATCTGAAGGGAGATTCATGGGCATGGGAGGATAACTGGGGTCATGTGTGATGGGGTCATTTGTGAGCTTGGTTAAATCAGGTAGACTCAACGCGACTGTAATATCCCTTTTCCAGGAATAGCTATATATTGGGAATAATATGAGTTATTACCAATGTGGAGTTATAGAAATATGTATGATGGGGATTTAAAAACACTTAAACTTCAATTAAATATGCAACAACAACCTTATATACCATTTTATGGGCAAAAAGGCGGGGAAAAGTGATGATTTTTGCCCTAAAATTAGTATATTTAGAGATTTACATAAAACTAAGAGAATTGGCGGGAGGTTATTTTATATTAGGTCATGAGGGACCTATTCGCTGAATTTAAGCTCAAAAAAATAAGTCTAGCTAAGTTAAACAGTTCCTCCTTCCCAAACAAGGCTTAAAAACCATGATTTCCCATGGCTTAAATGATGCAGAAAGCGTTGAAGCTTCTACAGCATGATTTTATAAAGGGTTTAACTAAAATAATAATGTAAAATAAGTATGAAAATTTCATAATATCATTCAATGGAAACTCAGATTTATACATGAATAAAGGCCTCAAAACTCAACAAAATGCTACAAGGAAATGCCCAATAAACCAGACAGCGTAATATTCAGGAAGCTGAAGCAGTGTTTCATTATATTTTAGATGTAAAATATATATGAATAAAAAATCACAGATCAGAATGGGATCTATATGCAAAAATATCTTTTTAGTACGTTCCCCTTGGGGATCCCAGCAGCAGATGAATAACAATGAATAGATCTGAGATCTACACCATAGATCTACAGTAATCTTCAGAAATTTCTGAAGAATATGAGACACAGCAAATCAGATCTGAAATAGGACATGGATTGGTTTTCCAATCCACATATCACCTCAGTGAAGGAAAGGAGCCCTTTCACGGGAGATCTCTCCTCCAAACTGATGCAAAACCCACACTGTAACTCTGCCTGCAAAAAGGACGTAGTTTCCTCAAGGGACTGCGCTGAAGAAGTGGATAATTTTTTTTCCTGATGCCAGGATAAGAATCTGAAGCCCCAAAATAGATATTGCACTCTTGCCAGTGATTTAGATGACTTCCCCACTGAAAAGATGCAATAAACTCTTCAGATATGAATAGATCTGATTCCACTTACTGGAGATCACAAGATAGCTCAACCCTCAACATGAGCAACGCTGTAATGTAAGGTGAAGCTTGGAAAAAATTCCGGATAGTGGATCAATGCACCACAATCTCCTCCAAGAGACCCTCAAGGAAGGAAGAGGAATTCCTAAATAGGAAACCCCTCTCTCTCTAGCTAAACAGTCAAGAGAGTTTGAGTTGCTCAAGCAATCTCAAAATCAAAAAATCATCAACAACCTTTTCCTTTAGCCTTCTCCTTCCTATTATAAGATGAGGATGTTCAAAACCCTAAACCACCTTGAATCACTTAACCCCTTTCACATGAGGTCCTCCTTCTAGAACTGTGTTGTCCCTTTAGGAGATACATTGAACCTAGACAACGCTGTAGATTTGGTCCTGTTGACCCAGTCAATTAGCTCAAACCTGTTTCACACACAAGTGGATTTTATTACAAAGGCCCAGATATATCCCTTTTCACATTGGACATGTATTTATTCTTTGATTTAAGGGGTTTTTCATGTCTTCCTTTGCATTTTATTCATCAATAAATAAAATTAAAACAAAATGAAATGTTCCTATTAGCTTGGGCTAATTAGGAACATTACAGTCCTCCCCTCCAAAATTGTTGCTTGTCCTCAAGCAACTACAAGGTGAATGCTACAAAATCTCCTCCTTGGTGACACCAACATTGGATAATCTTCCTCCATAAGCCAAGTTCTCACCAATCCATCCATGTCTTGCTCCTCCAAGATTCTCATGAGATGCTAATAGCTCATCCCATAAGGAGAAAATAGATCATATGAAACAAACATGGTTTGCCCCCATGCTCTCCCTGAAACAAGAAAACATAAAGTACATGGAGAGTAGCCATCCCATGAGGCACATGCCATCCTTCCTCCTTTCTCCATACATCCCCATAAAATTATAAGTACGTTATCAAGATATGGAATCAAAATAATGTGCTTGAAAATAGAAAATTGCACATATGGAGGTGGTTCATAGTCCCACATGTGGAACCAACGCAAGGCATCCCCTGCTTGCATCAAATGTAGATATGTAAAGTGGTTTTCCCACCACTTACACCACTTACTTACTGCCCACACCATATTACCATGGTTGAAAGTGTGATATATGTTTGGTGCTTTGGGGAAGCACCCATCATCTTGCAAAATCTCCCTTTTATTCTCAAGGGAGTGGCCCAATTTAGAAATTTTCGGGGCCCAATATTGGCCAAGAGGCTCACATGATATAACACTCCTCCTTGGAGTCATAGCCTGCAAAAACATGGGGTAAGAGTACATGAAATCAAAATATAAAACATATGTAACATGATCATGTTTTTCACCAACAATCCTCCTCCCATCAATGGAGTGGTGAATGGATCTATTCTCTTCGTCAAAAGAAGAAAGAGTGAGCTGATTTGACTATTCCTTTTTGACCCCTTCTGTTAGCCCCCTATGAATTTTTGACAAGCAAACAGGGGGCTAAATTTTTTTTCAAGCCTTCAAGGAATGCATCTCCTCCGAAAACACATCATCCTTGAAGCCTCCTGGTGCCTTTTCCCTTTGTTAAATCATCACTGTTGTTCTCACTTTAAAACCACTCTGTTTCTGTGAAGAATGCCTAAAAGGGCTCCACTTCCCTTATTTTATTCCTATTTATCCTCTTTTCTTATCCCCTTCTTTTCCTTCTGCAAAGTCCTTCAAATTCCCCACTTACCCTTAAAATCATTCCCGATCCCCTTTTAAGCCCTATAATATCCTTTATGTGGCTTTAAAACCATTTATTTCCCCTACCGATTACCATCTTTTGGCCTTAAACGCATTAAAAATAGGCCTAAAACCCACTTTTTATCTATGACAGGCCTAGCCCCTTTCGGCCAGCCCCTAACCACTTCCTCTCCATAAGCTCGAGTGCTAAGACCAAGCACTAGCCTGCAAGGCGCTAATCGCATCAGAGAATCAGAGCGAGACATGCCTATTTTCATTGTAAAACAAAACTTCTAATGCGATACTGTATTGGGTCTGTCAGCTTTGAAATAATTCTCGCCATTGATCTGAATAGATCTGACGGCCCGTGCTCATTACATCACACCCCGATCACACTCCGTTGTAAGCCTCTGATGACCTTCTCCACCGTCGATTCACTTTTAATGCGACGGCCCTAGCATCCTCGCTCCGATCGCAATCGCAAAGTTTAAACTATGCCATCCTCCATCCCTCTCGATCACGATCCTCCGACGCGATCCTGGCCGTTGAATCCACAAGAACCAATGGCCATGATTCACCCTCATTTTTCCATGTTTCCCCTGATTGGGCTCCTCTGATCTAATTGTAGGCGTCGATCTCTCATAGATCCGATGGTCAAAGGCCAATCACACCATCGCTCATCAAAGTTTTGACCCTCCCATCACTCCCATCCAATTAGATCACAGTTGTCCATCCTTGATGATCTAATGGATCAAATATCTCCCACCCACTAACCATTTTCTTTGCTTGTGTATCTCCTTTGCTAATCTCAGTCGTTCGTCCTCAAATCAGATGGCCCATAATAAAATTTCCGTCCGTTCGACCCCACCTCTAATGTTCGTGCATCTCCTCAGATCGCACTCCATCTCCTGCTGTCGGATCTCATGGACCCAGATCCAATGGTCTACATCCATATCGTGCAGATTTCGCATCCGGTGTTTAATCCCTAAAATTTACGTGATATGGGCAGTTTTCCAGAGCCATGTGTTAGCTAAAGAGCCATATCGCGTTGAAAAAGTGAAAACAGCCTTTTGGCCCTTCTGCCACGCGAAACAAGCAATTTTGCATCCCAAAACCACTTCCCCACTTCATTGTCTGAAATCTCATCTGCAAATCCCAATCGTTGATCTACTTCGATCGATGGCCCTCATTGCATCTCGCGTTCCAGCCATTGTTTTTCATCGCGCAACCCATGCACTGCATCGGATCATCACAACCATCGATCTCCTCGCGAGATCTGACGATCCAGGTTATATCACCCTCCACCATTTTCTGGGTCCCACCATAACATCTCATTCCGTTTCATTTTCATTCATTTCTTTGCATATTCGCCAAAGGTCCAATTTTCACGATTTACGTTGAAACTTTAATTTCTTCCGCCCGCATTAATATTTTAATGTCTCACATTGAAATGTTTTTTCATCTTGCTTAACATTCGAACTTTAATGCTTCATATTAAAGTTTATTGCTTTTCTTTGCCTAACAGCATGTTGTCACCTCCACTACAGCCACTGTTGCTGCAGTTGCGCCACCATTCCTCCAGGCCTCCGCAACATTCTTCTGCCATTGCCCTGGATTTTATAACAGGTTTTTTTTACTGTGCAGGGTATACAGGGTGAGGAAATTCACTCTGCCTCTGTAATCACAGTCACTGTGATTTGGAAATACAGAGAGGCCACTACAGTAGCGGTCAGTGTAACAGCAGAGAAGGATTGAGGGGGTTAAATTACGTAATTGAAAATTTGATACTTTAATCCCGTGATCAAAGGAAAAGACGCCGTTGGAAGATTTAAAGAGCACATGAAACAAGCCATATCTACTCTCAGCATTAGCAGTACATTTTCCCATAATAGTACACCCTCGACAGAAGTCTCCATGCCTCCCCGAGCTCCCAAGGGCCATCTCACTGACAGAAAACTTCCAAAGACTATCAGGGCAACAATAATGGAGGTATGGAAGCCCAGAAGACCTTCAGTCACCATACGTGCTTCAAAAGATAGAGCAGAGTGCCTTACAGCCAGAAAGGACATTAAAGAAACATCAGATGTTAAACATCGAACTGACAGAGACTTCGAACCAGACCACAAAGTACAACGTAGAGCTATTAAGCACAATGGGCATGAACACCTCCTCCACTCTATCTTAACGGATCGATTTAATGTGAATCACCGACACCTGCTATCCATTTTTTCCTATAAGAATCCCCGAGAACACTTTGTAAAGGGTTCGGTTGCGTTGTTGTAGTTTCTCTTATAGGGATTCATTTTTTACTATTAGAATAGTTTTGGGAGAGAGTAGCAGAGTAGTTTGTAATGTAGTAGGCTGGGAGGAGAAAGTTTGGACTGTAATTAGCCATTGAGATTAGTGTATGTGACTGGTTTTGTATAAATTAATCAAGCAGATTTCATAATATCCTGGGTTATCATTACGGGTGATGTTTCTCTCATTGCATTGTTTGTTTAAATTTTCCATGTTGTTCATTGGTCCTCTGGTACACATCATAAATATAGCATAAGATTTACCCTCGCATGGCACCCTATGTTTCTGCTCTCCCTACCTTCGATGTTTTCTACTGATAGTGAATCTGAGAGAAAATTCATGTAATTTAACTAGTGTAGTAGTTGTTATTCACTGCTAGCTGATGTGTGAATTCGAGGTTTGTTGCTTAGCTATTCTTGTTTGGGTTCAAGCTAGATAATTTGGGATACCGGGGATTTAGTGTAAGCCCTGTCCACTGGGGTCCTTGTTCAACAGATTGGCATTTCCAAGATCCCGTGAGCTGGTGTCAAAGCATCGAAGGTTAAAAGTCCTTCTATGATCTCAGGCCTAGTTCTATGTTAAAACCTTAAGAGTTTTCCCTTTGGGAGTATGCCGAAGCAAATCTGGAGTTAAATGACCTCTGGTCTGATCTCAAGCTGCCCTTTGTGTTTCACCTTTTTCTCCTTAATTTTCCACTCCATCATCTATCTCAAAGATCCTTTAGTATAGATGACATACCCTATGAAAGCCTTGGATAGTTGTTTGCAAGTAATCTCCTTTCATTACTCCATAGCCCAATGGATGGCACAACCTTAACCTACCCTCTTTTACTGAAATGTCTTACTGCTTTGCTCCTCTCCTCCCATTAGCTTCTCAGTCGATGATCTCATGACCAACCCAATAACCAACCAAATCATTTTAAAACCCCCCTTTGTGCTTCATACCTAGCATAATACCTCATTTTGAGCTTAAAAGATATATCATTCTTTGCTTTAGTGGAGAGATCCCTCTCCGGGTCCAGGAGGGCTAACTCCTACGGCCCCAAAGTGGTTCTAATGTTGTCTCTATCTTTTGGTCTTGCCAATCTGGCCAAAACATGGGAACCCCAACATAATGGCGACTCTGCTGGGGAATTGAGTGAATTTTACCTGAGATACCCTTAGGCACTCAAAGAACCAAAATCTCTGGTTAGGTTGGTATCTATGCTGATGGTGGACAACAGTCTGTTTCAAATGTCCCAATTTCATCCACCTGGTGACTCCACACTCTACATTTCCTAACAGACCTAATGACTCCACTAGTAGAAGACTCTGAACTGGTTGAGAAGATCCAGTGACCTTCTTTGCAGAAACATGGATCCAAACATGAACAGAGATGCTAAGCTAGATGCTTTGGCAGACCAATTAAACGAACTAGCGAACATGTTTGGTGTAGTGCTGGAAATGCATATGGCTAGTTTGAATGCAAATGATGAATATTTAGAACAGCCCATGCATTTTCTAGAGCAAGGGCCAACTCTAGACCTGGACAATGAGCAAGACATGTATGATGATCTTGGTTTGGAGTTTTCTCTTGCTCTGGAAAACTCTCAAGATGAGGCTCACGAAGATATCCAGCCTCCAAATCAGTTCGTACTCTGCCACCTGGCGACTCCACACTCTACATTTCCTAACAGACCTAATGACTCCACTGGTAGAAGACTCTGAACTGGTCAAGAAGATGCAGTGACCTTCTTTGCAGAAACATGGATCCAGACATGAACAGAGATGTTAAGCTAGATGCTTTGGCATATCAATTAAACAAACTAGTGAACATGTTTGGTGTAGTGTTGGAAATGCGCATGGATAGTCTTAATGCAAATGATGAATATTCAGAAAAACCCATGAATTTTCCAGAGCAAGAGCCAACTCCAGACCTGGACAATGAGCAAGACATGTATGATGTTCCCGGTCTAGAATTTTCTCTTGCTCTGGAAAATTCTCGAGATGAGGCTCACGAAAATATGCAGCCTCCAAATCAGTTCGTACAAGAAACAAAGGACTGCTATTCTCCTGTCAGTGTTAAAAAAGAAAGTTCTCCGTTGACAGAAGAAGAGATGGATTGAATATCAAACATGCACTCCACCTCTGAAATCTTCTACAAAATTGATACAGAGCCAGAAGACTCCTCTAAGGATTAGGACGAAGAAATACTTGCTGAGAATCTGACAAGTGTGATTGGTGACAATGCTTACGATTATGACTTTCCTAGTTATGATCTATTTGATGATGATTGTTTCCAAAGGGAAGCTGAGCTTGTAGGAACAACATCGATAGACTCATGGGAGGAAATTCAGGGCCAACAACTCAAGAGAAGCAATGAACCAAGTCAGCCTATCTATGACACTGATGGGGAAAGTTATGAAAGCATCAATGATGAGTGTCATGAGATCGGAGGTCAGCAGTGTTTTCTTTCATAAGATGAGGAGGAAAGGAAAGAAGAGATTCTTGAGCATGATGAGAGTAAAGATCCTTCCCTTGAAAATGAGGAAGCAATGGTAAACACCTCTGCTTAAGAATGCACAGATATTTTCATGGAGCTCAGCCCAGCAGAGAAGAATATATCAGAGCTCCAAGAGGACTCAACTGCAATATACGATGAGTCCTCCAGTTCAGAAGATGAAGGAGACACTCTACCCCAAGAGAGTCTTTTTCTCAATCTAGTGGCAGAAGAAGAAATCCTGGTTGAAGCCTACCTACCAGATATCCATAACCAGGTATCATTTCATGATCCTTATGTTCATTTCCTGCACACATTTGAAGAGGGATCAAAGGTATTTTTGAGCAGCATGTTGCAGACAGCAAGAAAAATTTTGGAAGCTGCTGTTGAGGAACAAAAAGAGTTGGAGCAACCCTGCCTATCCAGCATGCTTAAGGAGTTGAGCAAGAAATACCAGTCATGGGATCACTTGATGGACTGGTTGCATTGGAAAACAATGTTTGTAAGCTAGACCTGTGAATATTCCAGTTAGAGTAGGATAGGTAGGAAAAGATAAATAAAGCTCGGTCTAGGAGAATTTAATCAATATTTTTGAGTTTTCTACAAATGTTTCAGTCCATGAGCAGTTTTGTCTATTATACCATGGTCCACAACAAGCCAGACAGTCCAAACCTAGCTTGATTGTTTTTCAATTTCTGTCTTAGAGTGTAGAGGAGAAGTCTGCTAGTCAGTTTAATCCTAGCAAACAGTAGTTTAGGTAGAGAAACTATGAGGCCGACAGTTTAATCTGGTCTCATGGAGTAATAAGGGTAGAAATAGAATAGGTTTCTTTTTCTGGAAAAAAAATATAAAAAATTGATGATGTAAAGGGTCTGCTAGTCCAAATGCACCTAGAAGAAAAATGTTAGGATTTAGTCTGGGTAGGTAGCTATTTTAGTAATGATTGTCGTTGATATGTGTCTTCATGGTCTGTGGTAGCTGAATTAGAAAAGAAATGCAAGTGTCAAGGATCAGGCATCTGGCCTACTCCAAAGATTTATTCTCTGAATTCTTGACTCCAAGAAGAAGCCATCCTCATGTGGAGCCACAGTTAGCCCCCTATGAATTTTTGACAAGAAAACAGGGGGCTAAATTTTTTTCTGAGCCTTCAAGGAATTCATCTCCTTCGAAAGAACATCATCCTTGAAGCCTCCTGGTGCCTTTGCCCTTTTTTAAATCATCACTATTGTTCTCAATTTAAAACCTCTCTGTTTCTGTGAAGAATGCTCAAAAGGCCTCCACTTCCCTTATTTTATTCCTATTTATCCTCTATTCTTATACCCTTCTTTTCCTTTTGTAAAGTCCTTCAAATTCCCCACTTACCCTTCAAATCATTCCCGATCCCCTTTTAAGCCCTATAATATCCTTTATGTGGCTTAAAAACGATTTATTTCCCCTACCCTTTACCATATTTTGGCCTTAAACGCATTAAAAATAGTGCTAAAACCCACTTTTTATCTATAACAGGCCTAGCCCCTTTCGGCCAGCCCCTAACCACTTCCCCTCTATAAGCCCGAGCGCTAAGACCAAGTGCTAGCCCGCAAGGTGCTAATCGCATCGAAGAATCGGAGCGGGATTTCATGCCTATTTTCTTTGTAAAACAAAACTTCTGATGCGATAGTGTATTGGGTCTATTGGCTTTGAAATAATTCTCACTGTTGATATGAATAGATCTGACCTTCTCCACCGTCGATTAAATTTTAATCTGATGGCCCTCGCATCCTCGCTCTGATCGCAATCACAAAGTTTAAATTGTGCCATCCTCCATCCCTCCCGATTGCGATCCTCTGACATGATCCTGGCCGTTGAATCCACAAGAACCAATGGCCATGATTCGCCCTGATTCTTCCATGTGTCCCTCGACTGGGCTCCTCTGATCCAATCGCAGCCGTCGATCTCTCATAGATCCGATGGTCAAAGGCCAATCGCACATCGCTCATCAAATTTTTGACCCTCCCATCACTCCCCTCCGATTAGATCGTAGCCATCCATCCTTGATGATCTAACAGCTCAAATATTTCTCACCCACTAACCATTTTCTCTGCCTGTGTATCTCCTTTGCTAATCTCAGTCGTTCGTCCTCAGATCCGACGGGTCACAATAAAACCACCGTCCGTTCGACCCCACCTCTACTAACTATGCATCTCCTCAGATCGCACTCCATCTCCCACCGCCGGATCTCACGGACCCAGATCCAACGGTCTACAACCGTATCGCGCAGATTTCACATCCGGTGTTTAATGCCTAAAATTTACGCAATATGGGCGGTTTTCCAGAGCCACGTGTCATCTAAAGAGACATATCGCTTTGAAAAAGTGAAAACAGCCTTTCGGCCCTTCTGCCACGCGAAACCAGTAGTTTTGCATCCCAAATCCACTTCCCCACTTCATCGCCTGAAATCTCATCTGCAGATCCTGACCGTTGATCTGCTTCGATCGACGACCCTCATTGGATCTCGCGTCCCAACCATTGTTTTTCATTGTGCAACCGTCGATCTCCTTCGTAGATCCAACGGTCTAGGTTATATCACCCTCTGCCATTTTCCAGGTCCCACAATAACAGCTCATTCTGTTGCATTTTCATTCATTTCTCTGCATATTCGCCAAAGGTCCAACTTTCACGATTTACGTTGAAACTTCATTTCTTCTACCCGCATTAATATTTTAATGTCTCACATTGAAATTTTTTGTCATCCCACTTAACATTCGAACTTTAATGTTTCATATTAAATTTTATTGCTTTTCTCTGCCTAACAACATGTTGTCACCTCCACTACAGCCACTGTTTCCGCAGTTGCGCCACCATTCCTCCAGGCCTCCGCAGCATTCTTCTGCCATTGCCCTAGATTTTATAACAGGTTTTTTTACTGTGCAGGGTATACAGGGTGATGAAATTCACTCTGCCTTCGTAATCACAGTCACTGTGATTCAGAAATACAGAGAGGCCACTACAGCATCGGTCAGTGTAATAGCAGAGAAGGATTGAGGGGGTTAAATTTTGTAATTGAAAATTTGATACTTTAATCTTGTGATCAAAGGAAAAGATGCAGTTGGAATAATTAAAGAGCGCATGAGACAAGCCATATCTTCTCTCAACATCAGCAGTACATTTTCCCAGAACAGTACACCCTCGACAGAAGTCTCCATGCCTCCCCGACTTCCCAAGGGCCATCTCACTGACAGAAAACTTCCAAATATTGTCAGGGCAACAATAATGGAGGTATGGAAGCCCAGAAGACCTTCAGTCACCTTACGTGCTTCAGAAGATAGAGTAGAGTGCCTTATAGCTAGAAAGGACATTAAAGAAACATTAGAGGTCAAACATCGACCTGACAGAGACTCCGAACCAGACCACCAAGTACAGCGCAGAGCTATTAAGAAGAATGGGCATGAACACCTCCTCCACTCTATCTTAATGGATCGATTTAATGTGTATCACCGACTCCTGCTATCCATTTTTTCCTATAAGAATCCCCGAGAACACTTTGTAAAGGGTTCGGTTGTGTTGTTGTAGTTGATGTTATAGGGATTCATTTTTTACTGTTAGAACAATTTTGGGAGAGAGTAGCAGAGTAGTTTGTAATGTAGTAGGCTGGGAGGAGAAAGTTTGGACTCTAATCAGCCATTGAGCTTAGTGTATGTGACTGGTTTTGAATTAATTAATCAAGCAGATTTCACAGGATCCTGGTCTATCATTACGGGTGATGTTTCTCTCATTGCATTGTTTATTTACATTTTTCATGCTGTTCATTGGTCCTCTGGTACGCATCAGAAATATAGCATAGGATTTTCCCTCGCATGGCACCCTATGTTTCTGCTCTCCCTACCTTCAATGTTTTCTACTGATAGTGAATCTGAGAGCAAAGTCATGTAATTTAACCAGTGCATTAGATGTTATTCACTGCTAGCTGATGTGTGAATTTGGGGTTTGCTGATTAGTTGTTCTTGTTTGGGTTCAAGCTAGAGGATTTGGGATACCGGGGATTTAGTGTAAGCCCTATCCACTGGGGTCCTTTTTCAACAGATTGGCCTTTCCAAGATCCCGTGAGCAGGTGTGAAACCATCAAAGGTTAAAAGTCCTTCTATGATCTCAGGCCTAGTTCTATGTTAAAACCTTAAGTGTTTTCCCTTTGGGAGTATGCCGAAGTAGATCTGGAGTTAAATGACCTCTGGTCTGATCTCAAGCTACCCTTTGTGTTTCACCTTTTTCTCCTTAATGTTCCACTCCATCATGTATCTCAAAAGATCCTTTAGTATAGATGACATGCCCTATGAAAGCCTTGGGTAGTTATTTGCAAGTAATCTCTTTTCATGACTCCATAGCCCAATGGATGGCACAGTCTTAACCTATCCTCTTTTACTGAAACATCTTGTTGCTTTGCTCCTCTCCTCCCATCACCTTCTCAGTCGATGATCTCATGACCAACCCAATAACCAACCAAATCATTTTAAATCCCCCTTTATGCTTCATACCTAGCCTAATACCTCATTTTGAGCTTCAAAGATATATCATTCTTTGATTTAGTGGAGATATCCCTCTCTGGGTCCAGGAGGGCTAGCTCCTAGGGCCCCAAAGTGGTTCCGATGTTGTCTCATCTTTTGGTCTTGCCAATCTGGCCAAAACATGGGAACCCCAACACCTTCCATGCCAAAGGTGTCATGTGGAAAGTATCCCTTCCCATGCTGCTTCAAATCATAGCATAATAAGTGGCCACCCCACCACCTACTTGCTGTAATAAGCTTCTTCAAAGCTTGAAAATAGTGGAGGATAATAGGTGTTGGCTGAATATGATTCAAACAACACATTTCATGCTCTGAATTCTCCCTTGTGAGAGATCCCTTCTCATGACATAAGCCCAATACATGACCTTTTGCATAATAAAACACAATATATAATACAACAGTCGTACAAGGTTCTATCCTCTCCTTGAAATACAAATGATTTTGGGAGATTGCATTCCCAATGGATTCATTCACCCATTGTACCTTTCCTCCTCTCATGTTTACAATAAATATTGGAGCATCATTAACATCATGATATAAACATGATCCCTTATGCCATCCCATGATAAGGTTACATCTTCTCCCAACCCAAAGTACATACATGATTATGAGATTCATTCTAAATAGAAATACATGTACATACCTCATGGATACAAGTAGATTTATGGACATGGAATTCATCATGGAGTGTCCATACTCTCTTCTCATCAACCAAAAGAAACATGCCTTCTTCTTATGCATTATTTTCTTGAAATAAAAGGCATGAGGCAAGAAATTCAAAAACCTTGGGTGGTACCCAAACTCACGCAATAGGAACCAGTGTAGGGAATCTCCTTCCTGCTTCAGATCTAGATGTGGTAAGTGGTTTTCATGCCACTTACTTGCTGCCCTCATCATTTCACCATGGCAGAAAGTGAAATGTATATTTGGTGCCTTAGGGAAGCACCCATCATGTTTTAATACCTCCCTTAGCCCATCAAGGGAGTGTCCATCTTTGAAAATAATCTTGGCCCATAGTTGGCCATGAAGCTTGTAAGGTAAAACACTCCTTTTGGGAGTTATGGCCTGCAAATGTAAAGTAAGAGAATACATGCAATCATGAAATAATATGTGATTTACATAAGCATGCTTCTTACCCAAAGTCTCCAATGTTGTGTTGGCTTCCATATTAGAGAGAGATGATATTGATGCACAAGGTTGAGGGAACACTTTGCCATTTTGCTCATCATGGGAACTCCTTGATGGAATTCCTTCAAGTAAGGAGACATCAAGGCATAGATCATGTAAGGATGTATGGACTGATGTGTCCTTTCTTTGCTTGAATATATCTCTTTGCCTTCTTCTTGCATCATTATGCTGAGATAAAGAGGGACAAATGTTTCTTACCATGTGAAGCTTTCCCTCCTCTTTAACTTCTGCAATCTTCAGGGTCTCATCCCTTGATAGTGATGGAACATGCTGCCCATAGATGGTGCCATAATATTCATATAATGAGACCTCCTCAATGAGATATGACTGAATACATAAGTGGGAAATACCCTCCATGCTTCCACTACGTAATCTAGTCACCTTCCTAGGTGTTTCAACCTTCTACAATGGATAGGAATGAGGCTGGCCCTCTTCCTCATCTCCTCTTTGTGTCCTCATGGTTTTACAACCTTTTCATTTCAAGGGATTTTGAAATGAAACCCCTTTGAGATCTTCAAGAAAATACCTCTCATCTTTTTCCTTAAAAAAACATTGAGGTTCTGGATCTGCAGGTAGAAGTTTCTTTTTGAGCTAGGGAGTGCTCATTGAGAAAGAGGCATCTGGAAAGGAGAAAAGGTTTCTCACTTCAAGATGTCTACCATTCATCATTTCTTTCTCCATTGATTCATGAATGAAGCTGCAATTTGAATTCCCCCATGAGGAATGGTGCCTCATTTATTCCTTAATACTCTTGCACAGCGCAATGCAACTTTGTTTCTCTAACCCATCAGCATACAAAAATCTACATCTCTTCATACAATGTGTTGAAATGATAACAAATGGATTTTTAATTATACCTTGGTGGGATGTAGAAGCAAGAGATTCTTCTACAACTGTGTAGTCTTCCTCCATTACTAAAGGCTGCTCTTCTAAGGTTGTGCTAGCACTGGTACAAGTCTCCACCCTTTCAATCTCCTTGAGATCATCTTAAATACCCTTCATAGTCTGGAAAAGGAGCAGGGAGATCTCCTCTTTTGTCATTCTTCCAAGTGGTGGAGCCATGCTCTTGTTTTTTATGTAAAATGAATATTATTTGTGAGGGTATGAAGTGCATGGATATTCCTATCCTTCTTGAAACCTTCTATAGGTCTCACTGCAACTTTCTTCTCCTTGAAACCCTCTACGAGTTTCATTCTCTTCTTATTTCTCCTTTCTCTGTCTATCCTCTTTGAAGAGGCTCTTCATGGATATGTAATATGATGAGTTAAAAATCATATTCTTCAGCATTCTGAAATTTTATTCTTTCTCTACAGCGCTTTGGCTTGAAGCCACGGGCTGAGCCAAAGATCTTGCTCTGATACCACTGTAATACCCCTTTTCCAGGAACAGCTATAGATTGGGAATAATATGAGTTATTACCAATGTGGAACTACATAAATATGTCTGTTTTAGATGTAAAAACACTTAACATTTAGTTAAGTATGCAGCATCAACCTTATACAGCGTTTTATGGGAAAAAAGGTGGGGAAAAGTGATGATTTTGGCACTAAAATGAGTATATTCAGAGATATGTGTAAAAATAAGCTTAATGGAGGGAGTTTATTTTATATTAGGTCATGAGGGACCTATTATCTGAATTTCAACTCAAAAAAATAAGTATAGCTAAGTTAAACAATTCCTCCTTCCCAAACTAGGCTTAAAAACCCTGATTTCCCATGGCTTAAATGATGCAGAAAGTGCTGAAGCTTCTACAGCGTGATTTTATGAAGGGTTTAACTGAAATAATTATGGAACATCAGTATGAAAATTTTGGAATATGATTCAATGGCTTTATATGAGAAAACACAGATTTATACATGAAGAAAGGCCTCAAAACGCAGCAAAATGCTACAAGGAAATGCCCAATAAACCAGACAGCATAATATTCAAGAAGTTGAAGTAGTGCTTAATTATGTTTTAGATCTACAACATATCTGAATAGAAAATCACAAATCATAATTGGATCTATATGAAAAAGGAGCTTTTTAGTACATTCCCCATGGGGATCTCAGCGGAAGATGAATAACAATGAATAAATCTGAGATCTACACCATATATCTGCACCAATATTTAGAAATTTCTATATAATATGATGCAAAATAGATCATATCTGAAATAGGATATGGATTGGTTGGCCAATCCATGGATCACCTCAGTGAATGAAATGTTGGCAATATGATGCGGTGTGTTGTCCTTGATGGCAACCTACTTGATGAAGATGTTCTTGATGGAAGCCTGCTTGATGAGTTTCCTATGATAAGCAACCTATGTATCAAAGATGTAGAATGATGTATCTACGGATCGGTTCGGATGTGACAGAGAAAAGAATTCCAGTAAGTACCAGAAAAATGATAAATATAATATGTCACAATGTATATGCTCCTTTTGTGAAGGCAACCCGCATATACATACAATGTATACGCTACTTTTGTGAAGGGAACCCGCATATACATTCAGGGTTAGCATATACGTAGTTTTTATGAGGCGAAGTTGCGTATACATGCAGAAGCGAACGCTCCAAGTCACGTATGCCATTTTGCGCTCTAAAATTATGATACCAAGGGGCATTACCATGGTATTGGCCCATTGTATTGAGCGTTGGATTATCTAATTGATCCCGTCCAGGAATACCATCGGAGGTTGAGTGGTTTTGACTCATGGTATTGAAAAAGGCTAATCTATATAAGGAGAAGAAGATCATTGTGCAAAGGGGGCAAGATGTCTGGGTTTGAATGAATACTTCTCTCTGAAGTATATCTGTATGGAATGAGTAACAGTTTAATGATAGATCTAAATCTGTGATGCAACTATGAAGAAATGATGAAGAAGGCTATCTAGATCTGAAATGTATCTTCTAGATCTGTTTATGAAATGTCTAGATCTGAAATGAGGCGAAAATCTACGTGAAGGGTTAATGCTGCTCTATAATTTCTGAAGATCCATACGATGGTTTGGAACAGCGGAAGCACGTATATACGCGGATTTGATAAAGAGAAAGCGTGTATGTGTTGTGAAGTTAGTTCTGAAGTTTGTGCAGATGTATACGTGGGTTTATGTGAATGGAAGTGCGTATATACGCGATATTAGTGAAAGGAAAGCGCGTATGAAAAGCTAGGGTTTGCTGAAGTCTGAAGTATAAAATGTCTGATCTGTTCTGCTGTGTTACTGCTATCTGTTGATGATAAATTCTTCTGATCTGGGTTGTCTGAATTGTTAAGTTTGAGCTTAAATGTGTGGAGTGGGTCCAGTCTGAAAATATGATGAAACGTGACCTGCAAGTTGTGCTCTATTGAATTTGTTGGATCTAGTGTGAAAATTGATGAAACATGGTCCATGGTGGTGCTGAGGGTTGTAGCCTTCAGTCAGGGGGTTGTAGCTCCCTTCCAGGTGAGGCTGGTAAACGAGAGCAGGGGGTTGTAGCTCCCTTCCAGGAGAGGCTGGTAAACGAGTCAGGGGGTCGTAGCTCCCTTCCAGGAGAGGCTGGTAAACGAGCGCAGGTGGGTGCCTGCGTGCTGGTAGAGTCCGCACCAGCACATATGTTGTAAGATGTTTTCTCTATAATAAAATATTGAAGGCTGAGCAACTGCAGCGGTGGTTTTCTCCCGACTTGGGTTTCCACCTAAAATCCTGGTGTTCATGTGTGATGCTTATGTGTGATGGTTTATTCTATTCTTACTACACATGTTTACTATTTATTGAACATCTAATGAATGAATGATGGAATGATATAAGTGAAGAATTAATGGCATAATTAGATCTCTGTGTATACGCGATTTTTATGAAGGATATCCGCGTGTATACGCTAGTTGGCTTCAGCAAAGTAGCGTATGGGTTTTAGAGCATGAAAAAGTAAAAAGTTTTAGTTTGCCCTAAATACTGATTCACCCCCCCTCTCAGTATTTTTCCCAACAATTGGTATCAGAGGAGGTTCTTCTGCAAAAGCTTGATCGCTTGAAGGAGATCCGTCGCAATGGGAAGTCATGAAGGGGTAATGTCTATAAGGCCACCTCTATTCAATGGAGATAATCTGTTATTCTGGAAGATACGAACAAAAGCATATCTGCAAAGTCTTGGTGCAGAAGTATGGGCAATCGTGGAAGAAGGTTATCAATATCCGGCAAGTATTCCTACTGATGCAGCAGAAAGGAAGAAGTATGAAATCAATGCCAAAGCAATCAATGTCTTGTTAGGAAGCATGTCTGAACCAGAATTTGCTAAAGTGATGCAGCTGAATTCAACAAAAGAAATATGGGACAAAATCATTCTGAGCTATGAAGGAGATACAAAGGTAAAAAGTGCAAAACTCCAAACCCTCAGAATTGAATATGAAAATTTGAAGATGCATAGTGATGAGAGTATTGCCAGTTTCTTTTTACGTCTAGATGATATTGTGAATCGTATGAGAAGTTTGGGTGAAACTATAATTGATACTACTCTGGTTGAAAAAGTCTTAAGATCTTTGACTTCAAAATTTGAGTCAAAAGTAGCAGCTATTGAAGAAAGGTAAGATCTGCAAACTCTTACTATTGTTCAATTTCATGGTATCCTAACTGCTTATGAAATGAGACAAGGAGGTCCCTCTCAAATTAAAGAAGCTGCTTTTAAGGCATGTGCAAAAAGAAAAGAAAAAGAAGATGTCAAGGAATCAAGTTATATATCAGAAGAAGAAGAAGCCAATTTTGTGAGAAAACTCCAACTAGGAACTGGAAGATTCAAAGGTAAGCTTCCCTTCAAATGTTTTGGTTGTGGAAGAGTTGGTCATTATGCTGCTAAATGTCCTTACGGAGAAAATCATGGTAAAGGGAAACAATTTGAAAAAAGGAAGAGTTATTATGCAAATGAAGATAATGATGAGGATGAAGAAGATTCTGACCAAGATCTACAAGTGCTCATGGCAAAAAATCAAAAGAAGAAGGCCACTCAAAGAAAGGAGAAATCTCAGAAAACAAGTGCGGCAGAAAATGAAGAAGATGAAACAAGTATCGATTGTTGTTCTAGTAATCCACTTTCTTGTGCATGTAATGATGAAGATAGCAGTATAAGTCTAGAATCAAATCTCAAGATCAATGATGAAAGTACTTATTGGGATCAATTCAACAGAAAGGAATCTATCTACAAAGATGTGATCTCTAAAATGAATGAACAGATAGAAACAATGAAGGGACAGATAGACAAGTATCAAGGGTTGTACGCTCTTGCAACCAATCAAGGTGAAAAACTTGAAGCAGAAATCATCTCTCTGAAAGCAGATTTTGAAGCATCAAATAAGAAGATTGAGGAACCTCTATTATCACTTGAAAGGGAAGGTCTTGAAGCAGAAATCATCTCTTTGAAAGCAGATCTAGAAAAGTCAAATAAGAAGAATGAAGATCTACTACAAACATTTGAAGAACAAGAGAATGGTTTGAAAGAAGAGATTCTAAATTTGAATGATCAAGTAGAAGAAGGAAGAAGGAAAGAAGAAAGCATGAAGAAGCAATGCCAAGCCTTGGAGGTTGAGGTAAATATTTTGAGAGGTAAATTAGAAGAAAAGGATAAACTCATGAGGTTTCAAGATAGTACTAAGATTCTGGACAATATTCTTAGTAGTCAAAGGTCTCCTTCTATTAAACTTGGTCTGGGTTTTCATGAAATGGTCAAAGGAGAATCTAGTTCGCAAGGAAGTGCTAAAGATTCAAAGGATGTCAAGACAAAACCTGAAGTGTTGAAAGAAACAAAAGGTCAACCAACAATGATGAATTCTCAAAGGAAATCATTCAATAATGTTGAATTCTTTAAATGTCATAATTATGGGCATGTTGCAGCAAATTGCAGGAGCAGATCATTTCAGTCACAATCAAGCAGATTCTACTCAGAAAGGTACTCTGGTTGCTTCAAGGGATATTGTTTTTCATGCAACAAGTATGGTCATAAAGCAGCTGATTGCAATAGAAGGAAGAATAGAGAAACACACTATGATTCTTATGCCTATTTCTCTAGTCACATAAGATGTTATACTTATAACAAGTATGGACATGTAGCAAAAGAATGCAGGATGAACAGAGAAATTGGAAGATTTCTAGCACACTTTTAGAAAGCTCAAGAAAAGCTGGATAAAGAAGGAGGACCGGTCAGAAACGTAGGGAATATTGACCCTACTGCAGTCATCAGCTTCTAAAGCTTACTTCTCTTAATGGCTGCAGGAGTGATGTGAGATACATTATAGGGATGAGTAATGTATCATCACAGGGGGAGCAATGTATGATGATTTTCATGGTTGATCTGGTTATTCTGGTTATGTTTATTTTTGACAGTGCATCTGATGTGAAGAAGACAGGTACAGGTGGTACAAGTTCAGGGGGAGATAAAGGAATGTGAAGTTTTCAATATTTCACTTTCCATACGCGGGTTCGGTGAAATAAAGCCGCATATACACGCGAGTTCCAGCAGACACAGACGCGTATGCATTTATGATAAGGAAATTTGTATGACAGCTGAAGATCTGGAGTACAGGTTCAGGGGGAGCATCAGTCTGAGTATTAATGACTGTATTATTGGCACTGTATTTGCTTATTTCTCAGTTCTAAATGATGATGACATGTTACATGGTTTCTTATGGTGAGATTATGGATGAGCCCTGATTTCTTTTTGAAGAGTATCCTTTGTTTTCACACATGGATGAGATGGAAGCTTTATGATTCAGAGATAAGGACAGATCATGCAGAGATTGTTGATGATGACTTGCTGTTGAAGGTATTCAAGTTGCACATGCTAAGGAGGAGCCTTGGTCATATGGAAAGGATGCTTGGATGCACATTTTCAGGGGGAGCATTAGTCTTGCTGAGTATAATGCATTGTTGGCATTATGATGGTTCTGAAACATGATCTCTCTCTTGAGGTCTTTCTGGTATTGATCATAAAAAGTCATTTTTGTATTTTGATGAAAAGGTCATGATGAGACCTATGATGTAAAATTGTAATATTCAGTCATGTAAGGACTTGTCAAATTTGTAAACCCACTTGGTTGGGTAGTTGAGTCAAAATATGTAAACCCACTTGGTTGGGTAGCTGAGTCAAAATGTGTAAAACCACTTGGTTGGGTATTTGAGTTTCATATGTAAATCCACTTGGTTGGATCTTTGATGTATGCATGAGTCCTTGGTGATAGGAAAAGTCATAGAGTCATGTACTTCATTGAAAATATAGCGTGAACTCAGGGGGAGCATGGTAACTTCAATACACATCAGATCTTCATGGGAAGCAAAACCTTGTCTTGGTTTTGATCCTCCCTTTTCCCTTGATGTCAAAGGGGGAGAGTGACATGGTGTTTGAATAAGGGAAGAATATCATGATGCTTAATTTATCTATCTCCTGTGGTGATCAAACACCATCATGGTTGCCATCAAGTCCAAAGGGGGAGATTGTTGGCAATATGATGCAGTGTGTTGTCCTTGATGGCAACCTACTTGATGAAGATGTTATTGATGGAAGCCTGCTTGATGAGTTTCCTATGATAAGCAACCTATGTGTCAAAGATGTAAGAATGATGTATCTACAGATCAGTTCAGATGTGACAGAGAAAATAATTCCAGTAAGTGCCAGAAAAATGATAAATATAATATGTCACAATGTATACGCTACTTTTGTGAAGGAAACCCGCGTATATACTCTACTTTTGTGAAGGGAACCCGCGTATACATTCAGGGTTAGCATATACGCAGCTTTTATGAGGCTGGCCCCAAGCATGCAGCGAGAATGACGCTCAAAATACGTGTATGCCCTTTTGTGCTCTAAAACTATGATACCGAGGGGCATTACTTTATTGGCCCCATTGTATTAGTATTTGGATTATCTAATTGATCTCGTCTAGGAATACTATGGAGGTTAGTGGTTTTGACTCATGGTATTGGCTAATCTATATAAGCGAGAAGAGAAGATCATTGCACGGAGTGTGCAAGATGTCTGAGCTTGAATGAATACTTCTCTCTGAAGTATATCTGAATGGAAAGGGTTACAGTTGAATGATAGATCTGAATGTATAATGCTCCAATGAAGAAAATGATGAAGAAGGGAATCTAGATCTAAAATGTATTTGTATCTTCTAGATCTGTTTGTGGAATGATTAGATCTGAAATGAGGCGAACATCTATCTGAAGTGATTCAAAATGCGAATTGAATATATGATCGAGAAAATCTTTGCTCTCTGATATACAAGGTCTATAAGGCTGGTTTGGAATAGGAAGCTCAACTCTGTGGTTGATAAAGAGAAAGCGTGTATGTGTTGTGAAGTTAGTTCTGAAGTTTGTGCATATGTATACGCGGGTTTATGTGAATGGAAGCGCGTATATACGTGATATCAGTGAAAGGAAAGCGCGTATGAAAAGCTAGGGTTTGCTGAAGTCTGAAGTATAAAATGTCTGATCTGTTCTGCTGTGTTACTGCTATCTGTTGATGATAAATTCTTCTGATCTGGGTTGTCTGAATTGTTAAGTTTGAGCTTAAATGTGTGGAGTGGGTCCAGTCTGAAGATATGATGAAAAGTGGCACGCAAGTTGGCGTTTCTATTGAGTTGTTGGATCAGTGTGAAAATTGATGAAACGTGGTCCATGGTGGTGGTGAGGGTTACGGAGCTTCGGTCGGGGGTTGTAGCTCCTTCCGGGAGAGGCTGTTTGGAGCCTTTAGCGAGGGTCATAGCTCCCTTCCGGGGGAGGCGTAAACGAGAGCGGGGTCGTATCTCCCTTCCGGGGAGAGGGTAGAAACGAGCGCGGTGGGTGCCTGCGTGCTTGTTCTCAGTCTGCTTGGTGACTGTTTATGCAAATGTTTTCACATAATAAAATGCGAAGGTAGGACAACGGCGGCGGTGGTTTTTCTCTGACTTAGGTTACCTAAAAATCTTGGTGTTCATGTGTGATGCTTATGTGTGATGATTTATTCTGTTCTTACTGCACATGTTTACTGTTTACTGAACATCTAATGAATGAATGATGGAATGATATAAGTGAAGAATTAATGGCATAATTAGATCTCTTTGTATACGCGAGTTTTATGAAGGATATACACATGTATACGATAGTTGGCTTCAGCAAAGTAGTGTATGGGTTTTAGTGAATGGAAAAGTAAAAAGTTCTCAGTTTTCCCTAAATACTGATTCACCCCCCCCCCCCCTCTCAGTATTTTTCCCGACAGGAAAGGAGCCCTTTCACCGAAGATCTCTCCTCCAAACTGATGAAAAACCCACACTGCAACTTTGCCTGCAAAAAGGACGCAGTTTCCTCAAGGGAATACCCTAAAGAAGTGGAGCACACTTTGGCCTAATGCCAGGATAAGGATTTGAAGCCCCAAAACAACTATTGCACTCTTTCCAGTGATTTATATTACTTCCCCACTAAAAATATGCAATAGAACTCTTCAGATCTAAATAGATCTGATTCCACTTACTACAGCTCACAAGACAGCTCAACCCTCAACATGAGCGGTGTTGTAATGTAAGGTGAAGCTTGGCCAAAATTCCAGATAGTGGAATAATGCACCACAATCTCCTCCAAGAGACCCTCAAGGAAGGAAGAGGAATTCCTAAACAGGAAATCCCTCTTTCTCTAGCTAAACAGCCAAGAGAGTTTGAGTTGCTCAAGCAATATCAAAATTTAAATATCATCAAAAACCTTTTCCTTGAGCTTTATCCTTCCTTTTATAAGATGAGGATGTGCAAAACCCTAAACCACCTTGAATCACTTCACCCCTTTCACATGAGGTCCTCCTTCTAGAACTGCGTTGTCCCTTTAGGAGATACATTGAACCTAGACAACACTATATATTTGGTCCTATTGACCCAGTCAATTAGCTCAAACCTGTTTCACACACAAGTGGATTTTATTACAAAGGCCTAGATTTATCCCTTTTCACATTGGGCATGTATTTATTCTTTGATTTAAGGGGTTTTTCATGTCCTCCTTTACATTTTGTTCATCAATAAATAAAATTAAAACAGAATGAAATGTTCCTATTAGCTTGGGCTAGTTAGGAACATTACAGCGGCTAAGAAGGGTGATTAAGAGGTTAACACCATGGCAATGTGTGAAGACATGAAGTTTTGGTTAGAACGAGGGTTAGTCTGTGACATACCCTGATGTGAATTCTACTGGCTTCCCATATGGGACGCGCTCCTCTGCTCCCTAGGGGACGAGGGGGGAGTGGTGTGCTGTGTGGTATTGGGAGATTGGTTAGGGTTCCCAACTAAGGTTTCTCCAAGAAAGGATGAACCAACGACGGTGGCAAAGTTCCGTCTTTGACGCCTAAACGACGAAAGACTTGGAACCCCTCCTGGTAATGGGGGTAGGTCCAGAAGATTCCTGGATCGACGAGGTTCCATTGGGACCATTTGGGTGTCGACCAGGTTAGGTTTTGGAAAAATTTGAGGGGATTTAGTCTATGATCACGACAAATTTATGGCCACATACATTAAACAAAGCGAAAATGAAAATAATTTTTCCTTTAAATTAATCTATGTGATCAATCAAGAAAAATGGTTTTGTTTGTTTTCACGTGATACTCAAAATCCTAGAAGACCTATTATGTCCTCACACACTCAAAATTAACTGGGCCTTGAGAATATTTATTGTGAGTGCTGGTACAACGTCCCGTAAGAGCTGGCGATACCCCCAGTCAGCGGAAGAGAATCCATCAAGATAAGGGTAGAGGGTTTGGCACTTACCTGCACTTTCACCTATAGGGTAAAGGATGCCCTAGTTTTTGGCCACTAAGAACCACTGTTCAACATGAGCATTTGATTCTTGGGCTTCTTGGTAGTCAGCTAACAGTACCAAGTATTAGCCGGGTCAGGTAGCCCCAAACGATATCGCACGCACTGCGCCTAAGCCTAACCCCCTCTGAATCAGGTCTCTGTCGTGCTCAAGTTTTCTTTACCATGGGTTGATAGGTGGATTTTAAAGCTCCCTAAATACACAACTTCTATGCTTCGATATAAAGTGTGATCAAGGTGGCTTATTGGATGCCTACCCCCTTGATCCTAACCTAATCTATAAATTATTTTGTTGCCCTTGTGGGGAGAATTTAGTGAGTTGTTTTAAGTTAGTTTTAGGTGGCTTTCTTTGCTTAGTGGGTGAGTGTGTGTGAGCGTATGGTGAACAATCTCATAGTTTGAACATATGGATATCAGTGATCCTTTACAAAATTCCCCCATTTAAACTATGTGACGTTGTTCCTTGCTCAAATGGAAATCATTTGCGGATAATGGGTCGCTTCCAAATCTTCCTAGTTAATCTATGTGAGTAACTAAAGGGAGATGGTGAATCGCAAATGTAGAGAATTCATATTCTTTCCTAGGGTCGCCAAATGATGCAAAGGAAACAAAGATTACTTTCTCTAATCAGTGATTCAATCCTAGTCCCGCAATTTCCTAAATGAAAAAGTTGAAATTAAGTTAAACAATTTCTACACTACCTTATGCATGTGTGGTCTTGGGCCACTTACTTGGACTAGTTAAACTAAGTGTGCATACTAGAATTTGTAAAAAACATAAATTGTTCAGAAAACAATGGTTAATTCGCCCCCTGCTTAAACTATCTGAAGCCTTTTTTGCAAAAATCCAACTTAAATGAAAACTAACTCTATGCCTACAGAAAGTAGAAAAAAGTGAGTTCTCAGAAGCTGTGGGGTATCAACACAAGTGCTGGCAGATACATTAGGGGCTACCCAGCACATTTACAAGCAGAAAAAATGTATAATATAAGGAGAAAAATCTCAATCTATAATTTGCACACAAAAATCCTTGATAGGTGCACCCTCCTGCACGCAAGTCAGTCCCGAATGCGCGCAATGTGCCTCTGTGAGGAAAAAACGCGTGCAAAAATTCTGCAAGTAAAAAGATTAGGAGTCGCCTTATTTAGTCTGTCACTTCAGTGAGTCTAGGGACTATAAGATGGATAAGAGGATTGTCAGATCCACTCCAGCACAGACAAGGGGCTCCTGCAAAAGATGGCACAACCACATAAACTTGGAACACGTCAGTGGAGTCGCCAATCTTGATGTGGTCTATTAGTCGCACGGGAGTACGAAATCGCACCAGCTTAAAGAGTGTGGTCTACTATTTAAACTATTGGTAATAGGTAGAAAGTGGGGAAGCTCAAAAGCATAACATTTAATGAAAAAAATTATCTTAAAGTGTGCTCTGGTTAAACTAAAACTAAAACACAAATATACAAAAGCTATAAAGACAGTCAAAATGATAATAACGCAAACGGTGGCTCGATGGCCTATTCTTATTAAACTTTTTAAATGGAGAAGAAATTTTACCCACTTGCTAAAGGGCCCCTAGGCAATGGCTCTAGGTCCCAATGAAATGATGTTTCCTTCCAAGCTCTGCCTCTGATGCAGTCTCCCTCTCTCTCTCTCTCTGTTGTGGTGGACTAAGATGTTGGGTGGCCAATGATCGAGTCCTCTTTAGCTCCAGCTCTAGGTCACACACTGTTGGTGTTGCTTGGGAAAAATTGGCCAGCATAACAATGTGATCACCATTTCTTCATCTCTTGGTGTGTTTATATAGGTGAGTTTCAAATCCTCATTCCCTCCCTTGGTACATGATGGACAGTGACCCAAGGGAGAGGTGTGATTCCATTGTGTGCTTAAATATTCTTTTGTGTACTCACATAGTGTCTAAGGAGGCACTGGTGGCTGTCCTTAGGTGGCTTTCACATAAGGAGTAACTGTCCTTTGCTTGGTGTGGTCCCAGAAAGAGACTTTTTGCCATTTCCAGGAATGCATGCTTATCGGGAAAAAATGCGTGCAAAGGGCGCTCTTCTCAAAGGATAAAGTGCACAATTCAGCATTTATGACTAGTTCAAATCTGAATTTCTCAAAACCTTAGAGATGTTAAATACTTCTTGATTCCATAATGTGTTCCTGCCCTGTAAATCCTTAGGCTTGACATTAATTGTTATCATATTCTGCTGTACGATTTTTCAGTGTTAAAAATGAGTAAAATAGAACAAGTATATTTCCAAAACGAGCAGAGACAAAGGTCAGAAAACCCTGAACAAAGGCCCAGACAAACCCAGAAAACTTTTAGAAAAGCTCTCGCAAAAAGTCCAGTTCACAGTTTCTGACCTGTTTTCTAGAGAGGTCACAGGTTTTGGCCTGTTTTCTGTGCCCTAGAGGTTTAGGTCACAGGTTCTGGCGCAAAAAGTGTGACATGCACTTTCGGCACTCTTGGGAGCAGGTTTCAGAAGAATGTGTTGTCTCAGCTGTGGCTGATGCCTGTCACCTGCGCAATAGGTCTGAAAACACACAGAAGTTAGAATTTTCAATGTCTAAGGGTTTTATAGGTTAAAAACAACATCAAGAAAAACAAAACAAGAAGCTGAAGAGAAATCCTAGGGTTTGAAGCAGCTGGATATGCAGGGATATGAAAAATGACATAGGTCATAATTATAAACCCTTGTGGAGTCGCCAGTTGTTAGTATGAATCTTAATCGCAAGTGTACGAAAAAGGCTCACTTTAGCCGTGCATAACAAACAGCCCTAATAGCAAAGATGGCTACCAATATCTTTAGATCTGCAATTAGTTGACCAAGATAAATGCTGCAAAAATTAGATCTATGCATTAAAAGACATTAAGCAGTAAGTAAAAGCAAGAGTTTCTCCATGCATCCAATAGAGAAGACAAGACTTTGTTTTAAATAATTTTTTGTATTTATGACACCTTGGAGGAGAACATACAAAGATGTTACCAGTCCTCCTCAATGGGATGAGTTCTTGAAAGTCCTCATGCATAACCAACTCTTGGGAGCAGGTTTCATAAAATTTTGTCGTCTCAGCTGCGGCTTATGGCTGTCACCTGCGCAATAGGTCTGAAAACACACAGAAGTTAGAATTTTCAATTTTTTATGGTTTTATAGGTTAAAAACAACATCAAGAAAAACAAAACAAGAAGCTGAAGAGAAATCCTAGGGTTTGAAGCAGCTGGATATGCAGGGATATGAAAAATGACATAGGTCATAATTATAAACCCTTGTGGAGTCGCCAGTTGTTAGTATGAATCTTAATCGCAAGTGTACGAAAAAGGCTCACTTTAGCCGTGCATAACAAACAGCCCTAATAGCAAAGATGGCTACCAATATCTTTAGATCTGCAATTAGTTGACCAAGATAAATGCTGCAAAAATTAGATCTATGCATTAAAAGACATTAAGCAGTAAGTAAAAGCAAGAGTTTCTCCATGCATCCAATAGAGAAGACAAGACTTTGTTTTAAATAATTTTTTGTATTTATGACACCTTGGAGGAGAACATACAAAGATGTTACCAGTCCTCCTCAATGGGATGAGTTCTTGAAAGTCCTCATCACTTCAGATCTAAAATCTCTCTCTCTCTTGATGGTGTATAAAACCCAAACAAAAATAGAACTCAAAGGGAGCTCATAAGAAAAATGGTAGCAAAATATGACAATGATGGTGGATCAAAGTCAGACCAAAATTATATATCCAAAGTGATATTTAGGCAACAAAAGGTAGTGAGTGAGTGGAAAACCCCTTATATTTATTACAAAATATTGAGTTAGTCTAGATATTGGTGCATAATTAAAATTTTATTGACCAAATCAAGATCCAACTTTTATGGAATATTTTATTATATTTGTTGGAGGGAAAAAGAATTTGACTTGGGTCAAATCCCTTTATTCATAAATAATAAATAAATAAATGATTTATTTATTATTTTAAGGATGTCGTTGAGTAATAATGATTTATTTAATTATTTATGAATGATTTAGTCAAATTTAACAAGGAATATTATTTAAATAAGGTTTAAATAATTATTCCTAGAAAATAATATGATAAATAGTGATTTATCTAATTAATTTTCCTGTTTTGGGTTAAATATGTCGAAGATTATTAATTAAACTGTTGTTTAACTAATTATTCCTTGAGGACGATCAAACAAATGTAGATTATTTAATATTTCCTCATGGGATTTCCTGTTTAGACCATAAACAACTTAATAAGGGTGGTTTACTAAGTTATTTTTCATATTGAAAGTAATATTACTTAGGGTAAAATTAGTCTTACATGGTGTATTTAGGTCTGTCTAATAGTAACAAGTTAGATGACCAAAAAATGGTGTAAAACATGAGCCCAAGGTGGTCAGAAATTTCTCAATATAGGCCTCTTTAATGTTTCCCCTAGATTATGCCTCTAAATATGGAGAACTGCCATTTAACTTTGGCAAATCTGGATGTGGCGCTGGATTTGGAGAGTCTACCAAAATTTATGCCACATTAAATTAGTATTATTTAAGGCTTAAATGAGCTTAATAAGTGATAAGTGTGCACCAATCCATGCTTAGTGGGAACACTTGTGCTAAGGTCATGTCGTAGTGCCATGTGGAGGAGGGCTGGCTCACGGGGTTGGCCCCCTACAGTATTCATGTCAGGCAATACACTGCTTGCACTTTAATTACCTATGCCACACAAATATTTTCACGGATTTTCACGGATCAATATTTTCACGGATCAATATTGGGTGTTAGTAACTAGGGAAAGTCATGGGGTCGAACCGCGACCTCCGCCCCTCCACACATGTTTTTTCCATTAATAAAACACTCATACTATTGGAATTTCCATCATATATAATACATAGCAACCATTGATAATGCTTCGCATAAATTATGCTCCACCCATATTTTATAATCCCGAAACCTTTGCAAGGACTTTGATATATGCCTCCACCGTTGAATAATTGAGAACTTTGGTTAATGAATATGCCAACACATATATTAATCCACCATAAAATATATAACCCAAAGTTTAAACGAATATGCCACCATATAAAAATGGTCGGAATTTTGTTTGATTAATATATAATAATATATGTGGAATTATATTAATAAGTTGGGATTTAAATATAAATTTTAATATACATATTTAATAACATAATATATGATTAATAAAAAACATATAAAGTATTATATATATATATATATATATCCAAATTTACTAATTAAAAAAATAATTTCATCACATAAAAATTCATGAAACCCAAATTCAACCTTGGAGGACATTGCAAATTCGTAGTTTAACCTTGTATAGAAATTATCTACAAACGAATCTTAAAAACAAAAAATAAACAATAGCGAGAGCATAAAACATAAAACAGATAAACACAGAGATTTTCCCCTGGATCCCAAATCGGGACGACCAGCTTGATTTTTAATTATATTCCTTTTAGTGTTACAACACATATATATACATGCCGAAGCATACATAAACCCCAATCCATTAACCCTGGATTAGAACATAACCGTAGTTCCCTTGACTCGATCTACAAAATACCAGGGACCAAAAACCATCATGCCCCAAAACCATGTGCAAACCCGTGCACAAAACCATGGGTGGGTTCGCCCACCAAAAAATAAGGAACAATTTTTTTTTCACGGCTCTTGCCCAGGACTACAAATAAGGCAATTTCTTACCCCCAGCCTTGTGACCCATACACCCAACACAATGTATAGGGAGAACAATCACCCCCCGCACGTACGACTAATCATGTAAATAATATAACACATACCCAACATTCTCCCACTTGTTGTTTTCTTTCCGCAGGGGGCCATAGGAGAGCTTACTCATTAGCCCAACTGCGCGCTCCCAATTTTGTGGGTATGTGTTATATTATTTTAACGACCTAGTGCGCATGGGGGGGGGTAAGACGAGCGATAAGCCCCCCTTTGTGTTAGGCGCAAGGGCAGGGGGGGGCGGTAGCCCCCCCTGTCGGGGTCTTGGGCAACACCCCGGTGAAAATTTTGGTTCCTTAATTTCCGCTGGGTCTGCGTCCATGGTTTTGTGCATGGTTTTGCACATGGTTTTGGGGTTCGATGGTTTTCGGCCCCTGGTATTTTTTTAGATCCGGTCAAGGGAACTACGGTTATGTTCTAATCCAGGGTTTATGGATTGGGGTTTATGTATGCTTCGGCATGTATATATATGTGTTGTAACACTAAAAGGAATATAATGAAAAATCAAGCTGGTCGTCCCAATTTGGGATCCAGGGGAAAATCTCTGTATTTATCTATTTTATGTTTTATGCTCTCGCTATTGTTTATTTTCTGTTATAAGATTCGTGTGTAGATAATTTTTGTTCAGGGTTAAAACCTACATTTGGTATCAGAGCTGTTTCGGCTTCAAGGGGATGCCTTTGCTGCTGAGGGTTTTTTGTTCAGGCCTGAGGTAGACCCTGTTCAGTGGGAAATCTGCGGGATCAATTCTTGTGGTGAAAGAAGATGGCGAGTGGCGGAAAGATAGAGATTGAGAAATTTAATGGTCAGAGTTTTGAGTTATGGAAGCTCAAGATGGAGGATCTGCGGTGGATAAAGATTAGTGGATCACGGTAGATCCAGGTACTAAACCAACGGCAATGTCAGATGAAGACTGGAAGAAACTGGATCGGAAGGCTAAGAGCACAATACGGTTGTGTGTCTCAGATTCAGTATTGTTGAATGTATCTGGGGAAGCTACGACGAAGAATTTGTGGGAAAAACTTGGAACTTTGTACCAATCTAAGTCTCTGGTGAATAAGTTGTTCCTGCGGAAAAAGCTGTATAACCTGAGGATGAAGGATGGAGACTCGGTGACAGAGCATCTGAACGCCTTCAATACTGTGGTAAGTCAGCTGTCATCTGTTGATATTAAAATCTCAGATGAAGATAAGTGCATCAGTTTGTTGTGTTCTCTACCGGACTCGTGGGATAGTCTAGTTATTGCAATAGGTAGCAATACAACTACCTTGAATTTTGATGACATTGTCTCAGCCTTGCTGTCGGAGGAAATGGGACGGAGAAATATAGAGGGCCAGAATGGAGATGCCTTATTTGTACGAGGAAGGTCCCAAAACAGAAACAAGAATAAGGTTTCGAGTGGGAGATCCAAATCTAGAGGGAGATCTAAATCTCCTGGAAAGTTTGTAAAGGTATGCTAGAAATGTGGAAAGGAAGGGCACTACAAAAGGGAGTGCAGATCTAAAGCTCCTGAGAAAGGAAAGGGATCTGATGATGCTCCTTCTGCAGAGGAAAAAACCACCTTGGATGAAGGTGGGGATGTGTATTTGGCTTCTTCTTCAAATACACATGTAGATCATGAGTCATGGTTGATTGACTCAGGTGCATCCTTTCACTTCATTCCCCATAGGGAGTGGTTCTGCGAGTATGAGAAATATGATGGTGGTGATGTATTCCTAGGGGATGATAGGAAGGCCAGAATCATCGGACGTGGAAAGGTCAAGCTGAAGCTGCAAGGTGGAAGGATTATAACACTTCCTAGTGTTCTGCATATTCCTGCATTGGCCAGAAATCTGATTTCTGTAAGCAAGATGGATGATGCAGGTGTAAAAACAGTGTTCGAGAAAGATGCCTGCAAGATGGTTCGAGGAGCACTGGTATTAATGCGGGGAGTTCGGACTAGAACTCTGTACAAGCTACAAGGTAGCACTGTTATTGATGGGTGTAACAGTTCTATGGTTCCTGAAAGTGGAGAAGAAAGCCTAGCTGTCTCTGGAGAAAAGACCATGCTATGGCATCAAAGGCTTGGACATATTGGAGAGAAGGGCCTTCGGATACTGCATAGAGATGGTATGGTAGAAGGTATGTCTAATTGTTCTCTGGATTTCGATTTCTGTGAACATTATGTATATGGGAAGCAGAATCGGGTGAGTTTTCCTTCTGGTGCTAAGAGGGCAAACAAGATATTAGAACTTGTGCACAGTGATGTGTTTGGACCTGTGTCAGTTCCATCACTAGGAAAATATATGTACTATGTTTCATTCATAGATGACTTCTCAAGGAACACATGGATATATTTCTTGAGGAAGAAATCTGAAGTCTTTGACAAATTTAAAGAATTTAAGGCTCTGGTGGAAAATCAGACAGAGAATAAGATAAAGGCGCTGAGGACAGATAATGGTGGGGAGTTCTGCAAGAAGGAATTTGAAGAGTTCTGTAAGAAGTGTGGTATAGCACGGCAGAAGACTACTCCATACACACCTCAGCAAAACGGAGTTGCAGAAAGAATGAATAGAACACTGATGGAAAAGGCAAGAAGCATGCTTAGTGGTACCGGGTTAGGACAAGAATTCTGGGCAGAGGCAGTGGAGACTACATGCTATCTGGTTAACAGATCACCTTCATCAGTGTTGGAGGATAAGACTCCACATGAGGTATGGACTGGTAAGAAACCCTCTCTTTCACATCTAAGGGTATTTGGATTTGATGCATATGTACATGTTCCAAAGCAGAAAAGGACCAAGTTGGATAATAAATATGAAAGGTGCATCTTTATTGGGTATAAGGATGGTTGAAAAGGTTACAAGCTTTGGAACCCAGAAACAAGGAAGGTCTTGTACAGCCGAGATGTGGTGTTTAGAGAGGTGAAAGATGTTTTTAAACATGAATTCATACCAAAGGAACCTAAGAAGATAGAGTTTGAGCTAAAGGAGTATGAATCAGAAAATACAACAGAAGAAGATTCAGAGGATAAAGAGCCACAAAATCCTGCTATAAGAAGATCAGTTCGGGAAAGAAGGCAACCAGAAAGGTATAGTCCATCTAATTTCTATTTAGGTTTTGCCTTAATTATAACTGATGATGATCCCAGAACTGTCAGGGACGCAGTAGATTCAGAGGATGGAAAACTATGGAATGAGGCCATGGTTGATGAAATGGCATCCTTGCACAAAAATGAGGCATGGGATTTGGTGGAGTTGTCGGCTGGAAGGAAGCCCATCGGAAGCAAATGGGTGTTTAAGAAGAAGATGAATGTAGAAGGCAAGGTGGAGAAATACAAATCTCGGTTGGTAGCAAAAGGTTATTCCCAGGTGTCGGGAATTGATTTTGGTGATATTTTTTCTCATGTTGCCAAAGTTACTTCTATTGGATTACTTTTATTTGTTGTTGCTGCATTTGATTTTGAGATAGAACAGATGGATGTGAAGACAACATTTTCTCACCGATATCTAGAAGAGGAGATCTACATGAATCAACCTGAATGCTTTATGGTGAAGGGTAAGAAAGAACTGGTATGCAGGTTGAAGAAGTCTCTGTATGGGTTAAAATAGTCACCAAGCATGTGGTGTCAAAAAATTGATACCTATAAACAGGGACTTGGCTTCACCAAAAGTAAGGAGGATCACTGTGTTTATTTTAAATTAATTGGTGACCGTGTTATTTATTTGGTCTTGTATGTGGATGATATGTTGTTGATTGGAAACGACAAAGAAATTATCCAAGATTTGAAGACTCAACTGTTCTCCAAATTCGACATGAAGGATCTTGGTGCTGCAAACTATATTTTGGGCATGGAAATTAAGAGAGATCGGGAAAAGAGGAAGCTCTGGTTAAACTAGAGGAAGTATGTCAAGACTATATTGCAGAGGTTCAATATGCAGGATAGTAAACCGGTGAATGTTCCTATTCCTGTAGGTGTAAAGATGTCTGCTGAACAGTGTCCCAAGACACAAGAAGAAGAAGAGCATATGTACCGTGTTCCATATGCAAGTGCAGTGGGTAGCCTGATGTATGAATGGTCTGTACCAGACTAGACATTGCACATGCAGTGGGCGTATTCAGCAGGTTTATGTCAAACCCAGGGAAGGAGCATTGGATAGCAGTGAAGCAGGTTTTTCAGATATTTACGTGGCATTAGTGATTATGGCTTGTGCTACCAGGGAAGACGAGGATTGGAAAGAATGTTGGACATTCATGGTTTTGTTGATGCCGACTGGGCTGGAGATCTGGGCCAAAGAAGATCTACAAGTGGGTATGTGTTTAACTTATTTGGAGGTGCAGTGAGTTGGATGAGTAAAATACAGTCTATAGTGGCTCTTTCAACTACAGAGGCAGAATACATGGCAGCCACTCATGCAAGCAAGGAAGCAGTTTGGTTGCAGAGATTTTGTTCTAGTATGGGGTTGGTACAACAAGCTATAAGGATAGACTGTGATAGCCAAAGTGAAATTTGCTTCGCTAAGAACCCTGCTTATCATTCAAATACAAAGCACATTTATGTTCAATATCACTTTTTTAGAGATATGGTTGAGGCTAAAAGGGTGTTGCTGGTAAAGGTGGACACTTTGAAGAATGTTGCAGATGCATTAACGAAGTCTGTGAGCACTTAGAAGTTCTCTTGGTGTAGAGAAACAATGGGTGTTGAGGAATTGGGCCAGTGACTAAGCTCTCATGTGGCCCCCTGTGGAAAGAAAACAACAAGTGGGAGAATGTTTGGTTTGTGTTATATTCTTTCCACGAATAATCATGCATTGGGCACAAAAAGGGGGTCATAGGGGGGGCGGTAGCCCCCCCTGTCGGGGTCCGGGGCAGCGCCCTGTTGAAATTTTTTGTCCTTAATTTCCGGTGGGTGGTCTGTGCCCATGGTTTTGTGCATGGTTTTCCACATGGTTTTGGGGTACGATGGTTTTCGGCCCATGGTATTTTTGTAGATCCGGTTAAGGGAACTACGGTTATGTTCTAATCCAGGGCTAATGGACTAGGGTTTATGTATGCTTCGGCATGTATATATATGTTTTGTAACACTAAAAGGAATATAATGAAATATTAAGCTGGTCGTCTCGATTTGGGATCCATGGGAAAATATTTGTGTTTATCTATTTTATGTTTTATTCTCTCGCTATTGTTTATTTTATGTTATAAGATTCATGTGTAGATAATTTCTGTTCAGGGTTAAAACCTACATTTTTTCTCTACACCAAGAGAAATTATAAGTGCTCCTAAACTTCATCAATGCATCTGCAAGATTCTTCAAAGTGTCTACCTTTACAACAACCCCCTTTTATTCTCAACCATATCTCTCACAAAGTGATATTGAACATCAATGTGATTTCTCTTTGGATGATAAGCAGAGTTATTAGCCAAGAAAATTTCACTTTAGCTATCATATTCTATCCTTATAGCTCACTCCACCAACCCAATACTTGAACACAATCTCTACAACCAAACTGCTTCCTTGCTTGCATGAGTGGTTGCCATGTATTCTACCTCTGTAGTTGAAAAAGCCACTATGGACTGTCTTTTACTTATCCCACTGACTGCAACCCCAAATATGCTAAACACATACCCACTTGTAGATCTTCCTTGGTCCAGATATCCAGTCTAGACTATATCAACAAAACCATGTATTTCCAAAACTTTGTCCAATCATGGTCTTCCCTAGTAGCACAAAGCATAATCACTAGTGCCACGCAAATATCTGAAAACCCACTTCACTATTGTCCAATGCTCCTTCCCTAGTTTTGACATAAACTTGCTCAATACTCCCACTGCATGTGCAATTTTTGGTCTAGTACAGACCATTGCATACATCAGGCTACCCACTGCACTTTCATATGGAACACGGGACATATCCTCCTCTTATTATTGTGCCTTGGGACATTGTTCAACAAACAACTTTACACCTACAAGAATAGGAACCTTCACCAGTTTACTATCCTGCATATTGAACCTTTGCAATATTGTCTTGACATACTTCCTATGGTTTAACTAGAGCTTCCTCTTTTCCCTATCTCTCTTAATTTCTATGCCCAAAATATAGTTTGCAGCACCAATATCCTTCATGTCGAATTTGGAGAACAATTGGTTCTTAAAATCTTTGATAATTTTTTTGTCATTTCCAATCAGAAACATATCATCCACATACAAAATCAAATAAATAACATAGTCACCAATTAATTTAAAATAAACACAGTGATCCTCTTTGCTTCTGGTGAAGATAAGTCCCTGTATATAGGTATCAAATTACTGATACCACATCCTTGGATACCATTTTAACCCATACAGAGACTTTTTTAACCTGCATACCAGTTCTTTCTTACCCTTCACTGCAAAGCCTTCAGGTTGCATCATGTAGATCTCCTCTTACAGATCCCCGTGAAGAAATGTTGTCTTCACATCCATCTGTTCTACCTCAAAATAAAATGCAGTAGCAATGGATAAAATTAATCTAATATAACCAACCTTGGCAATAGGAGAAAAAATATCACCAAAATCAATTCCCGACACCTGTGACTAGCCTTTTTCTACCAAACAAGCTTTGTATTTCTCCACATTACCTTCTACATTCATATTCTTCTTAAACACCCATTTGCTCCCGATGGGCTTCCTTCTAGCTGGCAACTCCACCAGATCCCATGCCTCATTTTTATGCAAGGATACCATTTCATCAACCATGGCCTCCTTCCAGAGTTTTCCATCCTCTTAATTGACTTCCTCCCTGACATTTCTGGGATCATCATCAGTGATATTTAAATAAAAATTTGAACAAAAAGCAGATGGAATATACCTTTATGGCTGCCTTCTTTCCCAAACTAATCTTATCATAGCTGGAGTTTGTGGTTCTTCCTCTTCTGAATCTTATTATGTTGTAGAGTTTGATTCATAATCCTTTAGCTCAAACTCTATCTTATCAGGTTCCTCTGGTAGGACTTCATGTTTAACAACATATTTCACCTCTTTGAACACAACATCTCGGTTGTACACAACCTTCCTTCTTTCTGGGTTACAAAGCTTGTATCCTTTTAATCAATCCTTATACCCAACAAATATGCACCTTTGGAACATGTACATATGCATCACATCCAAATACTCTCACATGTGAAAGAGAGGGTTTCTTACCAGTCCATACCTCATGTGGATTCTTATCCTCCAACACTGATGAAGGTGATCTGTTAACCAGGTAACATGCGGTCTCCACTGCCTCTACCCAGAATTCCTGTCCTAACTCAGTACCATTGAGCATGCTTCTTTCCTTTTCCATCAACGTTCTGTTCATTCTTTCTGTAACTCCATTTTTCTGAGGTGTGTATGGATTATCCTTCAGTCATGTTATACCACACTTCTTACATAACTCTTAAAATTCCTTCTTGCAGAACTCTCCACCATTATCTGCCATCAACACCTTTATCTTCTTCTCTGTTTGGTTTTCCACTAGAGCCTTAACTACTTTAAATATGTCAAAGACTTTAGATTTCTTCCTCAAGAAATATATCCATGTATTCCTTAATAAGTCATCTATGAATGAAACATACTAAATAGACTTTCCGAGTGATGGAACCGATACAGGTCCAAACACATCACTGTGCACAAGCTCTAATATATTGTTGTCCCTCTTAGAGCCAGAAGGAAAACTCACCCAATTCTGCTTCCCATATAAAAAATGTTCACAGAAATTGAAATCCAAATAGAAATTAGACATACCTTCTTCCATACCATTTCCATGCAATAATCGAAGGCCCTTCTCTCTAATATTTCCAAGCCTTTGATGCCATATCATGGTATTTTCTCTAGAGATCACTACGCTTTCCGCTACACTTTCAGGAACAACATAATTGTTGCACCCATTAATAACAGTGCTACCCTGAAGCTTGTACAGAGATCCAATCCAAAATCCCCGCATTAATACGAGTGCTCCCTGAACCATCTTGCAAGTATATTTCTTGAACACTATTTTTACACCTGCATCATCCATATTGGTTATAGATATTAGATTTTTGGCTAATGAAGCAATATGTAGAACACCAGGAAGTGTTCTAATCCTTCCACCTTGCAGCTTCAGCTTGAATTTTTCATGTCTGATGATTTTGGCCTTCCTATCATCCCCTAAGAAAACATCACCACCATCATGCTTCTCATACTCGCAAAACCACTCCCTATGGGGAGTGAACTGAAAGGATGAACCTGAGTCAATAAACCATGCCTCATAATCTAAATGTGTATTTGAGGAAGAAGCCAAATACACATCCCCACCTTCATCAGAGGTGGTTTTAGCCTTTGCAGAAGAAGCATCATCAAATCACTTTCCTTTCTCAGGAGCTTTAGATTTGCAGTCCTTCTTGTAGTTCCCTTCCTTTCTGCATTTCTAGCACACCTTTACAAAATTTCCTGGAGATTTAAATCTCCCACTGGAAACCTTATTCTTGTTTATGTTCTGGGACCTTCCTCGTACAGATAAGGCACCTCAATTCTGGCCCTCCTTATTTCTTTGTCTCATTTCCTCCGATAGCAAGGCTGAGACAATATCATCAAAATTCAAGGTAGTTTTATTGGTACTATTGCAATAACTATATTGTCCCATGAATATGGTAGATAACAAAACAAACTGATTCACTTATCTTCATCGAAGATTTTAATATCAACAAATAACAGCTCACTTACCACAGTATTGAAGGCGTTCAAATGCTTTTTCACCAAGTCTCCATCCTTCATCCTTAGGTTAAACAGTTTTTTCCGCAAGAACAATTTATTGACCAGAGACTTATATTGGTACAAAGTCCCTAGCTTATCCCACAAGCCATGGCTTCCTGATATATCTAACATACCAACTCTCTATAGAATTGTATCAGGTTTCTTTTTAATTGGGACTCTGATCTGCGTATTCTAACATTGATCAAGGTTTAGTACTCCTAATCCACTACCATCCAATTATATTTTCACTGCCAGAATTCTCCATATTGAGTTTCACAACTCAAAAATCACACCATTAAATTTTTGATTCCTATCTTTTCATGTTTACATCGCCATCACAAGAATCGATCCCAAAGATCTCCCACTGACCAGGATTTACCACAGGCTCGAGCAAAAAACCCCTCAGCAGCAAAGGCATCCCCTTGAAGCTGAAACAACTCTAATACCAAATGTAGGTTTTAACCATGTACAGAAATTATCTACAATTGAATCTTAAAAACTGACAATAAACAATAGCAAGAGCATAAAACATAAAACATATATACACATAGATTTTCCCCTGGATCCCAAATCGAGACTACTGGCTTGATTTTTCATTATATTCCTTTTAGTGTTACAACACATATATATACATGTTGAAGCATACATAAACCCCAATCCATTAACCCTGGATTAGAACATAATCGTAGTTCCCTTGACTGGATCTACAAAATACCAGGGGCTGAAAACCATCAAGCCCCAAAACCATGTGCAAACCGATACACAAAACCATGGGCGGGTTTTCCCACTGGAAAATAGGGTCCAAAACTTTTTTCCGAGGCGCTGTCGCCCCCCCTGTCACCACCCTGCTACACCCAGCGCAATGTACATGTCGATATTTCGCCCACCTGTGACCCCCCCCGCACGTGCGACTAATCGTGTAAGGAATATACCACCTACCCAACAAAATTTCACCTTCACAAACCAAACTGGAAAATCCAATTGTGAAACTTGTCACAATCCCATTCAAAATAGATTGAAGAAGATTCCATGCATTGTGACTAGGCTTCCATGTCATCACCGTGTATCTGTTCTGCATTTTTTTTTTCTAATTTGCCTATTATGAATGGCAATCAATAGACCATAAATTATTCATCCCAACTCGGTTTTCGATGAAACGAGTTATGTTGGTATCCTGGAAACTGTTCAGTCGTTGGAGTTCTGTTTGGTACAATTCTAAGCACTTTAAGTTTTGTGCTAATTTTTTCCCCTGATCTAGATTCCGATCACACCTTCCCATTGGCATGATTTTGGACCCACAAAAGTTGGTTATCTCATAAGAGTTGAATACTCTTCAGTTTCCCAAATTATATCATCTTGATTCTACATGGAAAAATCACTATGACAGCCATTTTGAGTTCATTAATATGCCTTCCCTTGCAAATGGCTTGGTTCTTGAACCACTGTTCTCCTTTTGTTGTTGACCCAATCCAACACTTGTTGGATTATTGCCTACTGATATAACACTTGGTTGTACCAAATCGATTCCTCGGTTGATCCGAATGGAAAATGGCATCCACCCATGGTATTCATCCACCCATGGTATTCATCCACCCATTGTATTTATTCGCCCATAGTATTGTAAGTGACATCTATCCATGATATTCATCCACCCATGGTATGTATCCACACATGGTATTCACCCACACATGGAATTTACCCATGGTATTGTAAGTGGTATCTACCCATGGTATTGACCCATGGTTTTTACCCATGGTATCCACCTATGGTATCTACACATGGTATTGTAACTCAAAAAAGGCTATAAATAACAAGCCTCGGTTTGTAAAAGGATAGATTGTCCACCACAATGTAGCTTCTACAGTTATTCTTTGTTTTAATAAAACAAGTTTCTTTGTGGTTTTATTTTCTTTGTGTTCTCTCTTTTTTTTTTAAACCACAAAGAAACTTGTTTTATTAAAACATAGAATAACTGTAGAAGCTACATTGTGGTGGAAAATCTATCCTTTTACAAACTGAGGCTTGTTATTTATAGCCTTTTTTGAGTTAAAATACCATGTGTAGATACCATAGGTGGATACCATGGGTCAATACCATGGGTAGATACCAGTTACAATACCATGGGTAAATTCCATGTGTGGGTGAATACCATGTGTGGATACATACCATGGGTGGATGAATATCAAGGATAGATGTCACTTACAATACTATGGGAGAACTCTGAACCATTTCACATTCGGATCATTGATGCTTGGAAGCGCACAATTTCCTTCCCAAGGTGATCTGGATTTATGCAAGAATGCAACAGAATATAGAAATAACCATAAACATGGAGATGTAGTGGAAATAATGTGTCATTTCATTAATTTCAAATGATAGAAATATGCTTACAGACATAATGGAAATAAAATAGCTAGGGTGATGGTAGCGAATATCTGAGAAGAGATGTGGTGGCTATAGACCTCTGAACTGTGTTACAATGAGGCTCGAGGGCCTATTTATTATTGAGAAACAATGGAAAAACTGAAAAGTCCTAACTCTAGGAGATGAAGCACCAAAACTGTGGGCCCTCGTTTGGGTAAGTTGGTGTTTCAACTTCCCCAGGACGTAACTTTGGCATATGATCTCTATTTTACGCTCTCAATAGCTCATTAGAAATATCTATCCGAGGAGTACAAATTTTGATGTGAGCAACATTGGTCCATGGACCCATGTTGCTCCCGGGACCCATGTTGCTCCCGGTTTTCCCAAAAAACATCGTTTAGGGCCTCAAAATGGCTCTGGAAGTTCAGGACCCGAAAAACTACTAAAAATAGTATGTTGTGCTGCAACTTAAAAAATGAAAAAACTGATGGTGGGGGTTCAAATGGAATAGGTGGGTGGCCACCAATATCCACCTAGATCATTAAGGCCCCAAAACGGCTCTGGGAGTGCAAGACCCGAAAACTTGCTAAAAATAGTAATTGGTGTTGAATGTGAAAAGTTGCAAGAATTGATGGTGTGGGTCCAAATGGAATAGGTGGGTGGCCACCGATATCCACCTAGATCATTCCTCCCTCCTTAGGAAGCAATGGTCCCCATTGCATTGAGACCCTCCTTGAGATGAAGAAAATTCTGTTGAACTGGGTATTAGATTTGTTGAAGATGTCATGGACGTGTGGGCAGACATGATGGATGCATTTAGTAAATTTGGTTTCTTTATCAGCCTCAGACAGTACATGTGTGGATTTTATACGTGTATTTTTAGGAGGTATGGTAACATCAGGCGGTGGTGCATTGGGGGTCAGATCAATGGAGTACTTGTCCTGACAGTGTAGAGGAACCTTTGTGAGTGAGGAGAAAATGTCTTCATATTCCTCCATGAATTTGTCCATCTGTTACAGCCGTGCAGGGGAGCCCTATTTCAAGGTTGTGGCCACAATATTCTTCTTTCCCTGTGAGCGAGTTGTAAGGAAAATGAATTTCCCCGTTTGGGAAACAATCTTACTGCATTGTTTTGCAGTAATCAAAGAGATGACTGGAGGCAGTACTACCTCTGGTATCCTGTACAAGTTATTTCCCAAAGTAATAATAACAACACGAGGCCTAGACTCGTACACAACATGTCACCTCCACTTGTATGGTTGGCCTAATAATACATCAGCTACATCAAGAGGAGCAACATCACATAATACCTCATCCTTGAATGGCTTGATGCTGTACGGAAGGCGACATTGTTGGTGGATGCGGATATCTCTCCATGGGTGAAGCCACCCGATGGTATATGGCTGCAGGTGTGCTATGGTCAGTAGGCCGAGCCTCTTCACGACCTCTGCTGAAATGAGGTTCTTTTGGCTTCTGCTATCGACAAGGAATTGCAGTGGAGAACCCTTCACCCACATTTGCGAATGGAAGAGGCACTCCCCCTCCTCTAGATCCTCTAGATCCTCTGAGTTCTCCTTCTGGATCTTCATGGTGGAAAAAATGGCATTGGGATATGCATCAATTATCTGCTTCCCTTTGTCATTGCCTTTGTCTAGTTCTGACTCAGGATCAGAAAATGCATCTGATTTGGGTGCCTTTAGTTCGGCCACCAATGACTGTTTGGCCAGACACTCGTTTGTGTTGTGAGTGGGGCTGTTATGAAATTCACACCACTTCCCTATGTCCTTATTTTGATTTGTGGTGTTGTTCTGAGTAGCACCGCTTTGGTCTTGCCCCTTGTTCTTCAGTTCGGGGGCACCTTTAGGATTCGCAGATCCAAATTCTTGCTTCTTCTGCTTAAATTTCTGCTCGATCTTGGTAGCATAGCAATATGTCGTGCCAAGGGATGTAATTTCAAGGAACTCCATTTCCTCCTGAATTTGTTTGTGTAGAAAGCCACGGTACTTGAGCACCAAATGTCTCTCTGAATCTTTAATACCCAACTTTGTGCGCAGGGTATGGAACGGATTCGTCAGTTCATGCACATCTTGATCCCTTTGTTGCCACAACGTGGTCCATTGGATGTATTTGTCCTCATATCTCCCCACGAGGTAATATTGTTCCTTGATTCCTTCTCGGAATGAATTCCAAGTGGGTGTGGCCGAGAACAGAGAGGGTTCCACTTCGTCCTCTTGCTCACCGTAGGCTTCCCACCAGTCCTTGACATGGGGGGCAGCTTTGAGGAGTGCAAAAATAATATTTTCTTGGTCAAAGAAATCATGGATCGAGAAATACCCTTCTAGTAAATTCAACCATCTATCTACAACATTTGCATCTATTTGGCCTTCAAATACAGGAATATCAAAGTTTACCTGTACCTTGAAGGGAGTGGTGCCTCCAGAGTGGCTGTTGGATGCAGATGTGCCGTAGGTGGGCAGTCGTTGAAGGATCTGAGCAAAGTTATCCATCATCGCATTCCTTTGTTTCTCAAGGGCCTCCTCAAGCAATATTTTGATAGGATCTCCTGCTCCCTCTTCTTTCTTTTCTTCTTCCATGGGATGCCGTCGGGGTTTGTGAGGCTGATCTTGCAAGGGTTCAACTAGATCGGGCCCTAACTCCTTCTACCCTGACCGCATTGGGGACATGCAAAGAAAAACAAAGAAAGAGTAGACCTCTCTGATACCACTGATCCAGATTTATGCAGGAACACAACATAATACATAAATAACCATAAGCATATAGATGCAGCGGAAATAATGCATCATTTCATTAATATCAAATAATAGAAATATGCTTACATACATAATGGAAATAAAATAGCTAGGGTGCTGGTAGTGAATCTCTTAGAATATATGTGGTGGCTACAGACCTCTGAAATGTGTTACAATGAGGCTTGAGGGCCTATTTATTATTGAGAAACAATGGAAAAACTGAAAAATCCTAACTCTAGGAGATGAAGCGCCAAAATTGTGGGCCCTCGTTTGGGTAAGTTGGTGTTTCAACTTCTCGGGGACTTAACTTTGGCATCCAATCTCTATTTGATGCACTCAATAGCTCATTAGAAATATCTATCCAAGGAGTACAACTTTTGATGTGAGAAAAATGGTCCATGGACTCATGTTTCTCCTATTTTTCCCAAAAATGTCGTTTAGGGGCTCAAAACGGCTTCGGAAGTTCAGGACCCAAAAAACTACTAAAAATAGTAAGTTATGCTGCAACTTAAAAACTGAAAGAACTGATGGTGGGGTTTCAAATGGAATAGGTGGGTGGCCATGAATATCCACCTGGATCATTAAGGCCCCAAAACAGCTCCAGGAGTGCAGGAGCCAAAAACCTTGTAAAAATAGTAGTGGTGCTGAATGTGAAAACCTGCAAGAATTGATGGTGTGGGTCCAATTGGAATAGGTGGGTGGCCATCGATATCCATCTGGATCACACGGAAAATCATGTTCCTCCTTTTCAAAAACATGCATTCGATGCAAGCTTCTATTTGGAAACACCTTTTCCAAATTAAGCCCATCTGAGTGAACTACAACAATGATTTCCAACATCATTAAAAATAAGAAAAGAAATGGCAATTATTTTACCTCCACAACTCCAAATTCCACATCTGGAAGAATTCATTCACCATCTCCTTCTCTTCTTGGCCTCAACACATAAAATGGTCTACAATGGCTGCAAACGTTTTGGTTGAAAATTCTTTGACATCTTGTCACAAACAAAAAATTTCGAAATTGAAAAACACATCATGCAAGAAACATAATTTGAAGAAATATCCTCTTGCTCCTTCAAATCAAAAAAATTTCACATCATGTGAACATCTCCATGTACTCTCACATCTTGGTGTCAAAACTTCTCGACCAAACACAAGCCGAAAAAACATGCCTCTTCAAATGTCTAACTTTCAAGTCAAGTATAACCATGTATAACAACTTGACAATTCTTTTCCCCCAAAAAAAAGAATTTACGATTCATGAAATACTTCTTTAACATTTGATTTTCATCTTTTGAGACAAAATGAACTCTTCCAAGTTGACATGACATGCATGCAACACAAAATCAACCAACACAAGTCGACACTCATGCATGTGAAAATGATCAACACTGTCAAGTTGACAACATACATGTTAAACAAAGTAATCGACCAGCACAAGTCAATCACTCATGCAGGTTCAAGCACAATGAAATCATCAAAATTCCACTGTCCATACACAAAAAATCTCATGCATCTATACAATTCTTCAACTCTCTCACAAGTACAATCATAAGTACAAGAACTCCATTCATAGGTACATGAACGTAAAGAACGGAAATGAAAAAATTTTGTTGCGATAAAGTGACTCAACATGCTCCACTTTCAATCACCTTCTTGGCATAAAAATACAACATGCATTCAATACGCAAAGAATCCATCAATCATCAAATGACATTAAAAGCCTTAATTGGATAAGAAATATAACCATCTCTTACCAAACGATTTCAATGGCACTTCTTTCAAATTCACATCATCATCATGTGAATCATCTTCACCCACATCAATTATGGAATGTTCTTTTCAATTCTTGCATTTCTCTTTCTCCACCTTTTTCAAATGTCTGGGATGAATTATTGGATACAAAGTCCAACACTTGTCTACAATATGGCCTTTCTTATGGCAATGAGTGCAAAACAATTTCATCTTCTTTTCCTACGTCCTTTGCTTTGAAATTTTCCTATGCATGGCTATCTTCTTCCGACACATTGAAACATTATGGCTATATAAACCACAAAATGAAAATGAAAACTTTATCCAAATATTATGTGATAATTTTCCATGTTTATCATAATCAAAAGAAACTTGATTAATATCAGATTTATACCTTCAACATTCACCTTTGTCGCCTTCTTGAGGAGGTGAATTTGATGAGCTAGCGGCTCTCTTCGGAATACCAAAAAGGCATTCAATGAATTTAGAACTTGCAAAGTGGTTGTACAACTTTTTCATTCCTCATGAACACAATATTCACAAGCTTGAGGTAATGAACATGAAATGAAATTCCTTCATGGAACACCTTCATTTTCCTCCTTGATTTTAGAGCTTTCTCCATCATGTTTTCCATAACCAAGACCCAAATCCTTAGGCCTTTCCTCAAAAACAATTGGTTCAACTATGCATTGTGCATGTTTTCCAAATCCTTTACCTTCATATCCCATATTCAAAAATAATTTGGACCATATTCCTCTAGTGTGTCTTTCAAAAGCACCTACACATTCATTTTGAGAGGAAATTGAAGATAAAATTGAATTTCATACCTCTTTTTCATGTACATACATGGCTAATTTGTGCAGCTGAGTCTCCATCTCATGCATCCTTTCAAGGTTTTCATTTGCAACATGGATTTGAATATCCATCTCATTCATATTTTTAAGAAGCTCTTGCTTCTCCTCCTTCATGGAAATCAACCGCTCTTGAAGTTTAATGCTCTTCCTATTATCTTGATACATCTCTTTCATCCTATCAATCATGATGTAGAGTTTCTGCAAGATCTCTTTATCAAAGAGTTTTGCTAAGGAAAATTGAATAGAAACATCATTTAATGAAGTTTTCATCATACATGTAATGCATAGAAATATTTTTTGTTGTGATTTGAAATCTTAATTCTCAATCTTGACCTTCTCCTTCACACATAAACTTGCACAAAATTAAACTATCCTTGCACATGTTGCCTCCCTGTGATTTGCAAGAAAGGCAAGACCAAACACTGCAGGGGCCACATCAGAACCACTTTGGAATACTAGGACCTAGCCTTCCTGGATTCATATATGGATCTCTCTATATAAGTGTTTTCAAAGATATATCTTTCTGATTTGTTTAAGATATTAGGCTAGTTATGAAGCTCTTAGGAACTTGTTTGTTTGTTTGGCTGGGATGGATATCATTAAATGAAGAGGTTAACTGAAGGGTGAAGGTGAGAGCAGATTGAAAAATGTCCAGCTGAAAAGATAGGTCATAAGACAGTATTAATCCATTGGGCTATGGAGTCACAGAAGGATTTAATTGTACAACAATTCCTCAAGGGTTTTCCATAGGGCAAGTCATCTATATCAAAGGATATTTTAGATTGAATTGTGATGTGAAACATTAAAATATTGTGAAAGAAGAAAAGCTAATAATCAATGAAGAATCTATTAACTCCACTAAAACAAGAAAAGCCTTTCAAAGTAACTGTTTGAAGCAAGCCAAAGGAGAGGGAAAACCATAGAATTCTTTGGATAGACTCCTATTAAAGCACACTTTTCAGACAACAATCCAGTAATCCTAAGACTAATTTCAGAAAGGAGAAAACATATAAGAAAACAAGGAAAACAACCTAAGATCAGATAGAAACTTTGAGTTCTAACCTGCTTTTGGCATACTCTCAAGGGATCTTTCCAAAAAGATTTTAAATACTAACTAGAGGATAGGGATAACCATATAATTTCATGGTTGAGATTCTACTTTGCATGCACTTGAAAAGAACATTAAAAAAAAAAATCTCAACTTGTACTCAGAAAGACATGGGCTCACCAACATTTCTTCACTGGTTATACTCTATTGAATCATTCTAAAATCAAAAAGCTGGATAAAACTGAAGGGTAATTAAGAATCCTTCAATCAAATATTAGCAGAAGAAAATTTAAAGAAAACGCTTTCAGATAGAAATAGGGTGCTTTTTCAGTAAATCCTACTCTAAATTTTATGTTCTTTATCAGAGAAAATGGACAGTATGTAAAACATAAGGAAAGACAAAAACAGTGAGAAATAACTTCACCATTGATGTAGACTAGGATCCCATGAATCAGCTTGTATTATTGATGTTCAAACCAGTTACATACTTCAAGTCCAACAGGTCTTTACATATCAAAACTTCTCTTCTCAGCCTAGTGTTCTTAAACTACTTAACAACACTTTAGCAGCTTCAAAAACTATCTTACACTTCAATAATAATCCAACCAACACTTACAATGAACTCCTCATACAGTATTTATAGATAAATGAGGAGGTGGGGTGAAAGAAAGGGTCTCTAATGGTTCATAAATGACATAGTTTATGCTTCTCGACCTTAGGGAATTTACATAACCCAAGATAGAAGAATATCTGATGTTTAACTCTATTTAAATAAATGTTTCATTAACTTCTGAACTACTTAGTCACTTTTGTTGACTTTAGGCATATTTGGTAGGCTGGTAATAACTTTGTGAGTTGTCCTTTGCAAATATCTCTGACTGTGCATTCAATTTATATGCTTTTGAGGTAAATAAAATTTGTAGGTGGAATTTTGATCTTTGGAGAAGTAAAGGCTTCTGTGGATGTGGCATTCGAAGCATTCTCTTATTGATCTGTCATGATTTGTTGCTTTAAATACTGATTTGGGCCTCTGATTATGCCTTTTATGCCTCTCTTTAATCATATTTAGTCTTTTGTCCTTTCTGCTGACTGTTTTAACTTTAATCCTTTTGTGCTTTACATTGTACTTTATCTTTAATCGGCTTTATTAAGTCTTTTAATCTTTGGGATCTTGATTTTAATCTTCATCTCTAGTCTTCATTGATTTTCACTATTTGGTTATAGGAGGCTTGACTTCCGCGCTAGAGGGTCTTACTGGATCAACCAATGCTCATGACTCATTGGCCAAACCATTGAATTCAACCCTGGATCCCTTCTTCTTCATTTTTTAGGCCCTTGAATCGTCATCCTAGGCATTGTGGTAACCTGACTGTTACTGTGGGAAGGCCGACATATATGGCCACCATTAAAACCTACAATAACCATCAAAAACATTATAAAACACTGCGTTTTTGGATAACACTACTAATAGAGACCATGTTGAAAGTGAAAGAGCTATGCAGAGGCAAGAGAACATGCAGGAGGAGGTTCCATGGTGAATCATTAAAAAACCAGGGCTTTGAATTTGATAAATGGCGCGGAAACAATGATGAGCGGTTTCGGGAATACCACAGGTGGTATTCATACACGGAGAAAGTGCTAAGAGGTATTGGCATAATCGAACACGATACCTGTTGGAGGATGACGCGTGTCCCTCCTAAAAAAAATTTTTTCGCGTTGAAGTTGCATGATGGAAGGTTTTGGGCAAATCGGGCGCAAAATGGAGTGTAGACCATCTGATCTAGAGGAGCCAAATCGATGGCTATGGATGCATGCAATCGGAGGAAATATGTGTCACGGATGAATGGTGGGACCTGATGTAGACGTCAGCAATTCTGTTGTGGAGTGGAGAAATTTGGTTGGAAGGGTTAAAATGGTAGGATCTGTGGGGGCCATTGGATCTCCGGAGTCAACGATTAGGATTTATCTGGAGAAAAAGAAGGGTCTGGAAGTAATATATAGTGGAGGGGCTTAGGTGAAGGCGCGAAGACAAGGTCCTATGGAGAAAGAAAGGACCGAGAGCTATAGTAACAAGGGTTGTGGGCTTAGCGCCTAGTCACGAGCACTGAATTATATGGTGAGAGGGTTTGAGGACTTAAGCCCACAAGGGCTTAAGGCCTTATATGTTTAATATGAGCAGAAAAATAGGCTAAAATGTGAGTTTTAAAACCTATTAAAATGTTCCGGTAGGGTAAAAAGGGTAGGTTAAACCATATAAAAGGGATTTTTATGGTTTAAAGGGTTTTTGGTAAATGAGGGATAAAAGGGGATTTTTAGGGGAATGAGATGAATGTTTAGGATAAGTGAAAATGAGTGAAAAATGGTGAATGGAGTTTATGGGATGATGGAAAAATAGCTTTGAAAATACGTTTCTTTTTGTCTTGGCTGATAACTTCGCAGTTTTTGAGTAAAGATTTTTTAGTGGAGTAATCCTTTAACAATGAGATGAAAATAGTGGCCTAGAACTCACAAGGTTTTTCACAAAATTTTGTTTCTTGAAAGCTAAAAACTAATTAGCCATCATGAGGTATAACAGAATTTATAGATGGCTAACAGTGGCTCCACTTGGGGAGGGCAGCTCTTTGGAGGTGTGAAGAACCTCAAAGATAAATCTAAGTAAACCAGTGCCTTGTACTTTTCTACACTTTGACAATCTCCTTTCTTTGATAATCATGCTGCTTAAAAAGATGATCTGCAGAATTACAACAAGATAATTTTTCTCCCAAACTTCTACCTACACATTCTACTTTTCCTAGCATTTTTTCTTCAGCAAGGGACTTGGACTTGGTAAACCCTTTGAACATCATTTCATTCTTTACTTGAAAGCAGGAAAATAATCTACTACCGTTATTTTCCATGAGTTCGTACAAATATATGGGGCTTTTGAACTCATTGTTTCCCTCTACCTAGCTAACTATCCGTCAAGATTAGACTGCTTGATGCCGTATTTTCGTCTTCTAACTTAAAACAAAATAGTCAAATCAAGATTAGACAGTTTGATTTGATATGGAGTCTATGGCATTATGTACAAGCTACACATAGACTTTATTTGTAGAAAATTAAAACAAAACTTTGAAGGCTTAAGATCTGAATCATGAATATTCTTTTTTCTTTCTTTGGTTCAGGTTTTGAGATTTTTAGAACCATTCTTTTCTATCCTAATCTATTCTACTGATAAGCCAAGATAACACAGTTTGGAAAATCTGTTTTCACTAACCTATTAGCACAAAATTGAAATTTACTCAATCATGATTAGGCTATATGATTGAATAACAGTTTCCCTCTTTTCAAGTAGTGGCATTTGAGCTTGCACACTTTCAGATTTTTCTCTTTTTTGGTATGGGGCTATACCTTTTATTTTTATCTTCCCTCTTTTCTCTTTTTCTTTTCAAAAAAAATGTTATTTACAATGAATTAAAAAATTTGAACAAAGAACTTAACAAAAATAATGTTTGAGCATGCTGACATTGACAAGACCTCCAAAAAGTTCAGCTCCATCCATCTTTTGCAGAAAAAATGCATTGTTTCCTATAGCAGACTGTATGAGATAAGGGCCTTTCCATAAATTTTCAAACTTTCCATGTTTGCCCTTATATTCTTTCCTAGAATCCCATTTCAAAACTTTGTCGCCAATTTTAAAATCACTTTCTTTTGTTCTTTTATCAAACAACTTCTTGATGTTTTCTTGTACTTGATGTGCTCTATTGTAGACCTCCTCTCTGGTTTGCTATAAATGTATAGTCTGGTTTATTCTTCTGATCATATCATCTTCTTCATATTGTACCTCTTGGATCAACTTCATGACTGGCACTCCTAGACTGCTTGGAAATATTGCATCTTCTCCATAAACTAGCTGATAGGGAGACATTCCAATTGATTTTTTAATTGTCAATTTGTCTGCCTAAAGTGCATGTACTAGCTTATTGTGCCATGATTTTTTATTTCCTTCTAGCAACTTCTTGATAATGTTTACCAAACTCTTGTTTGAGGATTCTACCAACCCATTACCTTGAGGGTAATAAGCTGTAGAATCACCCAATATAATCTAATATTTATGACAAAAATCTACCATCTTTTTGGATCGAAATGCATCAGCATTGTCTGTGATAATTTTCGTAAGACAACCAAATCTAGGCAGGATATGATTTTCAAGGAATGAAATGATAACTGAGTCTGTGGCATTCCTAGAAGGGATGGCTTCTATCCATTTGGTGAAATAATCTGTTGCTGTGAGGACCCATTTATGTTGGGCAGATGAGGCAGGATGGATTTCCCAAATGAAGTCTAGACCCCATTGCTGAAAAGGAGCTTCAAAAATGATTGGATGCAAGTGTAAGGGAAGCAATTTTATTTTGCCTTCAAAGATTTGACATTTATGACAGGAAATGACCATTTTGTGGATATCTTGAAAGAGGGTGGGCCAGTAATAACCAGCTCTATGGATTTTGTTCACAACAGTTTTCCAGTAGAGGTGGCCTCCACATTCTCCTTCGTGAAAGTCGTGCTTGATCTTATCTGCATCATTCTCAAGCAAACATTTAAACAATAATCCACTAGTATTTTTCCAATATAAACATTTATCTAAAATGCAGTAATTTATAGCCTTTAACTTTGAAAACCTTGACTTTGTTTTAGACAAACCAGGAGGGACATTTAGATTAAGAAGCACATACAAAATATCAGCATACCAAGATGAATTCAGAAAATGATCTTCAATAAGTGGAGTTGCCAACTCCTTCTGTTCATCTAATGCATTAAACATGTTTATATCAAGAGCTTGAAAGTTGGATTCAGCCATAATTTTTGCTAGTCCTTGACATTTTCTGAGCTTAATGGGCTTGATTTCTAAGTCATATTCTAGTATTACAGCAATCCACTTTCCTCTTTTTCCATCAGGATCTTATGTCAAGATGTCTTTTACCACTGAATGAGGCACAAATGCTATGATGTGTGAGTGTAAAATGTAAACTCTGAAGTCTTTTAAAGCTTTGACCAAGGTAAAGGCTTGTTTTTCCATTATGTTATACTTTAAAGGTGCATCTCTTAATGCCCTGATGAAAAATGCAATAGGTTGCTCTTGTCCCATCATGCTTTTCTGTAATAGGACAGCAACCATTGTATGTTCCAATGCAAATGAAAAAATGAAGAAATCTTTTTTAAAATCAGGACTAATGAGAACTAGTGTTTGGGTGAATGCATGATTTCCCAGTTCAAATGATTTATTTGCTTCTAAGGTCCATTTAAATCCTTCTCTTTTAAGCATATTTGTCATGTTTCTAAGGAGTTCAGCTAGGTTGTGTATGAACCTTCTCAAGAAATTAATCTTTCCAATGAAATATTGAATTTCCTTGATGTTTCTAGGATGATTGATTTGCAATATTCTTTTAATGCTCTTTGGGTCTATTTTTATTCCCTCTTCAGATATGATATGTCCAAGAAGTTTTTGGAGACCAAACAATGTTTTCTTGGGATTTAATGACAAACCATATTTTCTGCATTTCTCAAAGACTTTTCTTAGATGTATTAGGTGTTCTTCCTCTGTTTTGGAATAAACTGTGATGTCATCTAAGTAAATCACAATGAAGTAGCCTATTTCTTCTAAGAATGAAATATCCATGGCTCTATGGAATGTGGCACCAACATTCGTTAGACCAAAAGGCATTTTCACATACATGAAAGTGCCCCAAGGAGTGGTGAAGGTTGTTTTAATTTGATCATCAGGGTGTACCAATACTTGATTTTATCTAGGAAAGAAATTTAGTAAATAAATTCTTCTAGAACCTACCACCCTTTGTAAAATAAGATCCATTTTGGGCAAGGGATAGTTGTCCTTTAACGAGGCTTTATTTAAGTTTCTGAAATCAATACAAAGCCTTATTTGTCATGTTTTCTTCCTAACCGATACAAGATTAGATACCCATTCTGAGTATCTGACAGGGATAATAATTTCGACATCATACATTTTTTTAATTTCTTTCTCTACCAGGGGTAATTGAACAGGGTTGATTCTGCGCAATATTTGTCTAAAAGGCTTCTAGTTTCCTTTGAGGGGTATTTTATGCTGAATTATTTCTGTATCATATGATTTCAAATCTTCATAAATCCATGCAAACACATCAGAAAATTCTCTAAACAGCTCAAGGTATTTCAGTTTAATGTGAGCTGGCAGTGTTTTGGATAATTTAATCTTTTTAGGCCTTTCTTCACTGCCTATATTGCACTCTTCTGCTTCAGCTTCAGTAGGTCATATTTTTGGATTTTTTGTAACATCATTAAAGTCAAATAATTCTTATAAAGGGACCAACCCCTTTGGCAAGCTTTCAGTTTTAGATTGCAACACTTCTAGATCTTCTTTTTCTAAATCTGTGTAGTTTTCTGTTTTATGCTTGGGTTGTTTGGTCAACATATTTATATTAGGAATCTCAAGAGTTTCTTCTTCTTTGAAAAGTGATTTTTCCTGAGTAGGACAGTCTCCTTCATACTCTAAATCTGAGTTTGGCATTTCAAATTCATTTCTGGACTACAAGAAGTCTTCTATTTGTTTATCTCCTTCAAAAACTTTCCAGTATTTTTCATTGTCTGGGACTGCTAGTCTATATTTGACTTGGATTGTGTATTGCTTGATTTCATAAGGCTTTAGACATGTACTAGCAGCAAAGGCCAATCCATTGGAAATAATGTTTTTGTTTCTAGGGACAAAAGTGAGCTCAAATTAAAAGGTCCATGGCATCATTTCTATAGGCTGTCATTCTGGGGTGTTTAGCAGTATATTCCCCATTTACTTGCCTAATTATTAATTATGAATCTCCATGAACTATTTTCCTCTTGGCTCCTAATTTTCTTAGCAAGTGTAGTCCTAAGAGGAGTGCTTCATATTCTGCTATGTTGTTGGTGCAATGAAAGTTTAATCTGTATGAATGACCTTTAGCATGATTGTTTTCAGTATTGTGCATCCAGATGCCTCCTCCTGCAACAGTTTTAGTACAAGACCCATCAAAACTCATGCTCCAAAGAGGATTGTTTTCAGGTTCATCATTAATTTCCTTTCTATCCTCTTTGTTTTGTTTATTTTGATCATCGTTGTGTTCTTTTTTAGGATCTGCACTATGTTTATTTATGTCTTATTCCTCAAGGTTTTCAATGTGTTGAGGAATTTCTATTTGATTGCTATGATTGGAACTATTTTGATGAATATTTTCTAGCTTAAGATATTTATTTTGTTTGTTGTGATTTTTTGAATTAGCAAACTATTTTGTGGATGAATTTTCTTTCCCTTCCTCTTGTTCTATGACTGCCACTATGTTGGTGGATGTTTCATTTTCTAATCCCTGCTCATTAGGAATCTAATCATTGTAAAGAATGAATGAGTCAAGGTCAGTATGTATAGAATAAAGAGGAGAATTTTATGGTCTTTCTTGGCTACTCACCATGTATTTCATGTGTGTTTCCCTATAAATTCTTCTAGGTTGACTGAAGACAGGGATGGTGGCATAAGTCATATCCATTTGCATTGTGCCTTGCAACCCCGTTAGCCAATTGCAAAATTTGATTATCCCAAAAGGTGGTTAACCTATTTTTGAGCCTTCAAGGAACAAATCTCATTACCAAAATTTGTTGGCTCTTGAAGACTTCAAGGCCTCCCGCCTTTCTCTATCCAAAACTCACCGATATTCCCATTCACACTCGTAAATCCCCCCCGCTTATTTCCAAGCGAATGTTCCGTAGTCATCTTTTTTTTCCCCCTTCTCCCAATCAAAACTAACCTCATTTTCCCCTCCTCTTTCTCCATATAAAACTCCTCGACTCTCATGATCCTTTTTCCTTTCATGCAGAAAACTTTCCATAGTTTAAAACTCATTTTTAAACTATATCGAAACCCTCATTTCCTTTGAAAAAATGTTGAAAAATCATAAAAATACATTGTTTTGACTTAAGCCCCCTTGGGCTAAGTCCCTAGCCTTTCCGCCCATACACCCTGGCGCCGTGACCGCGCGCTGAGCCAGTCAGGCGCTTATCCGATTTAAATAAATATTTCTTTGCAAACCATTAAAAAACCTTTGATATTTATTTAAACTGTCGAAATTCATTTTATTTAATTTTTCCGCCTGTGCAAATTATGGAGCGATCTCGACCGTCGATTCAATCCATAAGATCCGACGGTGCGGAGCGCGCCTCCCTGTGGACCCCCCAGCCGTGCGCCGTTTTCCCAAAACCGCGTCGTTTTTATCGCACCACTCTTCGGCGGAGGGCGGTTTTTTCCTGATGGCCAACGATTCCATACATCGCTTGACACGCGTCCCATGTACTATTTGTAAAACCACCGTCCTTCCGTCGTCCATCGCGCATTAATGTTTGGACCGGGACGCCCAGCGATATCGTTGTGGACCGTCTGATCTGGGCCCAATGATCCAACGATTGTCGCTCGCCAAAGTTGCTTGATGGTTAACGAAGGTGCGCACACGATAGCCGGGCCATCATACAACGGAAAATCAACAATTCATCGCTCGATCTCTTCGTTTGACTTTCCATTGCCCAATCATGACCGTCGCTCTCTGCGCGATCGACGGCTCAGATTCATCCTTCTCCTCTGACCGCCTCGTTCAATCTCGACCTTCGATCTCTTCACGATCGACGGCTCGGATTTAATCCTTCTTTCACCCATTCCACGATCGCTCTCAATCAATATTGACCGATGGATGATGCCATCCAACGGCTCCGATCTCCTCGCACGCCCTCTGATGCAGTCAACCTATAAAAGCAGGATTTTTTAATAAGTTTTCGTATTTTGCAGGGTTTTTATCATTTTCTCGTAATTTTCAAAGAAGATTCAGAGGCGGAGGGTGACAACCCTCCCATCTTCGATTCGTCAAAGGAAATCATCCACAGGGTGGAAATACACGTTTCCTCAGTGTTTCCTCAGGCATGGATGCCTTATGAAACCTGCGCAGCCCTGCACCACAGCAAATCGGGCACAGACAAAGAGTATCGGAGAAGAAGACCAAAATTAACCAGAACAGAGGAATAAAGACAGTTTTACGGGAATTACGGCTAAGACTGTTATCAAAAGCTTAACCCCCAATTTAAAACACAATTAAAGAAGAAAGCACCAAGGATTATCAAACAGGAAACCTCCACCGCCACATATGAGGTTAATCAATTTCTCCCAGCTACCATAGAGCCACCTGTTGCCTCAAACCATTCAAATAGAGGCCGAAGTTATTGAAGAAGATCAGATTTCGCCTCAGCACAGCCGGAAAAGTTACTTCTGCAATGAAACTTAATGCAAAATATATTTGCAGAGTAACCCTAGCGTCACACAGAGCCTCAAAGGTCAATAAAGCTCCCACCGAGCTTAATTCATAAGTGTAAATCAATTAATACAGTGAAACACCTGTACAGTTTCTTCATTGAGCCCCCCAAGGGCCAAGAAGACATTAACTCTGTATTAATTGTAATTGAGATATTTTATCGTATCCTACTTCCTCATCCTCTATAAATATTAACTTCCGTAGAATATGAGTGAGGGTGAGTGGTTGGTCAGATAACATTGATATAAATTTGAGCTTAAACTTTTGATCGTACATAGTATTCACTAACTTCGGAGCTCTCGTTGGTGATAGATAGGTTAGGTCGAGACGTGTAGATGGTTACACCCAGCACTGGATCGAAAGCTATAATCGGTTTGGACATCAATACAAGTCGATTTATGGGATCATGGGTTCTATGTTGATGGTGATTTTTTTTTCAATTATAACTCGTTATTTAGTTGCAGGAGCTTTCGTATTCATCTCTGTTTCATATTCTTCATAAAGAACAACATACACAGAAAGTTAGGACTCTCCACCGTATACGTGAACCTTCTCTGACTGAAAATCTTTATCCGAATGTTTTCTTCTAAACTATGTTATTTAGGAATAATTTAATTTAGTTCGAGCATAGGAATGATGGCATTCCCTCATCTTATTTTCTTAGCTAAATGTTATTCTTAAATTTTATTTTCAGTATATGTTTTGTGAAGATGAACTGAGGAAGATATGGTGAGCCATGGTCCCAGTTTTGTCCCCACAAGCTATCTGGATGTTTTCCTTGGAGTGTGTTAAAAGCTGGCTAGTTTCAAAGCACTTACCAGATCTTAGGCCATTATGTTGTTATCTTTGTTTTTGTCTTGAAAGTAACCAAGTAAAGAAGAGCTAGGAGAGGATTTGGGTGAGCCCGGCCCGCTAGTTTCCACTCCAAAAGTTGCCTTCAAGTTTCCCTTTGTTTTGAGATGTTTTCTATTGAAAGTGTATCAAAGGCTGGCTAGTTTCAAAGTACTTACCAAATCCTAGTTTTCTTTTATGTTTTTCTTGATTCCATGCCAAAGGTTTGCTAGTTTCAAAGTACTTACCAGATCCTAGGCTGCTCTTATTTCTGCATCTGTTCATTTATCCTTCTTATTGTATCATTCCATTCCATTAATCAATCTCCAAGGAGATCCTTAGACATAGATGACTTGCCCCATGGACCACTCTTACCTCTTGCTGTTCCAATTAAACTCCTATTATGACTCCATATTTTCACTGACTAAACCTCGCAATTGTCATAATTTTTGGTCGAAGCTACTCGATCATTTTCCGCAACTTCTCAACTTTGGAAATTTTTATCTTCGTGACTTTTCACCTTTAGACAGTAAATCATGGCCCAACCATCCAAACAACAGACCTTTGGCCTTCATAATTAGCTCATTATCATAACCCCAAACTTCAAATACAAATCCATCTTTGTACATATTGGAGAGATCCCTCTCCGGATTCAGGAGGGCTAGATCCTAGAATCCCAAAGTTGGTTGAAACGATGTTGCTTCTGCAGTTTTAGTCTTACCAATCTGCTAAAAATTACAGAACACCAACATTTCTGGTGACTCCACTGGGGAACTCGAACCCAGAATAATTTTTTCATCTCTATAAAACTTTGAGAGTTAAAAGCAGCCTTTTCAAGCACTACCAAGAAATGGTAATTATGATGAAACTTGTTTGAATCAGTGACAAACTAGGTAAACCCTAGGATTCTCTTAAGACTTTATCAAACCTTGAAAAATCAGCTGGCTTAGCCATAAGAGTAGACTGTCTTTGTCTTATAACTGTAGCTAAGTTTTGAAACAGAGTTAGCATATTCTTAGAAACCACACAACTAAAAAATAACTCAGGAAAAAACCAAAAATATTTCAGATTGGTAGTAAAACACTCCCCCTACAATGACACTTACCTTTTGTTGTGTTTTACCCCATACTCTCAGAAAGAGTCTGGAAAGGGCCAGGTAGCTTCTGAATCTCATCCTCTTTCTGAGGTGAAATATCTGGTAAATTCCCTTCCTGTCAATCTTTGGTTAGAGTTTGTTGTGTTCTGGGATATCCTTGAAAAGGGATATTTCACAAGCATGGTGGTGGACCATAAAACCTTTTACCTCTGAAAAGAGCTAAAAACATCCACTTGGCGACTCCACAATCCCGAACAGACCTTAAGACTCCACTGGGAAGAACCCTGATCATCGTATATCATTCAAACTCAGTTAGAGGACTGTAGGATTGAAATTTATGTAAATAGATTAGTTAACCTCTCAAAGATTGTCATATCTGGTTGAACTTGTCTTGTTTATTTGGGTCCGAAAAACACAGCATAGTGGCTCCTAGAAAGATTCACACTAGAGCCTATCCTGACCCTAATCCACCTGAGTTAGTTGATAACCCAGAAAGTATCCTTAGGAAGTCTCCTAGGATTAAATTATCAACTGCTTTCAGATCACCCTTGAGAGTTAATTCAGTTCCTGAAAATCTTTCAACTCTACAATAGTCACAAGATGACTTAGTAAGTCCATTTAGAACTAGGTCATTTGATGATATAATCCAGCTAGATTCTGAGTCTTCGCTTTTATCCCCGGAGACAAGTGAACATCCTGGTAGTAGAGAAACAATACCTCATGATTTGCATTTCCTTCACAACTTAGTTGTCTCTCATCCAAGATTGGCTCGGAAATCTACTACTGCTCCATCCACATCCCTTCATCCAACATCCACTATCCAAACCAGTCCATTCCAATCCACTTTCCCTTTTGTTAATCCACCTCTTGTAAATCCACCTCCACCGCCTATCATGGCAGCATGGTATGCTCCCTTAGTCCTTCCTGCACCATTAGTCAACTTTCCACAGGACTATCAGTCCAAAATTCTGTTATATGATGCTAACAATACTACAACAACATCACAACATGTGGATAAGATGGATGACTACTTTGACAGAAATGAAATCGATGATGATTCTGTCAAACTTAGATTATTTGCTCAAAGCCTGGGGGGAGAAGTAAGAAAATGGTTTAAAGGCTTAGCCCCCCATAGTATCAATGATCTCCAAGGCTTCCATCAAACATTCTTAAACAAATGGGAAGTAAAAAAGAATCCTCTCCAAGTCCTTTCTAATTACAAGAACCTACATAGAAACCCTGGGGAAAGTGTGCAAGCTTAGTGCACTAGATTCAATAGTGTGTATAATGCACTTTCCCCAGAACTAAAACCTCCACAAGGCTCAGCCTTAAAAATTTTTCCTAAAGGGTTTGATTCTGACATGACCTATCAGTTGAGAGAAAGAGATTTTGCAACTCTTGAATATATGCAAAGAGGTGCTCTTTCTGTAGAAGTCAACTTGATGGAGAAAAGAGCAAGGATGAAAGCTGAGAAGAGAGTATCTTTTAGAGAGGAATCCACGACTTCCACTTCCAATTCAAAAATGGAAATAATGATGGAAGAAATGATGAAAGAGATGAGCATAATTAAGAGAGCACAAGTAAGCCAAAATCAAAGTGCTCCTCAAAACAGAAACCAGAACCAGAATTAGAATTCTAGAAGGAACCAACCTCCAAACAGACCTAGGGAAGATGACCAACAGATCACTTCTCCCTTTCATCAAAACTATGTGAGCGAGGTTGAGGAAACAGATCAAATAACAGAGGAAGATGATATTAACCTGTTTGGGGTAGATGATGAAGACTTTGAGGTTCATTACGATAGAAAACAAGGTCTTTACACACCTTATGATGACAAAAGAGATGATAATGATAATTATTATCAAAACATGGAAAATGCCATCACCGAACCTCCAAGAGAATATGACCTCAGAAGTAAATCTAGTCAACAAACCCCCAACAACAAAACCTCTAAAAAATCCTCACAAAACAGCACTGCAACCAAGCCTAAAGTTTTCAAACAAAAGGATAAAACATTGGCTGAAAATTCTAATAAAGGTAAAGGAAAAAGCACTCAAGACAATGAAAAATAGAGTGCAGACATTAGTAGTACTAACATTACAGCTAGTACTCCTGTGAAAACAATTTTGTCAAACGTGAATAAAACAAAATAGCAACCTGACATTGCTGATAAAATGGCAGTTAATAAGGTTGAAACAAGTTTTTCAAAGAACCCAGTTCCTTTCAGCCTGGAGCAGGAAATCTCAAAGATCAAAATTTTTGTTCCCCTCACTGAGTTAGCTGCCCAACATGTATATAGGACCCAAATTTTGAAGGCTTTAAATTTAGAAGATAACAATGACACAGTCAATCTTAATGATGACCAACTAGAGCTTATTATTGGTCAAAAGATTGAAGGAAAATATCAAGAGGGACCTGTTCCTCCCTTTTATGTAATTTTTAACGTTCATGACAAAATTTTGCATAACGCTATGCATGACTCAGGGGCCTCTCACAATTTAATGCCTAAGGTTGTAATGGAGAGCTTGGGTCTAGAAATCACCAAACCTTATAAAGACCTTTACTCTTTTGATTCTAGCAGAGTAAAATGTTTAGGATTGATTAAAGACCTCTGTGTTAACTTAGCCCAAATTCCAGCCAAATGCTTAGTCATGGATATTGTCGTGGCTGATGTGCCCCCAAAATATGGAATGCTTTTATCAAGATCTTGGGGGGCTAAGTTGCAGGGAACTATGCAAATGGACATGACCTATGCGACTATCCCTGTTTTCAATCAAACTAGAAGACTTTACAGGGAGTCCCATATGCAGTACACAGTCACAAGCCAAGACAGACCACAAAAATCTCCCATATATTCTGTCAATATCGGCCTTGATTCTTTTATCATGTTTAATGATGAAACACTTAGTGAACAAGTCACTTTAACAGAATTAATGGCCGATAGAGAGGAGGAGGTAAATACCAATGAACTGTCAAAACAGTTTTCTGAACCTTTAAACAACAGCAAACTAGATATGGGTCTTGAACTACAAGTCATGTGTCCCTTGCTTCTAAACATTGAGAGTCAAGAATGTATCCCTCAAATAAATGAAAATCTGGGGGAATCAAAACAAATTCAACTCAGTGTTGATATTCCACAACAACCCTTGAGCATGATAGTTGAAGAGGAATCTAACCAAGATAAAACCGAGAAAAGTCCTCTCTGGAGTATGTATTTTGATGGGTCATGCACTAGAACTAACGATGGTGCAGGTGTCTGGATTAATAACACTAAAAACAACCACAAAGAATGCATTTAATGCAAATTAAACTTTCAGTGTTCCAATAACATAGCAGAATATGAGTCCCTTCTCTTAGGCTTACATCTTTTGAAAAAGTTAGGAGCCAGAAGAATCAATGTATATGGGGATTCTGAATTGATCATTAGGCAAGTAAATGGGGAGTATAACACAAATCATCCAAGACTTAGAGCCTACCAGAATGATGTCATGGACCTTTTAAAAACATTCGAGGAGTCCAAAGTAATTTTTGTCCCAAGGAAAAGAAACATTGCAGCCCATAATTTAGCCTTTGCAGCTAGGACATGCTTAGCGCCATTTGAAACCAAAGACTGTACAACTGAGATAAAGTTTAGACCATTAGTGCCTGATAATAGGATGTATTGGTAGGTGTTTGAAAATGACAAACAAATAGAAGACTTCATGCAATTCAGAAATGAATTCGAACTGAACAGTTCGGACTCAGACTATGAAACAGACTGCAGTGAGGAAAAATTTCTTGGTGAAGAAGAACCGTCTCCTGAGCTTGTCAATATTAACCTATTGTATAGCAAAATTACGAAAGAAACAGAGGAGTTGGAAACTCTCCATGCTAAAGATGAAAGTTTTCCTAGAGGTCTAGCCCCTTTAGAAGAGTTGTTTGATTTTGACGATGTGGCAAAAAAACCAAAACTGGAGCCTGTAGAGACTGAAGTGGAGGAGTGCAATATAGGCAGTGAGGAAAAACCAAAAATGATTAAGCTGTCTAAAACTTTACCAGCTCACATTAAACTCAAATATATAGAGCTATTTAAAGAGTTTTTTGATGTTTTTGCATGGAGCTACGAAGATCTTAAATCCTATAACACTGAAATAATACATCACAAAATTCCCCTTAAAGAAAACCAAAAACCATTCAAACAGAAACTGCGCAGAATAAACCATGTTCAGTTTCCTTTGGTTGAGAAGGAGATTAAAAAAATGTACGATGCTGGCATTATTGTCCCTATTAGATATTCTGAGTGGGTATCTAATCTGGTGTCTGTTAGGAAGAAAACTAGAGAAATCAGGCTTTGTATAGACTTTAGAGACTTAAACAAAGCTTCATTAAAAGACAACTACCCTCTACCCAAGATGGATCATATTTTACAAAGGGTGGTAGGGTCTAGAAGAATTTCTTTGCTGGATGGCTATTCAGGGTACAATCAGATCTTGGTTTACCTTGCTGATCAATTAAAGACAACCTTTACTACACCATGGGGCACTTTCATTTATGTGAAAATGCCCTTTTGTCTAATGAATGCTGGAGCAACTTTCCAAAGAGCCATTGACATAGCGTTCTCGGAAGAATTGGGCTTCTTCATCATTATCTATCTTGATGATGTCATTGTGTTTTCAAAAACAGATGAAGAACACTTAGAACATTTGAGAAAATTTTTCGAGAAGTGCAGAAGGTTTGGAATATCTTTAAACCCTAAGAAGACACTATTCGGTCTCCAAGAAGGTAAGCTTCTTGGACACATTATTTCAGAAGAGGGTATAAAGATAGATCCAAAGAGAATTGAAGCCATATTGCAAATATCTCATCCTCAAAACATCAAGGAGTTGCAATATTTCATTGGGAAGATTAACTTTTTGAGAAGGTTCATACCCAACTTGGCTGAGCTCCTTAGGAATATCACAAACATGCTGAAAAAGGAGCAAGGGGTAAAATGGACCTTGGAAGCAAAGCAATCCTTTGAACTGGTGAAACAAGCGTTAACCAAAACACCGGTTCTGATAAGTCCTGATTCTTCAAGAGATTTTTATATTTTCTCGTTTGCATCAGAACATACCATAGCTGTTGTCTTTTTACAGAAAAATCCACAAGGACAAGAGCAGCCCATCGCATTCTTTAGCAAGGCATTGAGGGATGTCCCTTTGAAGTATAACATTATGAAGAAACAAGCTTTTGCCTTGGTTAAAGCTTTGAAAGACTTCAGGGTATACATCCTTCATTCACACATCATTGCCTTTGTCCCGAATTCAGTTGTTAAAGACATTCTAACACAGGACCCAGATGGTAAGAGAGGCAGGTGGATCGCTATTATTCTTGAATATGATTTAGAGATAAAGCCCACTAAACTCATCAAAGGCCCAGGTCTATCTAGATTAATGGCTGAATCAAATTGTGAAGTTCTTGATATTCATATGATTAATGCTTTAGATGATCAAGAGGAAATCTCAACACCCATTGTTGAAAACCATTTTATGAATTCCTCTTGGTATGCTAATATTCTTTATGTTCTGCTTAATCTGAATACACCTCCTGGTTTGACAAAAACAAAGGCAAGGTTCCTAAAATTGAAAGCTGTAAACTATTGCATTATAGATAAATGTCTGTATTGGAAAAATGCAAGTGGTCTATTGCTTAAATGTTTGCCTGAGTTTGATGTAGAGAAGGTTAAGTACCAGTTCCATGAAGGAGAGTGTGGAGGTCATTTGTACTGGAAGACAACAGCCAACAAAATTTTGAGGGTTGGTTTCTATTGGCCTACTCTTTTCCATGATGTGCACCAGATGATCATAGCCTGTCATAAGTGTCAACTTTTTGAAGGCAAAAGAAAACTGCTACCCCTCCCTCTGCATCCAATCACTGTTGAAGCCCCTTTTCAATAGTGGGGACTTGACTTTATAGGAGAAATCCATCCCCCATCTTCTGCCCAACACAGATGGATTCTCACCACCACAGACTATTTCACTAAGTGGATAGAAGCCATTCCTTGTAGGTAGGCCAATGATTCAATTATCATAAAATTTATGGAGACTAATATTCTCTCCAGATTTGGCTGTACTACCAAGATCATCACTGATAATGCAACAGTATTTGGTTCAAATAAGATGGTTGAGTTCTGTCACATATATCAGATAAGATTGGGGCATTCCACAACCTATTACCCTCAAGGTAATGGACTTTCTGAATCCTTAAACAAAATTTTAGTGAATATAATCAAGAAACTGTTGGAGGAAAACAAGAAGTCTTGGCACACAAAGCTTATTCATGCACTTTGGGCTGACAGATTAACTTTGAAGAAATCCATTGGTATGTCACCCTTTCAGCTTGTGTATGGTACTGATGCAATTTTTCCAAACAACCTTGGTGTACCAATGATAAATTTGATTCAAGAGTTGTAGACTGAAGATAATGACATGATCAGAAGAATAAATCAGACCATTCAGCTTCAGAAAACCAGAGAGGAAGTGTATAACAAAGCATTGCAAAAACAGGAGAGCATTAAAAAGATTTTTGACAGAAGAACAAAGGCCAGCAATTTCAAGATTGGGGACAAAGTTTTAAAATGGGACTCAAGAAGGGAAGAGAAGGGAAAGCATGGGAAATTTGACAATCTATGGCTTGGCCCTTACTCTATTCACTCAGCTGCTGGTAACAATGCATTTTTCTTGCAGGAATTGAATGGAGCAGAATTGTTTGGGCGTCCTGTCAATGGCAGGATGCTTAGGCATTACTTCTCTTAATCCATGTCATGCTTTAAAAAGCCTTTTTGTCTTTTTTTTTTCATTATAAATATTTCATCCACCATTGCATTCAAAGTTGTAAAAATCAAAAATACAAAAACAATGAAAAGAAAGAAAAGAGGGTAGATTTCCAAAACAAGAAAGGTATAGCCCCATACCAAAAAGAGAAACAAATTCTGAAAGTGTGCAAGCTCAAATGCCACTCCTAAAAAACACACTTCTAGTTAGTCAAACTGTTTAATATTGAATAATTAGTTTTAAATTTTCTGTTGATAGGATAGTGAATTTAATATGCCAAACTATCTAATATTGGCTTATCAGTAGATAGTTTAGAATAGAAATTATAGGTTCAAACATGATCAAAATCTGAACCTAAGATTGCAAAGAGAAATGACTCAAATCTATTCTATTTTTCTGAGTCAAAGAGATGTAAAAATCTGGTTCTAATTAGCTCAAAATATGAACCAGAAGAAAAGCAAAGACAACTCAAAAAGAGTCAAAACAGAGCTATGAAAAGAGGAAGGAAATGTTTCCAAATTTTTAGATCTTCCATTTTTTATTTATTCTTTGTGAAAAATAAATGTCTATGTGCAGCGTGTGTTTATGCCATAGACCATCATCAAGTTAGACTATTCAATCCTGAAATGAGTGCTTTTTTAAATTTATGTTTTAGAAATTTAGAGAATGAAAATCTGTTGGACAGTTTAATCCCAACAGATAGTAGCATAGGTAGAGAAGCATCTGAACTCAACTATTTAATCTGAGTTCAGGGAGAAATAAGGAGTAGAATTAGAGTAGTTTCCTGCTTTTAAAAGAATAAAATGTTGTGAAAAGATTTTTCCAATCCAAGTGCACTCTATTGAAGAAAAAATGTTAGATCTGTAGGGTTGGGTAGGTAGGAGTTTGTATTGATAAAGATCCATTGTTTTTCATGGTTGCTAAAATGCATTTTCAGATAAAATCATCCCAGCACAGGAAGAGCAGCCCAATGGATCAGGAAACTGATCAGCCTCCCAGAGAACATTAAAGGATCAGGCACAGATCAGCCTCCTAGAGAATGCAGGTCCGAAAGTTCTTGATGCCTTCAAGAAGGCACCATCCCCAAGTGGAGCCACTGTTAGCCACCTGTAAAATTTGATTATCCCAAAAGGTGGCTAAATCTATTTTTGAGCCTTCAAGGAAAAAATATCATTACTAAAATTGGTTGGCTCTTGAAGACTCTTGAAGGCCTTCTGCCTTTTCTCTATCCAAAACTTCACTGATATTCCCATCTTGCACTTAGAAATCCTGCTTATTTCCAAGCTAGAATGTTGCTCGAAAGTCATCTTTTTCCCCTTCTCCCAATCAAAACTAACCCTCATTTTCCCCTCCTCTTTCTCCATAAAACTCCTCGACACTCATGATCCTTTTCCTCCCTTTCATGAAAATCCCCTTTCCATATTTAAAATTCATTTTTAAACTATATTGAAACCCTCATTTCTTTTGAAAAATGTTGAAAAATCATAAAAAATACATTGTTTAGTCTTAAGCCCCCATAGGCTAAGTCCCTAGCCTTTTCTGCCCATACGCCCTGGCGCCATGACCGCGCGCTGGGCCAGTCAAGCGCTTATCCAGTTTAAATAAATATTTCTTCGCAAACCATTAAAAAACCTTTGATATTTATTTAAACTGTCGAAATTCATTTTATTTAATTTTTCTGCCCATGAAAATTATGGAGCGATCTCGACCATTGATTCAATCCATAGATCTGACAGTGCAGAGCGCGCCCCCCTGTGGACCCCCCAACCATGCACCTTTTTCCCAAAACTGCGTGGTTTCTATCGCACCACTCTTCGGCGGAGGGAGGTTTTTGCTCAATGGCCAGCGATTCTATACATCGCTTGACACGCATCCCATGTACTATTTGTAAAACCGCCGTCCTTCCGTCATCCATCGCGCGTTAACGTTCGGGCCTGGATGCCCAGTGATATCGTTGTGGGCCGTCCGATCTGGGCCCACTGATCCAACGGTGATTGCTCGCCGAATTTTCTCGATGGTTAATGGAGGTGCGCACACGATAGCCAGGCCATCGTAAAGTAGCAAATCAATCATCGCCGTCAATATGATCTGCAGATCGATGGCCCATAATTCATCACCCGATCTCTTTGTTTGACTTTCCATTGCCCAATCTCGACCGTCGATCTCTGCACGATCGACGGCTCAGATTCATCCTTCTCCTCTGACCGCCTTGTTCAATCTCGACCGTCAATCTCTGCACGATCGACGACTCAGATTTAATCTTTCTTTCACCCATTCTACGATCGCTCCTGATCAATCCTGACCGTTAGATGATGCCATCCAATGGCTCCGATCTCCTCGCACGCTGTCTGATGCAGTCAACCTATAAAAAGCAGGATTTTTTTATAGTTTTCGTATTTTGCAGGGTTTTTTATCATTTTCTCGCAATTTTCAAAGAAGATTCAGAGGCGGAGGGTGACGACCCTCCTGTCTTCGATTCGTCAAATGAAATCATTCACAGGGTGAAAATGCATGTTTCATCAGTGTTTTCCTCAGGCATCGATGCCCTTTCATCTCTGCGCAGCCCTGCATATCAGTAAGAAAACCATGGATTTAACACAGTCAAAGGGTATCAGTGTCGAAGACCTAAATGTATCACAACAGAGGATTAGAGAAAAATTGGTGGGGATTATGTCTAAGATGCTTATCAAAAGCCTAATCCCCAAATAAAACACAGTTTACAGAAAACCTAAAGTGTTTTATCAAACAGGAATGCCTCCACCGCCACAATTTGAGGCAAATCAATTTCTCCCAGCTACCACAGAGCCACCTGTTGCCTCAAACCATTCAAATAGAGGCCAAAGTTATTGAAGAAGATCAGATTTTGCCTCAGCACATCCGGAGAAGTTACTTCTGCAGTGAAACTTAATGCAAAAATATCTGCAGAGTGTTCCTAGCGTCACACAGAGCCTCAAAGGTCAATAAAGATCCCACCGAGCTTAATTCATAAGTATAAAGCAATTAATACAGTGAAACACCTGTGCAATTTCCTCATTGAGCTCCTCAAAGGCCAAGAAACCATCAACTCTGTATTAATTGTAAATTGAGATCTTTTATTAGATCTCACCTCCTCATCCTTCTATAAATACTTCTGTAGAAGATGAGTGAGGGGTTGGTTGTAGAACTTTGATATAAATTTGAGTTTGAACTTCTGATTGTACATAGTATTCACTGGCTCTTGGAACTCTGCTGGTGATAGATAGGTTAGGCTGAGATGTGTAGATGGTTGCTAACCTAAAGCACTGGACTGAAAGCTGTAACTGGTTTGGAGCATCAATACAAGCTGATTTATGGGATCCTGGTCTATGTTTACGGTGATGTTTTTCTTATTGTAACCTGTTATTTTGTTTCTGTTTTCATCTGTGTTTCATATTCTCTTATAAAGAACAACATACACAGAGTTAGGACCTAATGTATATCAGTAACCTTCTCTGACTGAAAATCTTTATTTGAATGTTTTCTTCTATCTGTGTTATTTAGGAATGAATTAATTCAATTTAAGCATAGGAATGCTGGCGTTCCCTCATCTTATTGTCTTAGCTGAATGTTATTCTTAGATGTTATTTTCAGTATATGTTTAGTGAAGATGAACTGAGGAAGATATGGTGTGCCCTGGTCCCAGTATGATCCCACAGGCTGTCTGATTGTTTCCCTTGGAATGTGTCAAAAGCTGGCTAGTTTTAAAGTACTTACCAAATCTTAGGCCATTATGTTGTTATCTTTGTTTTTTTCTTGAAAGTAACCAAGTAAAGAAGAGCTAAGAGAGGATTTGGGTGAGCCCGGCCCGCTAGTTTCTACTCCAAAAGTTGCCTTCAAGTTTCCCTTCATTTTGAGATGTTTTCTATTGAAAGTGTATCAAAGGCTGGCTAGTTTCAAATTACTTACCAGATCCTATTTTGATTTTATGTTTTTCTTGAGTCCATGTCAAAGGCTGGCTAGTTTCAAAGTACTTACCAAATCCTGGGCTGCTCTTGTTTCTGCATCTGTTCATTTCTCCTTCTTATCGTATCATTCCATTCCATAAATCAATCTTCAAAGAGATCCTTAGACATAGATGACTTGCCCCATGGACCACTCTTGCCTCTTGCTGTTCCAATTAAATCCTATTATGACTCCATAGCCCAATGGACTAAAACCTGCAATTGTCTATATTTTTGGTCGAAGCTTACTCTGATTGGCCGCAACTTCTCACCTTTGGAACTTTTTATATTCAGGACTTTTCGCCTTAGATAGAAATCACGCTCAACCATAAAAATAAAAATAAAAACAGACCTTTGGCCTTCATAACTAGCCTAATATCATAACCCCAAACTTCAAAGACAAATCCATCTTTGCACTTATTGGAGAGATCCCTCTCCAGATTCAGGAGGGCTAGATCCTAGAATCCCAAAGTGGTTGAAACAATGTTGCTTCTGCAATTTTAGTCTCACCAATCTGCTAAAATTACAGAACCCAAACACAACCGCACCCCAAGATCTTGAAAGAAGCATGCCATATTTTGGGGGTATATCAGCCACTACAATGTCCATTACTAAGATTTTGGCTGAGATTTGTGGTAAGTTGACACATAGATATTTTATTAGGCCTAGGCACTTGACTCTGCTAGAATCAAAGGAGTACAAATCTTTGTAAGTTCTAGTTACCTCAAGGCCTAATATTTCCATTATTACTTTGGGCATGAGGTTATGTGATGCTCCTGAATTAGGCATGGCATTGTGTAGAATGTTGTCATGGATGTTGAGACTAACATAAAAAGGAGGAACTGCTCCTTCTTGAAAATTTCCTTCAATTTTTGGTCCAAACAGAAGCTCAGGTTGGTCATCATTTAAGGTAACAGAGTCATTATGATCTCCTATGTTCAAAGCTTTTGAAAATTGGGACCTATATACATCTAGAGTGACTAACTCATTGAGAGAGATAGAGATTTTAATCTTGGAAATTTCACTCTCTATGCTGAAAGGAGTTTGAGTTTTGGAAACGTTTAATTAAGCTTGTTTAGTCACTGTTTTCTCAGCAAAACCAGCTTGCTGATTTCTATTATTTAAAATAGTCAAAATGGTTTTTTCAGGAGCAATAGTTGAGGTACTAGTGCTGCTAAGGTCACCACTATGTTTTTCATTATTTAGGGTGTCTTTCCCTTTGTTTTTATCAGAACTTTCAGCCATTATGTTATGAGTTTGTGTTGCATCTTTGGATTTGTTTATACGGTTGTTTTTGGCAGAATTTTAAGAGGTTATTTTCTTGGGAGTGTCTTGGTTCTTTTTACTTCTCAAGTCATATTGTTTGTGTACTTCCATTATGGAATTTCAAAGCCTAGTTTATAATCTTCTGATTCTATGCTTTCTTCCTCATCAGGTATGTATGTGACTTGTTCTTCTTCATTGAGGAAAAAACATCCTCATTGCTTACTCCGAACATGTTCATGTGATTTTCCTCTATTTCTTCTATTTTTCTCCCCTTTTCATGAACATAATTCTGTTGAAAAGGAGGTCTGACTTGTTGATCAGGGCCTCTTTGTCTAATTTGAGGGGGATTCCTTCTAAAGTTCTGATTCTGCTTTTGATTTTTGTTTTGAGGAGCTGTTTGATTTTCTTTAGGATAAGCCCTCTCATTCATGTTTATTCTTTCCATCATCATTTCCATGGTTCTAACCAAACTATCAATTTTGGAATTTGATGTGGAGGGTCCTGCTTCATCTTTGTAGGTAACTTTTTTTTCTGCTTTCAGTCTTGCCCTTCTGGAATTCATGTTAGATTCTACACTTACTTACCCTTTCTGCATATCTTCTAATGTGAGGGGTTCTCTCTCCCTTAATTGATAACACATGTCTGGATCAAATAATTTAGAAAAATTTATCAAGGCTAAGCCTTGAGGGGGTTTCATTTGCGGAGGGAGTGCATTATAAACACTATTAAATCTAGTGCAATAATCTTGGACACTCTCTCCAACATTTTTTTAAGATCATTGTATTTTGACATGATTTGAAGGGGGTTTCTCTTGAATTCCCATTTGTTTAGGAATAATTGATGAAAAGTAGGAAGGTTATTGATGCTGTTAGGGGTTAAGCCTTTGAACCATTTTCTCAATTCTCCCCCTAAGCTTTAAGCAAACATTCTAAGTTTTATAGCTTCATCATCTATTTCTTGTCTGTCAAAGTAATAATTCATTCTATCCACATGTTGTTGAGCTGTAGTAGAACTACTAGCATCAAATAATGGAATTTTGGACTGATAGTCCTGTGGTAGAATAGGTAAAGGTAAAGGAAGGACTAAGGGAGCATACAATGTTGCCATCATATGAAGTTGTGGAAACAATGGAGGATTAACAAGTTGAGGAAGGTGATGGAGTGTAGTGGTCTGAACTGTGGATGTATGGATGGATGTAACAGAAGTACTTGGACTAGCTAAGTACTATTGAGTAGATTTAGGATGTGAGAATCCAAAATTATGAATGAAATGAAGATCAGGAGGTGTGGAAGGGGTGGATTCTCTATTTCTGCTTTGTTGTGAGTCTAGGAACTCAAGATTTATCTGGTCTATACTGCTTTGTGACTTAGTTCTAGATAAGATTCTTATATGAGGTAAGTCAACTTGGGTATTTTGCAGTGCTGTAAGATTTTCAGGGACAGAGTTTGCTCTGTGGATTGGTCTGACAACAGTCAGATTTTTAGGTTTAGGAGACTTCCTTAGAATACTTTCAGGATTATCAACTATTTCAGGAGGATTCGAGTTAGGGTGGGATCCAGTATCGATTCTTCTAGAAGCTAGAGCTTTGGACCCAACAAATCAGAAAGGTTTTTAAAAAATATAACAGTCTTAAGAAACAAACCAAACTGCAGAAAAGAGATACTTAATCCACTAAGTATTCTTTGACTGGGCATTTGTTGAATTTTTTGATGACAGGGTAATTTTCCTAGTGGAGTCTATGGAGATTAGTGGAGTCACGAGGTGGAAGATATTTACTTATCTATGGATGATTTTTTCCACCATAAAAAATCAGAAACCCTTCTTGGGCAATATTTGATTTATTCAGTTTAAATGAAATTTTCTGAGTTTAAAGTTTGTCTACAATGTTAAAAACTCAAATTCCCCAGTATGTTCACCACTATGTTTGCTCCCTGTGATTTGCAAGAAAGGCAAGACCAAACACTGCAGTGGCCACATCAGAACCACTTTGGAATCCTAGGAACTAGCCTTCCTGGATTGAGAGAGGGATCTATCTATATAAGTGTTTTCAAAGATATATCTTTATGCTTTGTTTAATATATTAGGATACTTATGAAGCTCTTAGGAGCTTGTTTGTTTGTTTAGTTATGATGGATATCATTAATTGAAGAGGTTAACTGAAGGGTGAAGGTGAGATCAGATTGAAAATTTTTCATCTAAAAAGATAGGTCATAAGACAGTATTAATCCATTAGGCTATGGAGTCACAAAAGGATTTAATTGTACAACAATTCCTCAAGGGTTTTCCACAGGGAAATTCATCTATATCAAAGGAAATTTTATATTGAAATGTGATATGAAACATTAAGATATTGTGAAAGAAGAAAAGCTAATAATTAATGAAGAATCTATTAACTCCACTAAAACAAGAAAAGCCTTTCAAAGTAACCATTTGAGGCAAGCCAAAGGACAGGGAAAACCATAGAATTCTTTGGATAGACTCTTATTAAAGCACACTTTTCAGAGAAAAATATAGTACAGTAATCCTAAGACTACTTTCAAAAAGGAGAAAACATATAAGAAAACATGGAAAATAGCCTAAGATCATACAAAAACTTTGAATTCTAGCCAGCTTTTGGCATACTCTCAAGGGATATTTCCAAAAATATGTTAAAGACTAACCATAGGACAGGGCTAACCATAGACTTCCCTTGTTTAGGTTCTACTTTGCATGCACTTGAAAAGAACATTCAAAAAAAATATCTCAAGTTGTACTAAAAAAGACATAGGCTCACCAACATTTCTTCACTGGTTATACTCTATTGAATCATTCTCAAATCAACAAGCTGGATAAAACTGAAGGGTAATTAAGAATCCTTCAATCAAACTTTAGCAGAAGAAAACATAAAGATAAAGCTTTCAAAAAGAAACAGGGTACTTTTCAATAAATCCTACTCTAAATTTTCTATTCTTTATCAGAGAAAATGGACAGTATGTAAAACATAAGGAAAGACAAAAACAGTGAGAAATAACTTCACCATTGACATAGACCAGGATCCCATGACTCAACTTGTATTATTTATGTTCAAACCAGTTACATACTTCAAGTTCAACAGGTCTTTACAGCTCAAAACTTCTCTTCTCAACCTAATGTTTTTCAACTACTTAATAGCACTTCAGCAGCTTCAACAACTATCTTACACTTCAATAATAATCCAACCAACACTTACAATGAACTCCTCATACATTATTTATAGATAAATGAGGAGGTGGAGTGAAATAAAGGGTCTCTAGTGGTTCATAAATGACATAGTTTATGCTTCTCGACCTTAGGGAATTTACATAACCCAAGATAGAAGAATATCTTATGTTTAACTCTATTTAAATAAATTTTCATTAACTTCTGAACTACTTAGTCACTTTTGTTGACTTTAGGCATATTTGGTAGGCTGGTAATAACTTTGTGAGTTGTCCTTTGCAAATATCTCTGACTGTACATTCAATTTATATGATTTTGAGGTAAATAAACTTTGTAGGTGGCATTTTTATCTTTGGAGAAGTAAAGGCTTTTGTGGATGTGGAATTCGAAGCATTCTCTTGCTGATCTATCATTATTTGTTACTTTAAACACTGATTTAGGCCTTTTATTATGCTTTTTAGGCCTCTCTTTAATCATCTTTAGTCTTTTGTCCTTTCTGCTGACTGTTTTAACTTTAATTCTTTTGTGCTTTACATTGTGCTTTATCTTTAATCTACTTGATTAAGTCTTTTAATCTTCATGATCTTGATTTTAATCTTCATCTCTGGTCTTCATTGCTTTTCATTGTTTGGTTATAGGTGGCTTGAATTCAGCGCTGGAGGGTCTTACTCGATCAACCAATGTTCATGACTCATTGGCCAAATCGTTGAATTTGACCCTGGATCCCTTCTTCCTCATTTTTTAGGCCCTTGGATCATCATCCTAGGCACTGTGGTAACATGGCTATTAATGTGGGAAGTCCGGCATATATGGTCGCCATTAAAACCTGTAATAAACATCAAAAAAATTATAAAACCCTCCGTTTTTGGATAACACTGCTAACAGAGACCATGGCGAAGGCGAAGGAGCTATGCAGAGGCAAGATAACATACGGGAGGAGGTTCAATGGTGAATCATTAAAGAACCAGGGCTTTGAATTTGATAAATGGAGCAGAAATGATGATGAGAGGTTTCGGGAATACCGCAGGTGGTATTCACACACGGAGAAAGTGGTAAGCGGTATTGGCTTAATCGAATACGATACATGTTGGAGGCTGATGTGTGTCCCTCTTAAATCCATTTGTTTCACATTGAAGTTGCGCGATGGAAGATTTTGGGCAGATCGGGCGCGAAATGGAGTGTATACTGTCCAATCTGGGGGAGCCAGATCGATGACTATGGATGCATACGATCGAAGGAAATATGTGTAGGGGGCGAATGGTGGGGCCTGACGTAGACATCAGAAAATATGTCGCGGAGCGGAGAAATTTGGTTGGAAGGGTTAAAATGGTTGGATTTGTAGGGTCCGTTGGATCTGCGGGATCAACGGTCGGGATTTATCTAGAGAAAACGAAGGGGGCGAAATGAATATAAAGTGGAGGGGCTTAGGTGAAGGCGCAAAGATGAGGTCCTATGGAGAAAGAAAGGACGAGGAGCTATAGTAACAAGGGATGGGGACTTATCTCTTGGTCACGAGCGTTGAATTATATGGTGAGAGGGGCTAAGGATTTAAGCCCGCAAGGGCTTAAGGCCTTATATGTTTAATATGAGCGGAAAAATAGGCTAAAATGTGCGTTTTAAAACCTATTAAACTGTTCTGGTAGGGTAAAAAGGGTAGTTTAAACCATATAAAAGGGATTTTTATGGTTTAAAGGGTTTTGGGTAAATGAGGGATAAAAGGGGATTTTTAGGGGAATGAGATGAATGTTTAGGATAAGTGAAAATGAGTGAAAAATGGGTGGAATGGAATTTATGGGATGATGGAAAATAGCTTTGAAAATAGTTTCTTTTTGTTTTGGCAGGATAACTTCAGAGGTTTTGAGTAAATATTTTTTAGTGGAGTAACTCTTTTACAATGATGAACACAGTGGGCTTTCAAGAACTCACATATTTTCATAAAATTTTGTTTCTTGAAATCTGAAAGAATTATTTAGCCATCATTAGGTATATTAGACTTTATAGGTGGCTAATAGCACAATTTAAAAACCCAGTAGCTATAGAAGTATTAGATAACATTGTCTAAACTGAGCTAAACTTTATCTGTGATATGATTTTTATCTTAATATGGGAAACTAGTTATTGCTATGCTAGCTCCCTCATCAGTATTAAAAATTTATGATTTGGATCGTCTCAATTTAACCACTTGCGAAGGGGTTTATGTGTGCAGTTTCATGTGTCTTTGATGATAAAATAATGAGTTAATTAATTTTTAAAACCTCATGAGCAGCAAATGAAATACATAAAAATAACTCACAACAATCACATAACACAATGGATGATAATGGAGTTCACACCTCCTGGGCTACATCTCCATGGACCTGCTTCAACTACCTAGGCCCTCTTGGGATTAACAGCAAAATGTCTGATTACAAGAATCTTTAATTCTCCAATGTATTTTATTACTACTCCATTAGCTTCAGAAGACATGAAAACCCTAAAATTGACTATTCAATCTCTCAATTTAGTTCACAACTCCTCCAGGCTTGATATCCCATCTTCGTGGCCATGGGCTTGTTGTCTTAAAAGTGACAAAAGAACCTTCAGATATGATCCAACACCTCTACAAATCTTACCACTATGTTCAAAACATCAAATACATCTAAAAATGACTATTCATTCACTAAATTTTTCCTTCAGCAGGTCTGGGCATGGCCTTCCTTCTTGGTGGTCCTCTACTTCAAGATTGTTCAAGTGACCAAAAATACTTGTAGATTTTTTCCATTGCCTCTACAAGCTATTCCAATGGATTCATAGCATGCCAATTTGCTAGGAATGACTATTCTTGAACCCAAATTGGTTGGAAATTGCTCAATATAGGCTTGATTAAAGTTTCCCCTAGATTCTGCCTCTAAATCTGGAGAACTACAAGTTAACTCCAACAAATATGGAAGTGGCACCGGATTTGGAGATCCTATCAAAATTTCTGGTCACTTTCGTTTCGTGAAAATTTCTGAGAATTTTCATTTTTGAGCTATTTTTTGCCCTTGAGCTAGATTCTGATCACACGTTCCCATCAACATGACTTTGGACGCACAAAATTTGGTTATCTCATAAGAGCGGAGTACCTTATGTTTTCCAAGTTATATAATCTTGATTATACTTGGAAAAATCACCATGAAAACCACTTTTTGTTCACTGACATGCCTTGCCTTGCAAATGGCTTGGCTCTTCAACCACTGTTCTCCTTTTGTTGCTGACCCAATCGAACACTTGTTGGTTTCTTGCTGACTGATATAACACTTTTCTATACCAAATAGATTCCTTGGTGCTTGGAAAACTAATTGATTTCCTTCCCACTGAGAATCATGATCCTCCTTCGCACAAATATTCATTTGATGTAAGCTTCTCTTTGGAAATCACTTTTCCAAATTAAGCCCATCTTAGTGAACTACAAAAATGAGTTCCAACATCAATAAAAATAAGAAAATAAATGACCATTTTTTTACCTCCATGGTTCCAAATTCCACATATGGAAGAATGCATTAGCCAACTCCTTCACTTTTTGGCGTCAATACATAAAATGGTCTACAATGGTTGCAAACTTTTTGGCTGAAAATCCTTTGACGTCTTATCATAAACATAACATTTTTATATTTAAAAACACATCATGAAAGAAACATAATTTGACGGCATATCCTCTTTCTCCTTCAAAGAAACAAATTTTCACATCATCTGAACATTGCCATGTACTCTCACATCTGGATGTCAAAAATTATTGACCAAACACAAGCTAAAAAAACATGCCTCTTCAAATGACTGAATTTCAAGTCAAGAATAAGCATGTGTAACAACTTGATGATTCCTTTTACAATCTACGCAGCGGGTACTAGCGAAGCTTCTAGTTTCATTGCAATTTCTACTGCTTCATCTTGTGTGGAAATATTTTTCTGGCTTAATGGATGGTGCCGATGCCATAGAAACATTGCAATAAACCACTCTTTGTGTTCGGTATAATTAATATTAAATCCCTCGTCTCTGATAGTGCACTTCAATCTTTGATTCGCATCCGATAAAAATTGGTTTAATTCTTGGTGAATATCATTTAACTCATTGACACGCTACACAAATGATTTTGGCCTCTTGATTTGGTCTTTTAATGTAGTCTTCATATTATCAATAGTTTTATTTGGATTTTTTACAACATATATTATGTACCAATCCAACACACGACCTTTAAAAGAGGTGGCTAGTTGCACTTTCTTAACATCTTTGTTATTAACCTGCAACATTGTCCACATAGCATCAGTGAAACACCAGAATTGGTTTGTATCTTCATTCCTAATACCATGAAAAGTAGGTAACTTCATGGAGGCGTCCACCTCTCTACTTGGTGGTGGAGGTGGAGTGGATGACTTGTTAGAGTGAAATGAGTTTAGAAGTGGAGTGGATGGGATCTGAACTATGGCCAACAACCCAAGACTATTTTGATCTCACAATACTTCTTCTTCAGAGTGCAGAGATTCACCTAAGCTACTAGTTTTTTATTATTCATCACTGTTAGATTTACCCTTGAGAAGACTATAAATAAAAAATTCTTCTATATCTAGTCTGTAAGTTCTTCCACTGTGCGTAGTCTGGCCTCTTCGAGACATTCACTCAATATGACTACAAAAAGTACCAATTTCACACAATATAATTTTAATCTAGAGCTTTAGAGAGCTCAATAACTTACCTCTAAGACCCTTCAAAAACCTTCGTTTATCTTCAGAATAAGATACAAATTAATCAATATAAAACTCATTCACAAATCCTCCAAAGACCCGATCAATCCAATGATCTACCACATGGGTGATCTTGTTGCTAGTGTTCTCTAATTTTTGCACCAAATCTGGGGTCCACTGAGTGATTGCATCATCCTTTATGCAGGTATAAAATTTAGTAAGTCAACACAACCCCTCATCCAGTTTGGTCACAAATAGAGAAAATAAAAGCTCATGGACCTCTCTATAGATATAATTTTGTCTCCAATCTTAAGCGGACAATTTAAAGCTTATGTTTTCTTGGATTGGAAATTCAGGTATCTTCCTATCAAGCCAATCTTGTAATTCATTCTACACCAAATTCCAATACATCAAATATCCCTCAAAATTATCCCAGTCCATGAAACTAAATCATTTTTTGGCTTGAGGGGTCCTGACCTAGGTTCAGAGTTATCAGAAAACCAACAAAACTCTCCAAATACTAGCCCTTTCGGTAGTGATATGCTTGCACAGATCAAAGTCTCACCCGAAGCAGTATGGAGGGGTGCTGGAACTAGGTTTTTGCACGCTTAGGAAGCATTTGATATAGTGGCCCTAATCTTACTTATAAAAAATAATATAATAGATGTGTGCATGCACAGTCAACAGATCTAGCCTTCGCAAATTATCACATAATACTTTACTATATTTGTGCATATTAATTGAGTATAATTTATCAATATCTATTCATCTAACATCAACTAATATTCACGCATAGAAGAAATTAAACATTAACAAAAGTAAATACACCGAATAGATTTAGATCATAAATCATATAACATATAATCAATACAATTATTCGCATTAGAGTCCAGGTTCGCCAAAATTATCTTATATATTAAGAGATATGCAACTTAGTACATTCAATCCTTCTACACACACAATCAGCAGAGTCTGCACATATCCAGGACTTAGGTATCCATGCCCATAGCCAGCAGGAGCCTTTCTACCCAAGAACCTAGAATTATATCAACATATTAACAACAACCATACATCAGAGATCTTCATTCATTCTTACTTGACTCGATCCTTACATATTTATACTATCTAAACATGCACATACCATGGTCTCAAGCCATGGTTTAAGACTCATGGCAAACTCATTTCTTCTTTCTCTATGGTTTTTTCCTGGTGTGTATCATCTTTTTTTGAAGTTTCTTGTTCATTTTTTTCCTCCTCTTCACAATATATGTAAAATAATTTCTTCCCAGCACACTTATGACCTTTAGTGTATTTTGTATCAGAACTATAGCAAAGCCTTTTTTTTTCTTTTTTCTTCCAATTGTTTTGGTTTCAAATTTGTAGGTTGTGGAAGTCTAGGAGTAGCAACACTTTCAGCTTTATGGATGTGAGTGGTAGGCTTCCTTGTCACTATAATTTTACATTCAATTTAACTTTCCAGCCTGGATGCCTTCTCCAATGAATCATGTTCCCAAAGACGAACCTTATGTTGGATGTTATCCTTTAAAGTCCCTATGAAGACATCAATATTGTGTTCCTTTGGAATATCAGCTACCCTTATATTCAATTTTTGGAAGTCCTCAATGTGCTCCACCACTAAACACTTTTGTTTCAGATTTATCAATTGGATAAAGAAGGTGTTTCCCTTTGTATCCTCATAATGTGCTATCAATTCCTCTGTAAAAATTTACCAAGTGACAATTGTTTTATAGGAGCAAGGCCATCGATACCATAAAATATATTTTGTTCTAAATATAAAGTTGCAATGCGTACCTTTTGTTTGCTTTTCACGTTATTGAGATCAAAATATTTCTCCATCTATAGTATCCATGATACGACATCCTTAACATCGAACTTCCTCATATCAATATTTGGAATACGATGGGTCTTCAATCCAACATTAGAGTTTATGAAATCATGATTAACATTTATTTTGTTCTCATCATGGGTTTCCTCTATTATATTTCCGCCATTAGGAACCATTTTTTGTATCAAACTTGTCAAACCTTCCTCCAAACCTTCCATGTCTTCTTTTAGATCATTCTTCATGTCTTCCATGTTGTCTTTAATTTTTTCATTGATCTTAGCTTCCATGCTAGCTTCCATGCCATCCATATTAGCTTCAATTTCATTCATCAAACCATCCATCTTAGCTTCCACGCCTTTCTTCAAACCATCCATATTAGCTTCCACGCCTTTCTTCAAAAATTCCATTTTATTTTATTTTTCTCTTTGCAAGGGAAAAATTTGGTGCACTTGCTCTTGTAATTTTGATATGTCATGTCACACTTCTTCCTCTTCACGATTCATAATAGAGCCTTCTAAAGGCTAAATGGGTGTTGAATTATTTTTAGGTGGCATTTTAGAACCCAATACTAATATTATGTTTCAATATTCCTCTGGGATCACTTCAAACTGGTTTTTCAAAGAAGACTTATGCAATTTGAAAACAAAATACACACCTTTTTCTTGATTTTGAGGAGCTCGATATTGAAACAGTTGTATCTCTATAATTTCGAATCTTCAATATCTACAATTCGGTCCTGTAGTAGCCCTCTGAATATTCTTTCGAATGCAATAGTTCTAACCTGATTTGGATTATTCGAAACACATTTATGCCCAATCTCCCACAACTACCTAATTATGGATTGGTTCAATAAAGCGCACTTGTACAACGTATTACGTGTCATTGTTTCCTCCTTCGGCTCTAAAATTGATACACAGGAACCTACAGTACGTGTACTTTCAGCCAATTATTATATAGTTCTAATATGATGCTCAGAGAGTGAGTTATGAAAATCTACCAAGGGCACCTATTTTAGATGAAATTTGGAGCCTGCAAAAACGCTAACTCCCACAGATCATATCTCTGAAAATATTGCGAACCAAGATCTGCAATTTTTACACAAAGTTCCTCTGGATTTCGGCTTCACGTGGTAAAATTATATGCTTCTCACCCTTCATAGAAAATGATTTCTAGCAAAAATTCCACGATGAACTGTTTGGAGCAGCAAAACCCTAGAATCCAAAGCTCTGATGCCAAATGTTATGAAACCAGCTTGAAAAATAGAAGAAAACAGAGATCAACACCTTATAAATAAGTCACTTTGAGGGGGAAACCTCCTTTACATTACACAAATGAATAATTCCTGGATGATACAAATGAAAAACCTCCTTCTATATATAGGAGTCCATGGGGTCACAATATAATCCTAGTCTACCTAACAATAATAATGTAAGGGCCACACAATAATAATAATATTGGGGTTACAGGGGTACAATAATAACAATAAGGGTGCTACACTAACAATAATAATGGAATACACTACTAATATAGGGACCTAACACTTTGACCTGACCCAAATCCCCTTTTACTATTTGTGTGTGGCGCATTCAACAAAACTTAGACAAAATTTAACCCAAAAATGCACCCCATGGGACCCCACTCCAATAAGGACTCAATGTTCCTAGAAAGAAACAAATCTTGACAAAAAAATTGCATTCAAAAATCCTGACATCCTTTTGATCCAATAAACCAAGATTGACATGGACCATCTCACCATAATCCAAAAAAAATTCTTTAAGAACTACAACTACATTGCAAACTCTGTCACTGGCACGACAGGAGGAATCACGACTTTGTATAAGAATTCTCAATTCGAACTTTCTTCCTTTGCAACTACAAAACACTCTTTAACGATAATTCTGAAGACCATAGGTACTAACGACAACATCTATGTCACTAATATCTATCGCCCCCATAAAGTTGTTGAAACAATCAAACTGTTGCAATGAATAATTCATCTCCTGGACTCCTTCCATCATCATTATAAAATCATTGTGGGTGATTTTAACATGGTGGTAAACTTGGAGGAAAAAAACCAAGGCATTAGGAAACTGGAAAAGGATTCTAAATCATTCAAGAACACCATTGATAGTCTCCACCTAATCGACATTCCGACAAATAATGTCATATTCACATGTAATAATAGGAGAGGAGGAGAATGAAAAATAACATCTATTATGGACCGCTTCCTAATATCAGAGGAGATATATCTTACCTCCTTGGAACCATAGGAGACTATCCTCCACTAGATGGGTTGAACCATTAGCCTATCTCCTTAAAAATCTAGATCTCCACTGGCCCAAAGAACAAACCCTTCAGATTCCAGGCCTTCTGGTTTGATCATCTTGAATTCATGGAAAGAATGAACGAATTGTGGGAAACCCCTATACCCAAAAATTGGAATAATAGTTATATACTCCAGTAGAAACCAAAAATTTATCAAAACAGAGATGAAAGTGTGGAACAAGAAAATATTTGGCAATATCACCTCAGAAAAAAGACTTTTGGAATTGAAACAGGAGACCCTCCAACAAAAAATTATAAGCAAGGGAATTAATGAACAGAGGATGTTTTAATAAATTAATCTCCATAAAAGTTGGGAGGACTAGTTCTCTCAAGAAGAAAAATCATGTTTGTTGGAACGGAGTTCCCTAAACGCAATTTTGTCTAGTTTTGAAATATGTTGTAATATTTAGTAATATGTAGTCTAGCCCAGTGGGTTTGGGATGGGTCAAAACCCCCAATGAATTGTAATGGGTCAAAGGGTAGACCAAGGGTCCATAAACCACAATTTTCAAACCATAGGATAGCGCAGTCTAGCATGTTATAAATCGATAGATAAATTGAGTCTAAGAGGAGAGAGAAGAATAGAAGTAGAATACTAACTTGTGATCTCTTGTTAATTTTCTAGGTAAGGGCTCCCGATGGCTGTGTCTGCGGAGACCCTGAGTCTTGCTATGTGCGGACCTCGCAAGCTATGTGTGGGCTAATAGATAGAGTCTATAAGTCAATTGGAGTACGAATGAATGGAAATAATATTTGATACCTGAATGTCCTGTATTACGCTTTCTAGATATATGTAATTTGTAGGATCTACTGCTCAATATTGATGATCTATTAAACTTTTCATGTAGATACGATACTGTTAAATGAGATGAATGCACGAATCTGGATGTCTTTGTTATCTTGCTATTATCCATGAATTATTATTTTTTATCTAGGCTGTGGTCGATGTCCGTCTGATTAATAGGCCAGGGATAGGGCTTCTCCTGCGAAGGCTTGTAGAACTGAAGGGACGCGCTTCTATTAACTTTCCCTCTCTCAGGGTGCAGAAACCTGGTTCCAGTGCCCTACCATACTACTTTGGGTGAGACCTTGGCCTGTGTCTACAGGCCATTGCCGAAAGGGCCAGTAGTACGGGGGTTTGTTGGAAAACCATACATCTGAACCTGGGTCAAGACCCCTAAAACCAACAAATGGTTCTGTTGCCAGGACCAGGAGAATTTTGAGAGAGGGATTGGGTCATGCCATGGGGTCACTGGTAGCCATTAAAACCTAAGTTATAATATTGGTTCGAAAAGCATATTTAGGAATTTTCCCTAAAAGAGAATAGGAGTGAAAAGTTGTCTGCAGAAGAGTGGAAAAACATGTATATTTTTATGGAAGCGCATGAAATCCTCTTTTATCCTTTGCACACGAGTTACAAGAGTGGCTAGCTCAATTGTTAAAATTCCAAAGTTGCTGGAAGGATGATCAAGTCACACAGTGGACTCCTGAGTTGGTCTAGCCATTGGAAAAGAATGATAATAATATTACTAGAACCGTAGATCATTGGGTTGACAGTATATTGGGCAGGTTCCTGACAAAATTTGTGGTTGAGAAATTTGTGTCATATTCGGAAGCAAAATGAAGGTTCTTTAAGGGTTTTAGAGTTAAGTTCCTAAAAACGCTGCCACTGTTGATTAAGATGAGTGAAAAGAGTGTCTTCTATGGCCACACTAAGTGAATGACCTCTAACCAGAGTGGGAGCATAATGTGAAGCGGTAAATATTATCAAGTTAATCAAGAAGGAGAGAGATCGGTATACAGTCCCTTAAGGGAATCACCTGATCTTAGCTAGGGAGGAGTGGTGCAAGGTGGGACCAGCCCCCCGGCCACAACTATAACAACCCACATAAGGGTAAGAATTGATGCAGGGGCATTAGGCTCAAGAAATATTTTGTATTTTTATAAGACATAGGGGGGTCTTATGTTTCTAAATTCTCATGTAATTATTATTAATTTGAATAAAATAGTGAGGAATTGTAAATGTTCTCGAACCATTAGAGAACTTGAGGGGAAGGTGATTAGTTATGAATGTGAAGGGACAGTCGAATTAGGATCAGTTTCAATTATTTTAGGGATTGATTCTAAATTTAGGATGTTGAGAATTCCAAGATTCTTGGGTGAGCTGTTAGGGAAACTGAATTGATTCCTTAGTATTTCGTATAAATGTAAGCCTACAGGCATATAGGAGATATAGTTGTTCAGAGGCAAAGTAGTGAGGGTAGAAGGGCCATCGAATTGAAGATCAGGCCAGAGACAGAGATTTTTGTAAGTAGTTTCATTTATATATATGAAGAACCTGTTTCAGAATTTTATGTGCATTTATTGATTGAGAAATTGTTGTTTAACATCTGTAATTGGGGGTTGAGGTGAGATTCTATATGTGGTTTTGAATACTCTTCATATGAGGAAGAAGTCGATGTTAATTATTTGAATGCATTTTGGTTACATATTTCTGAGAAATATTAAGAGAATATTTGCAGTCGTCAATCACTGCAAGGATCGATCATGTAAAAGGATTTTGAATAGCATTCAAATTTAAATTTATAAGCGTTGAATAGACGAATGAAATCTATTGTGAAAGGGAAGAAACCTTATTAAGTAATAACCACTCTGTTGAATATAAACAATGAAACGAGAGGGTTCAAGACTATTTGAAATATTGAATTGAATATACATTGAAATTAATCTCATCGAAATTGACGAGGGTCGATTTCATGAGTGGTTTGCGTTGTGAATGGTTTTAAATTCCACAGTTCATACAATCTGGTTTATAGTTGTTGAAGAGCTGTATCATCGATGTGAAGTAAGTTGAATTTTAGCACAGAGTTGTGAACGCAGAACAGTGTTGAATAGAAATCGAAGACATGGCTTTTGAATAAGAAGAGGCAGGGTGCATGGGTCTATTCAACTTTAAATAGCGAAGTGAAGCCTTGGATCAAAGATCAAGAAAATTGAAATCAAATAATGAAGCAAAACTGAAATGTTGAAATAGATATGCGAAAGGGCCATTTTTTTGAAAAGTTAAATGAAAGTTGGTGAACTTGTGGAGGAGAAACGGATTGGTCGTTGACTCGGTTGGTGATGGAGTAATTGGAACGCAGAATCTGCAAAATCATTGAAATAATTTCGGTTTAAGCAATGATGCATTGTTTTTTACTTCTAAATCGGTGCAGAATGAGGTCGAAGGGAAGACTGGTCACCACAGTTAGAAGTTGAACCAGAAGGGCGAAAATAAACCGATAGAATTGGGAGGCAATTGGATTGCATTAAAATTGAATTTGAAGTCAAAAGAAAGAACGGAACTGTGAGGAATAGTTGTACGCTGGAACAATAGAGATACAATATGCACACATGGTGTGGAATTGTGAGCAAACGGAGGCAATAAATGTTGAAGCGGTTTTTGACAACCCAAACTAGCACTATCGGGCTGCCTCTTAAACAATAAGTGGAATTTCTAAAATTAATGTGATATTATTAATCGGTTGACATGTAGAGTTGAAGTGGTATTTTAAAACCACGAATTTTGCATAAAATTGGAGGATTAAGTCACGAGGGTGAAATCCACGCGATAACCGTCAAATTTGTTGATCAAGAGATCGAATGCTGGTCACATCTTCAAGCTGCTCGAAGATTAATGGCAATGCAAGTTTGAAACTATTGTGGGCCCGAATCAAACTTATGTTAGTGCTGGGATTTAAATCCAAAGATAAAGGCTTAATATAACAGTGGTCGATTTTCGAATATGAAGTGGAATGTAATATGGTCAATGGGACATTATATGATTTGAGCCTTGAGTCAAATGACTTGATATGCTATGGAGCTAGTTTTTAATACTTTAGTTTTAACTAAGGGCAAAGACTTATATTTGATATAATATATTTTTCCGAGATCATAGTACAAATTGGGGTTTTAATCCAAATCTTATTACACTTAGATTTCTATAAAGTGAAGGCTGAAGATTTGCATGTTGGGGTTAATTACAAAATCCAATGTTATTTGATTTCCATGTAATGGAGTTGTAACCATTGAGGTTGAAAATTATGAAAGGCTTCCGTATGTTAGAATTTACTCAGATTTAAAATTATTTGGGGAAAAAATTTTGGAATGCAATTTTATATGCAATAGAAGTGAAGATCATGGGTTAGCGGGAAAGCTCGCCATCAAGTGGTATCAGAGCAGGAAAGGCTCTGTTTGAAGTAAAGGATTTTTTTTTTGTAATTAAATCTAAATGTGTGATGAGAGAAGAAAGAAGATCAGATTCTAAAAGCCGATATGCAAAGGTACACACAGTTGTATAGAACAAAGATTTGCAGAACTGGATGAATGAAGAACAAGATCATTCAGGGATCTTGCAGGTAAAATAATTTAAAATCTGATTTGAAATTTATGATTGCAGAATTATGGTTGCAGAAAGTGCAGACAGAGTTTTGATGGTGATGGCAGTGAACCTGATATTCAGCGAAAGGTTGGATAGAAAGAACAATTGTAGTGTTCTCAAGAGGAGGTGAGTTGATAAGCAGTGTTTAACTCTGGTTTGAAGAATTGTTTGCAGAATTCAAATTGCAGGCAAGTGAAGAAATCTCAACAAAATCAGATCACAGCTTTGAGAGCAGTGATGAAAGAGTCCAGCAGAGGATTCTAAAGCGAAGAAGAAAGTGTGGAAGAACCTTGAGGAAATTCAATGGAGGTTGAATGAGTTATAAAAGTTTCAGAGTGAAGCCTAGAGAGAGCAGAAGAGAATGCTCAAAAGGTTCCAGCAGAAGGAGAACCAGTACTTTCCAAAAGCCCAAATCTAGAGGAAAGGATTGGTGAGGTTAGTGGCAGCAGGAGAGCTTGCTGTTGCACAGGCTTGGTGTAGCCGATGAGTGAAGAACTCATGATGGAGAAAAGGATGACTATTGATAGTCATAGAAGAGATGGTAAAGGTTCAGAGAGATGCCACAACAGAAAAGAGAAAGAATATGCCAGGACAAATGGCATGAGGAAGAACTTGACTAATGAAGAATATTGGAAAGAGGTATTTGAGATCATACAACAGTTTAACAAACTGAAGATGATGATAGAGGAAAGCCAGAGAGTTGGTTGGCTCATGAAGAAGAGAGTAAAGTGGCCAAGGCTACAATAGAGAAGAGAACAGTAAGAGAACATGCAGTCTACAGAAAAGCTGAGAAAGCTTGAACAGAGGAGGAATGTACAGTTGGAATGTGCAGAACTCAGAGCAGCTGAGTTGAAAAAGGAAGTTTCTGTTTGTGAAGCAAAACAGAGTACAGGTGAAGAATACATATCTATGAAGGATCTTGTGAACCATGATGAAGACTTAAGGCGGCAAGAAGTTTGTTCTGCTGAAGAGAAAATCATTGATGATTTCTTGAGTTATTGGACAAGTCCAGATCAGCTGGATGATGTAAAGCCTTGTATTTTTGAATCTGAAAATTGTGAGGTGATTATAGGTTCTATAGAAGAATATTATCAGTCTGAGGCACTGATAATGAAGCAACCGAGACTGAAAAGTCTTGTGGTTTTAAAACTAAAGAGTTGTGTATGTTTTCAGGTACATCACAGGGAGATGAACAAGCTTTAAAGTTTGTTGAGGAGGAAAAATTGAATTTGAAATCTATTCAAATCAATTTTAATATAGCAAGATCTCAAGAGGAATTGAAGACAAAGGATTCTAATGAGAATATTGAGGCAAGAGATGAAGGACCATCTAATAATCGGTCAAGAACAAGTGAAGGTATAAAAGGTTGTGTGAGGTTCCCGAAATCTACTCCAATTGAAGTTATTGAATTGTATAGAAGGTTGTATTTTCAAAGAAGATAATTGGAGAAACAAAAGACCTATGCACAGGATAATTTGCTGAGGAAGCAGGGCAAGAAGGTCTTCATGAATAGTGTTCATGAATCAGATGATGGAGAGAAGGAGAGACTAGCTAACAGTCTCGTGGAGGATGAAAATCAGCATAATGATGTGCTGACAAAGGAATTGGGAGGAAACTCAGAGCAACATACTGATGTGTTGCCAGAGGAGAAGGACAGTGAATAATTTCTGAGTCTTGAAAGAGACTTAGAACTACAGAAAGAAAGTTTGGTGGCTGGATCAACAAGTGAGGCCATTGGGTCTTGTGATTTTGAAACTGACAATTTTATTGTGCTTATAGGTATTGTAGGAGACAGTCCATCTCTTGGGATTGTCTTGAAGGAAGGTGAAACAATCATGCATAAACTTGTTACTATTGGTGACAAGGAGGAGTTGGCTAGTCTGAATAGCCAAGAGAAGACTGGAGGGCAGATTTTTAAAACTGACACAGTGATGAAGAATTAGAATTCTATTCTGATAGAAGGTGAAAAGGAAGAATTTGAAGAACTTGATTTGATTTCCAGAATCAAACAAGAAGGTGCAAGACAATTACTGAAGATTGTCAAAGAAGAAGAAGAAGATACTGAATTTAGATTGCATAATGTTGATGAGTGGCTGAAATGGTTGCTGGAAACATTTAAACAAGAGGAAGAAATTGCAAGCACTGGATTAAAGATGTCTGAAGTTGTGATAGGAGCAGATACTAGTTTTTCAAACTTAATTTTTCTTACTAGTATACAAACATAGATAAATGAATATGTTACTGCAGGAAGAGAATTAAATAAAATTTTATTTTTCTGAGTAAAATTGCAGGTGATGAGCAAAAGAAAATTGTTGCAGAGGGAGATATCTTAAAAGATATTCAGGAAGTTTGGGAGACAGCAACAATCGGGGAAGTAACGGCTGAGGCAACATTGACAGCAGCAACATCAATCTTGGTAGCAAGAAGGGCAGTAACATCAACAAAATAAAAGGTAGTTACAGTAGTAGAAATTGGAGGCAGTAGTGGGCAAAGTAAATTCCAGTCAAAGGAAAGGTTGGACATAGAAATTGAAAACATCAGAGGATTGATGATGAAGGTTTCTCAGAAGCAGCAGATAGCAGCAAGAAAGTAGAGGAATTTTAACAAAGGAAAAACAAGAACACAATGTGAAAGTATAGCTGGTGGTAAATTGCAGAACAAGATATGGAAACTTGGAGAAGTGTAGTTGAAGAGTAATGCAACTGTTGGACAGTAGCAAAAAAAAGTATGGGATCTAGGAGGCAAAGATCAAAGGCACATGATCAGGAGATCATGATCAATTTTAAACTTGGGAGTCTGATGCAGGGGCATTAGGCTCAAGAAATACTTTGTATTTTTATAAGACTTGGGGGTCTTATGTTTCTAAATTCTCATGTAATTATTAGTAATTTGAATAAAATAGTGAGGAATTGTAAATGTTCTAGAACCATTAGAGAACATGAGGTGGAGGTGATTAGTTAGGAATGTGAAGGGACAGTCGAATTAGGATCAGTTTCATTTATTTTAGGGATAGAGTCTAAATTTAGGATGTTGAGAATTCCAAGAGTCTTAGGTGAGTTGTTAGGGAAACTGAATTGATTCCTTAGTATTTCGTATAAACGTAAGCCTACAGGCAGATAGGAGATATAGTTGTTCAGAGGTAGAGTAGTGAGGGTAGAAGGGCCATCGAATTGAAGATCAGGCCAGAGACAAAGATTTCTGTAAGTAGTTTTATTTATATATATGAAGAACCTATTTCAGAATTGTATGTGCATTTATTGATTGAGCAATTGTTTTTTAACATCTGTAATTGGGGGTTGAGGTGAGATTCTATATGTGGTTGTGAATACTCTTCATATGAGGAAGAATTCGATGTTAATTCTTTGAATGCATTTTGGTTACATATTTCTGAGAAATATTAAGAGAAGATTTGCAGTCGTTGATCACTGCAAGGATTGATGACGAAAAAAGGATTTTGAATAGCATTCAAATTGAAATTTCTGAGCGTTGAATAGACGAATGAAATCTATTGTGAAAGGGAAGAAACCTTATTAAGTAATAACCACTCTGTTGAATATAAACAGTGAAACGAGAAGGTTGAAGACTGTTTGAAATATTGAATTGAATATACATTGAAATGAATCTCATCGAAATTGGCGAGGGTCGATTTCATGAGTGGTTTGCATTGTGCATGGTTTTAAATTCCGCAGTTCATACCATGTGGTTTATAGCTGTTGAAGAGTTGTATCATCGATGTGAAGTAAGTTCAATTTTTAGCACAGAGCTGTGAACGCAGAACAACGTTGAATAGAAATCAAAGACACGGCTTTGAAGAAGAAGAGGCAGGGCGCAAGGGTCTATTCAAATTTGAATAGCAAAGTGAAGCCTTGGATCAAAGATATAGAAAAGGTGAAATCAAAGAATGAAGCGGGACTGGAATGTTGAAAAAGATATATGAAAGGGCCATTTTTTTGAAAATTTAAATGAAGGCTGGTGAACTTGTGGAGGAGCAATGGATTGGTCGTTGACTTAGTTGGTGATGGAGTAATTGGAAGGTAAAATCTGTGAAATCATTGAAAGAATTTCGGTTTAAGAAATGATGCATTGTTTTCGACTTCTAAATCGGTGCAGAATGAGGTTGAAGGGAAGACCGGTCACCGAAGTTAGAAGTTGAACCAGAAGGGAGCAAATAAACCGATAGAATTGGGAAGCAATTGGATTGCATTAAAATTGAATGTGAAGTCAAAAGAAAGAATGGAACCATGAGGAATAGTTTTATGCTAGAATAGTAGAGATACAATACGCACACATGGTGTGGAATTATGAGCAAATGGAGGCAATAAATGTTGAAGCGGTTTTTGACAACCTAAACTGGTAGTATCGCACTGCCTCTTAAATGGTAAGTAAAATTTCTGAAATGAATGCGATATTATTAATCGGTTGACACATAGAGTTGAAGTGGTATTTTAAAACCATGAATTTCGCATAAAATTGGAGGATTAATTCACGAGGGTGAAATCCATGCGATAACCGTCAGATTTGTTGTTCAAGTTGCTCAAAGATTAATGACAATGCAAGTATGAAATTATTGTGGGCCCGAATCAAACTTATGTTAGTGCTGGGATTTAAATCCAAAGATAAAGGCTTAATATAACGATGGTCGATTTTTGAAGTGGAATGTAATATGGTCAATGGGACATTAAATGAGTTGAGCCTTGATTCAAATGACTTGATATGCTATGGAGCTGGTTGTTAATACTTTATTTTTAACTAAGGGCAAAGACTTATATTTGATATAATATATGTTGCCGAGATCATATGTTAGGTCCCTATATCACTAGTATAGTCCCTTATTATGGTTAGTTTAACCCCCTTATTGTTATTATTGAACCCTTGTAACCCCCATTTTGTTATTATTGTGCCCTTAAATTATTATTGTTAGGTCGGGTAGGATTACATTGTGGCCCACTAGGATTATATTATGGCCCCATGGACTCCTATATATAGAAAGGAGGTTTTGTAAATTGTATCATCCAAGAATTGTTCATTTATGTAATGTATTGGAGGTTGCCCACTCGAAGTGGCTCATTTCTAAGGCGTTGATATCTCTTTTCTTCTATTTTTGGAGCTGGTTACACAACATTTGGTATCAGAGCTTTGGATTCTAGGGTTTCGCTGCTCCAAACAGGTCATCGTGGCATTTTCGCTATAACTTTTTTTCTACGAAGTTTCAGTAGCTGAAATTTTTAGGGTGCGAAGCGGAAATCCTGAGGAAGATTGTCTAAAAATTTCAGAGCTTGGTTCGCAATATTTGCGGAGATATCATCTGTGGAAGTTAGTATGGTTTTCCAAGATCCTAACAAGTATCGTGGCATTTTCGCTATAAATTGTTTTCACAAAGGTTCCGAATCTGAAATTCTGTGTATGGTGCAAAGCTAAAATCTTGAGGAAATTCGTCAAAAAATTTCAGAGCTTGGTTCACAATATTTTCGGAGATATGATCTGTGGAAGGTAGTGCTTTTTCAGGCTCCTGAATTGCATCTCAAAGAGGTGATTGTGGGAAAAGTTCAATAACTCTCTCTCTGGGAATCGGATTGGAGTACCGTAAAAATTGGTTGCAAGTACACGGCCTGTAGTTTCTTGGCTATCAATTTCAAAGACAAAGGGCAAATCAGTGACACGTGGTAAGTCGTACAAGTTCGCTCTACTGAAATACTCCATAATTAGGTCATTTTGGGAGAGTGGACACAACTTTGTCTTGGAGAATCAAAATGAGGTTAGACCTGTGACATTAAAAAGAGAATTCAGAGGGCTAATTCAGTGCTAAATTTCAGATATAGAAGAGCCGCAATCACAGAGATAATACAATTTTAATATCGAGCTCCTCAAAATCAAGAAAAAGGTGTGTATTTTTCCGAATTGCATAAGTCTTGTTTGAAGAATCAATTTGAATTGATTCCAAGGGCATATTTTAGAATTTTTATCAGTATTGGGTTCTATAATGCCTCCAAAAAATAATTCCATACCCATTAATCCCTCAAAAAGCTATCCTATGACGCATGAAGAGGAAGAGTTGCAGTATGAGATATCAAAATTACGGTACCAAGTGCAACAAGTTTCAATCTTACGAAGAGAAATTGAAGATGAAATAGATGGTTTAAAAGCAAAAATGGAGGCTAAGTTGGATGGTTTGAAGGATCAAATAATAGCAAATATGGATGATAAATTAATGGAATATCACATCGAGCATCAACAACAAGTTCTCCAACTCTCAAAGGATAACCCAACTTTGGTGCAGAATCTAATGAAACAACAGGAAGATCAACATCACATCGAAAGAAGTTATGAAGCAGTCATAGAAACAAGAAATCGACAAGTACAATCAATTTCAGAGTATCTCAGCAAGTGGAAGAACTTTCCTGTAGAATATTTCACATGGGAGGATGAGAATTTTATACAGAAGCATCAAGAAATAATCAAGCGTTGAGGACAACACTTGTTTGAAGGAGAGAGGCATGTTAAGTCCCTATATTAATAGTGTAGCCCCTTATTATGTTAGTGTAGCCCCCCTTATTGTTATTATTGTACCCCTGTAACCCCCATATTGTTATTATTGTGCCCTTAAATTATTATTGTTAGGTCGGCTAGGATTACATTGTGGCCCACTAGGATTACATTAGGGCCCCATGGACTCCTATATATAGAAAGGAGGTTTTGTAAATTGTATCATCCAAGAATTGTTCATTCATGTAATGTATTGGAGGTTGCCCCTCGAAGTGGCTTATTTCTAAGGCGTTGATATCTCTTTCTTTTTGAGCTAGTTACACAATATCATAGTACAAATTGGGGTTTTAATCCAAATCTTATTACACTTAGATTTCTATAAAGTGAAGACTGAAGATTTACATGTTGGGGTTAATTAAAAAATCGAATGTTATTCAATTTCCATGTAATGGAGTTGTAACCATTGAGGTTGCAAATTATGAAAGGCTTCCGTATGTTAGAATTTACCCAGATTTAAAATTATTTGGGGAAAAAATTTTGGAATGCAGTTTTATATGCAATAGAAGTGAAGATCGTGGGTTAGTGGGGTTTGCCCGCTATCAAGAATTCTCCTATTCCTCCTCCACTGAGGACAACATGACCAGGCACATTAAGCTACCTACCTTTAAGGGCGTGGGGGATGAGGACATGGATTGGTTCTCGTTTGTAGCAGAGTATGTATGGACCGTGCAGAGCATTAACAATGATTCTATCAAATGAGTGCAACTATCCATAGCCTACGAGGGAACAACCTTGGATTGGCTTATGGGATATATTGGTCAAAACACGAACGCATCAATACAAGATATTGAGAACACCCTAAAGCAACAGTTCTGGAAGCCTAAGTCGTACTCCCAATGTGTAGTTGAACTAAATAAATTTAAGCATGGGCCTACAGATTCCATCTGGGAAGATGACCAACGATTGAAAAAGGTTATCAGCAATGGGGGATTTCTCTACGAATATAAATAGCACAAGGAATGGTTTATCACTATGCTATTACCACACTTGCATGGACCCATGGGACAACAAAATATCGGTTCCCAAGAGGAAGCTCTGAATATTTCCATGAAATTAGAAGTTGTGCCAAGAGATGATACGTAGTTCGCAACCCTACAGATGTAGAGCCAGCTAGAGGAAATGCACTTAGAAATTCAGAGCTTGCGGAAGGATCGTGGTAAGGAAGCTAGCCTCGATATCTGGTGCATACACTATAGGGTGTCGGGTCACACTAAGGATCAATGTCTGCTGTTATCAGATTATATGTAGGCTAGGGGACCAAGCCCTCTATGACCTATGGAAATGGATGACCCTAGCAGTCCTATAATATGGTGTGCTCACTTTCGGGTAGTAGGAAGACATGATACAGATCACTGCCCACAGTTGGGTGCTTATGTTTCAGAATTGAAACAAAAGTGGTGCAGATTCTTCTCGTTGGTGGGTCACGATGAGAAAAAATGATGGACACTCGACCTCATGGTAGATAGGGGAAATTTATATAGGGTGCAGGTGGATCTGTCATCACCACTATCTCCTTCTGGACAGGGATGATCTCCCATAAGAGAAAGGACACGAGGGAGAGGAGGGAGTGCAAGTCGAGGACATGGACAACTGATTTGTTACAATTGTGGCGATGTGGGACATTTCACATGATATTTCCCAAACTCGGCATGCCTGTCCTAAAAATATTGCAAGCAGTTCGATCACGTTATTGAAAACTTCCTAGTATTAATAGAAAAAATGCAAGAGAAACAACAGAAACCTACGTAGAATCTGAAAAGGATTAAGGTAGATCCACGGGATGATGGACCATGTATAAATGTTATAAAGCACAGCAGAATTTCCATCAGTGGAGCTGAAGAAAAGGTTGAGACTGAATCATTAATCTAGAAGACTAGGGACAAAATGTAAGGTTTAGACCTGAAAAAGGAGAAAGAAACCTTCATAGAAGTTCGAAGGGAAATGAATGAAGATGAAGCATTCACTACAAAAATTATGATATATCCAAAAGAAGATGAAATCATTAAACAATTCCTCCAAGCATGTATGAAGTTGTTGCGCAATTAGAAGGCTGTAGAAAATCTCAAAGCGCTAATAGATAGATGCGTAAAAAAAATGGATTTACAGCCCGAGGTTAAAACTTTGAACAAGATATACAAAAAAAAAGGACAGGACTAGAAATTCACATGACCACACAGATTGGAGACTACGAAACGAACCAATTCATCCTTGATTTAGGGTTAGATACAAATGTCTTACCTAAGTAGACCTGGAAATGAATGGGAGAACCTAAGCTGGAATGGTCGACTATTTAGCTATGGATGGCTAATCAGCAGATTATCATCCCATTGGGATGACTAACGAAGGTAGTGGTAGATATTGCGGGTGTTAAAGTTTCCACTAAATTTTGAGGTAATTCAGATAGTGGATGATGCAAATCCTCATCCTCCACTCTTTGGGACTAGATTGGTCTATTTACATGGGAGGTATAATTAATTTGGAAAAGAAGAAGCATGATCTTTGGAAAATGAAGGCACAAAAGGGGATAGTCCTGCTGGACCTGTGCCCAAAGGAGAGGATACACCGAATCGTATGGAGGAAGAGGTATTGCCAATCACATATACAACCAACCCACATAGGATGATGATTGGATCAACCCCACGAATGATGGGATGTTATGCTAAGAAAAAGACAACGAGTACTTATCTGACTCGGAAGGAGAGATAGAAAATTGGTAGAACCACTTGCATGACATATCTGCACTAAGGTGTCTTAAGGTCACAAAAATATTTCGATGTATTTCCTCAGAGGTAAGAGAACTACCCTACTTTTATGGCTCTAGTAATCTTAAATGTTTCCTCAAAGAACTTGAAGAAAACATCCCTGAAGAACAGAGATTTTGGGCCCTTGATTTTCCCATGCACGTAACTCTTGTTCTCTCATGGGAAACTCATAAGAGAGCTTTCCAGGACTGGGGATAATGTCAAAGGATGATGATATTATAATCTAATGTGCCAGTCAAAGCACCAATAAAACTCTTCTTGGGGCGAGGGGATCTGCGCAAGCACATAGCTCTCTGGCTAGGGGTATGGAATGAAGACACATGAAATGAATGGGTCCACAGTTTTATTCACATATTAGGACCAATCCCTACCGCCTGGTATTTGGACACGGAACTACATCAATGTACCCGCCATTGAAGTACAATGGCTGAAGGATTTGTAATGACATTTGGACTGACGGGGGGAACTGAGAAACTGATGAAGCCTTAGAGGATATATATGCTCTGGTCTTCAATGATTCCCTTGCTAAAAAGAAGCATACTACGCCAACCTATGATGCACAAATACATGACATTATAAATTGTATAAATTTGAAAATAGAAGAATGTGATGAGGATCATCATAATATCATTATCACAGAGTTAGATGGAGAACGTACTATTGCAGGTCCACTGCTGCAAGCAATTGATGTCACCAAACCTCTGAAACTGAAGGAAATAAATATTGGCATGAAAAACTAGCCCAAGATGGCCAAGATTGGGGACTAATGGGATGATCACATGGTGGGAATGTTCGCAGAGCTAGTAACATAATGTTAGGATCTATTCCTGATCAAGTTCTATGAACTCAAGGGTATTGTAGGGGATATGGGAGTCATGAGGATTACATTGAAGCCAAATGTGCGGGCTGTCAAAAAATTGTTGGTAACACTGAGAAGGGGGGGGGGGGGTGAATCAGTATTCCTTTCAATTAGAGCATTAGTTAATCTTCAATTATTATCAATGTTTGTACAATGATAGCAGAAAACAAGAGGAACACAAAGGCACAAAGTTTTTAAGCTGGAAACCCACTCCGGGACAAAAACCACCTAATGCTTTTCTAATAATTCTTTAATATTCAACTCCAATTGAAAATAAAGCTCCAACTTCCTAGAATATAGAAAGGCATTCTTCTCCAGCTCCCACTGGATGGACGCTCCAATGCTCGAGATTCTTTAGTATTCAACTAAATGGATGCCGCAACACCCAGTGAGCTACAACTCACCCTAGCACCACCCTACCACCCTATAGAAGAATAAAAGAAGAATGGACTCTCGTACCAGGGAAAATGATCCACTTTACAATGATATAAAATGATACAGACGAAGAAGATATCCTATACCATAACCCCAAATTTGACACAACCACCTAATGATGATCCTAGACCTCCCAACACTGCCTCTTCAACCCTTGGCAGATAGACACTAGTATAATTTTTACAATAATGTATTTACAATGACTTAGTACAATGATACCTTTACAATGATTGTATGCAGTGCTGCCCACTTGAAGACTTCATATAATGAACTTCTTGCTACTTTTATGCACCTTGGTTGCTGCTCTTTTCATGCTACCCTCTGTTGCACCTTGCTTTGCTTTGTTGCCATAGAAAGTCTGGTCCTTTGCAACCTTTGACAATACATGATCTAGCTTTTTCTTGCCTTCTAGGAGCTCGATATTGAATCTGATGTATCTCTATTATTTCAGATCCTCAATATCTGATTTTCCGTCCTTTATTACTCCTCTGAGTCATATTTCCAATGCCACAGGTCTGACTGAATTTGGATTTTTCAAGAGAGAGTTATACCTAATCTCTCACAATGCCCTAATTATGGACTGTTTCAGCAGAGTGCTCTTTTATGGCATGCCACGTGTCATTATTTCTTTATTTGGCTCTGAAATTGATAGAGATAAAATGTCAGACTGTCCACTATCTGCCACTTTTTACGGAATTCCAATCTGATACTTAGAGAGAGAGTTATGACAAATTTACCAAGATCACTTCTTTGAGATGAATTTCAGGAGCCTGCAAAAACCCTGAATTCCACAGATCATATCCCCAAACATATTCTGCATCTTGATCTGAAATTTTTAGAGAATATTCTTTAGTATTTATTCTTCACCTCATAAAAATTTCAGCTTCTGAACCTTAGTAGAAAAAAATTTAGAGCGCAAATTCCACGATAACCTGTTTCAGATGGCGAAATCATTTGCCTAAGGAGGAAATGAGGGTCACAATTTATATAAATGCTTAGGTTGAGAAGGGCTTCAACAAGTGAATGTGGGAGGGATTTTAGGAGCTTAAAAAATATTAATTATGACTTTTCAATGACCCAGGCCCCAACCCCATGGGGTTTTACTAATTAACCTAAAAGCAAACTTCAAACATGAATATCTCTCAAACCGTAAGAATTACATGGCGTGCCATATATCAACTAAACATATCACAAGTAGAAATCCATCAAAAGCAGCATTATTGACCCGTAATATATTAATTTGGTAGGTCAAAATTCCCATGCAATAAGGCCTCTGGTGTCGTCATTTATTACATCAATGACAACCGTCGATCAAAAATCTCCCCCTTTGGCATTGATGGCAACACAAGTACTCCCCCTGCGATCATGACACCTCTTCCTACAACATTCTCTCCCCCTTTGACATCAATGAAAAAGGGTAACTCCCCCTGAAACACAACCATCCTACAAACCTGTACACACTTCCACTCGCGCTGACACATAACCGCCCCCCGGCGTGCACTTAATCAACTTCACTCCCCTTTATATTCCGAAAATAGAAAATGTAATGAGAACTTGGAGAATCCCAAGCTCTAGCTAGATATTCCAATGCGGGTGAATATTTAACAGGATTCTTTGGTGTTGCTTTGGAATCTTGCCACTTTTCCAACTACTCGCATAACATCCCCTGGCCTGGGAGGTCACATATACAAGACTACTAATCATAGATTTGTACAACCTTTGATCCACATCCTTAGATGAGTCATCTATGCTCAATTTGCAACCTGTTACCATTGGAGTAAGGATGGGTTTACAATATTCCATTTTAAATTTCCTGAGCATTTCCTTGATGTACTTGGCTTGACATATAAATATTCCTTTCTCTTGCTGAGATATTTGAAGCCCTAAGAAGTATGTCAGCTCACCAAGTAAAGACATGTCAAAATCACTTTACACCTTTGTAGCAAACTTATTACTTAGTCGATCATCATTGCTACCAATTATTGTATCATCCTCTTTAGCTATTAGACATGCTTTAGTTGCTTCATTCAGAACATATATGTAGTTTGGAGCTCAACTTGTTGTAGCCACAGTTTCACCATACACACCTTTCCTGATTTCACATTTTGTGGAGTTGAATAGTATTGTGTGTCCTTGATCAGACATTTGTCCAACATTGAGCAGATTGTGATTCATGTTTTCAACCAATAGAACATTCCTAGCTAGAGCATCTTTTCTTCCGAGAGTGACAGTACCTGATCCTATAACATTTGAAGATCCATCATTTCCAAAGGACACGGTTCCATCCTTCTTCTCTTTCAGAGATACAAATTTATTTCTATCTCCAGTCATATGTGTTGAGAAACTGCTATCAACATACCACACATCTTTTTTCTTTTGAGCCTTGAAAGTGAGAGCACAATTATCATTCTTCTTCTTCTTCCATGTTCGTTTGTTCTGTGGCTTCGAAGATTCTTCTGGAGGATTTTCAAGTCTGCAGTCTTTGGCTATGTGTCCAAATTTTTGACATTTGTAACATTCAATATTATTTCTTAAATGTTCAAATCTATTGATATTTCGTTGAGCCCTGGGAGGTTCATATTTGACAGATCTCCTGGAATTGTATTTGTTCCTAGGGTACGTGCGACATTCTACAGCTTTATGACCAAATTTTCCACATGAATAACAGTAGCCATAAAAAATATGTTGGTACCTGGATGGAAATTTTTGTCGAGGAATTGTCTTCCAAGTCTGTTCTTGCGAATCTTGTCCAATGAAGTCTACATGCATGTCAGATCTCATAGGTTCATTGTATTTTGTTGTAGAAGGTCCTGCTTCTTCTTCTTTGTAACCGATGCCAGTTTTTTCGTTGTAAGATCGTTGATTGTTGATGAGTTCTTCCAATGCCCTTGAGCTATTGGCATAGTTTTGGATAGTTTTTCCTTTCTTCACTTCCTCACGCAGTGAGACTACTTCAGCTTCTAATTCTTCCCTTTCTTGGTTGCTTTCTTCCAACTTCTTTTGAAGTGAATCTTCAATGCATTTGTGTTCTTCAACTTCAATTTTGAGACCTTGAACTTGTTCTTCAAGAGTATTGGAACGGATCTTCTCCGCCTTGAGATCTTTTATAAGCTTGATTACTTCCTCATAAAATTCTTCTATGGTCCATCCTTCTTCTTCGTTGTTTGATACCTCTTGTTTATTGTGCTTGGGTTTATTGTGCTTTGCCATAAAAAATACTCTCTCATTGGCTTCTTCTTCACTATCATTGTCTTCATCGGATGATGAGCTATCTTCTTTAGAGAGAAAGTTCCTTTTGGATCCTTGCTTGTTGAATTTCTTAAAGCCTTTCTTTCTTTTTGAGTTGCCATTACTTTTGTTTGGACATTTTTCCGCAAAATTCCCAACCTCATTACAGCTGAAACATAAATGGAAGTTTACTTTTTAATTGTCCCTTACCAATTTGTAGTTTTCTTGTGAAGTAAGCATATTCTTCATCTGAAAGACCTTCTTCATCATCTCCCTTTTCTTCACACTTGCAGGTGCATGTCTTTTCAATTGAAGGTTGTTTATCCTTATTGGTTTTCTTAGATGCAACAAACACAGTTTCTAGATGTGAAGTACCCTCTTCTTCATCAAGTCTCATTTCATATGCTATGAGAACTCCATGTAATTCCTCTTTGCTGAGTTTGTCCAGATTTGCACTGTATTCTAAGACCGATAACTTTGGGTTGAATCTCCCTGGTAACGTTCTAAGAATCTTCCGTATAATAGTCTTCTCATCAACTGGCTCTCCCAATCCTTCCAGAGTATTGGTTATTTCATCAACGTATTGAAAGTATGTAGCAATGTTGCAATATTCTTTCATTCTGAGTTGCTCAAATTTTTCTCTATATATTTGAAGCTTTGCTTCTTTGACATTTGAGTCACCTGCATATATATTCTCAAGTTTGTCCCATACATTTTTGGCAGTTTTACAACCCAACACCTTATGATAAGCAGATTCAATAAGTCCACTGATAATAATATTCTTTTCTTTTTCATCATTTACCAAATTATTCTTACCTTGTTCATCTGTAATTGATGTAATTCCATTTTGAACAGTGTTCCATACTTCGCAAACTTGCGCCAATAGATAGACCTCCATTCTTCCTTTCCAGAGTGCATAATTATTTTCATTGAATAGAGGTACACCATTTTTTGTATGTTCCATGACCTCCTTCCAGCTGTTCAACTGCTATTGAAGGAACCAAGCTCTGAGACCAATTGTTGGAAATACTGAGAGAGGGTGGGGGGGGGGTGGTGAATCAGTATTCCTTTCAATTAGAGCTTTAATTAATCTTCAATTATTATTAGTGTTTGTAAAATGATAGCAGCAAACAAGAGGAACACAAATGCACACAGTTTTTAAGGTGCAAACCCACTCCGAGACAAAAACCACCTAATTATTTTCTAATAATTCTTTAATATTCAACTTAAATTGAAAATAAATCTCCAACTTCCTAGAATCTAGAAAATCATTCTTCTCCAGCTCCCACTGGATGGACGCTCCAACGCCTGAGATTATTCAGTAGTCAACTAAACAGATGCCGCAACACCCAATGAGCTACAACTCACTCTAGCACCACCCTACCACCCTATAGAAGAATAAAATAAGAATGGAATCTCGTACTAGGGAAAATGGTCCACTTTACAATGATATAGAATGATGCAAAAGAAGAAGATATACTAGACCATAACCCCAACTTTGACACAACCACCTAATGATGATCCTAGACCTCCCAACACTGCCTCTTCAACCCTTGGAAGATAGACACTAGTACAATTTTTACAATAATGTATTTACAATGACTTAGTACAATGATTGTATGCGGCGCTGCCCACTTGAAGAATTCATATGATGAACTTCTTGCTTCTTTTATGCACCTTGGTTTCTGCTCTTGTCATGCTACCCTCTACTTCACCTTGCTTTGCTTTGCTGCCGTAGAAATTCTGGTCCTTTGCAACCCTTGACAACACATGATCTAGATTTTTCTTGCCTTCTAGGAGCTTGATATTGAATCTAGTGTATCTCTGTTATTTCAGATTGTCAATATTTGAATTTTGATTTTGTAGTAGTCCTCTGAGTCATCTTTCCAATGCCACATGTCTGACCCAATTTGTATTCTTCAAGAGAGTGTTATACCCAATCTCTCACAATGCCCTAATTATGGATTGTTTCAGCAAAGTGCACTTGTACGACGTGCCACATGTCATTGTTTCTTCATTTGGCTCTGAAATTGATAGAGCGAAAGTTTCAGACTATGCACTATCCACCAATTTTTACATAATTCTAATCCGATACTCAGAGAGAGAGTTATGACAAATTTACCAAGGTCACTTCTTTGAGATGAATTTCAGGAGCCTGCAAAAACCCTGACTTCCACAGACCATATCGCCAAAAATATTGTGTATCTTGATCTGAAATATTTACAACAGCTTCCTCAGTATTTTGGCTTCACCTCATAAAAATTTCATCTTGTAAAACTTCGTAGAAAAAAAGTTAGAGCGCGCAGCATGGAGAAGGGGACATCGATCACCTAGTGGCATTCACTAGCAGGAAGCTTTCGAATGCAGAGTGTAACTATTTTACCATGGAACATGAAGGGTTGGTGATGGTGTAAGCCCTCCAAAACTACATACTATTTTCTAGGTGGACACTTCAATATGTTCACAGATCATTCAACTTTGAAATACATAGTTAATAAGCCTGTGTTGGGGGGGAAAATATGTTGGTGGCTAATACTGTTTCAAGAATATGATTTTTAAATAATTGTGAAACTAGGGAGGTTTAACGTCGAACTAGATCACTTGTCCAGGATCGAAAATGGGGAAGAACTCATTAACATAGACAATGGATTGTCTGACACATAGTTGTTTTCCATCAAGGTAATTGATGAGAACTTTACTAATATTATCTACTTCTTGACCACAAGCAAGGCCCTTGATGGCTATTCAGTACCACAGAAAAAGGAATGGGTCGCTTGCGCAGCCAAATTTACTATAATTGTGGGATATCTCTACAAGATGGGAGTGGAAGAGGTGTTTTGAAGGTATGCACTTGAACAGGAGAAACAATCTATCTTAGCTAAAGCCCATGGAGGAATTGCGAGAGGAAATTATGCAAGTAAAGCTACTACATAGAAGGTATTAAGGACCGGGCTATGGTGGCGCACATTGCACGCTGATGCTCATACGTACTATCGGGCCTACGACGCATGCCAACAAACTGGGAAGCCATCATGACGGGATAAGATGCCCCTGCAACCACAGATGGCCCTATAAACATTTGACAAATGGGCCATATATTTTTTCAACCCCATTAATCCCATAGGAAATAAGACAGGTGCTCGGTATATTATTACTACCACAGATTATGTTACCAGGTGAGGGGAAGCAAAAGCTATCAATGGTTGTACTGCGGTTACTACTGTGCACTTCATTTTGAAAATATTCTAACCCGGGTTTGGGTGCCAAAGATCCTGATGAGTGACAAAGGTACGCATTTTGTTAATGAAAATATTAAGGCACTGACTGAGGAGTTCCAAATTCACCATGTAAAGAGTACCCCATATCATCTGCAGGTGAATGGGACCATAGAAGCCTTTAAGAAAATTTTGGAACATGCACTCACCAAGGTCTGTAATGCACAACGAAGCGACTGGGACGTACGCATCCCCTCTGTACTGTGGGCCTATCAGACTACATGTAAGAAGGGCACCCTTCAGAATGGTCTATAGAAAGGAGGCCATCATGCCTATGGAATACATCGTTCCCAACCTCCGCATCTCAGATTTCACAAATATGGCAGATCCAGACATCATGGAGGAATGCTTGGCACAGTTGGTGGCCCTGGAAGAAGACCAGTTCATAGCTCAATTCCACCAATATGTTCGAAAGGTGCAAGAAAAATCTTGGCATGATCAACATATTCAGCAAAAGGTATTTATGGAGGATCAATTGGTACTAATTTACGATATCTAGTTTGCGCGACACCCGGGGAAGTTCTGTAAGCATTGGATAGGTCCATATGTAGTGAAGGAACTTACCAATGGTAGTGTGGTTAGATTGGCTACATTTTATGGCGATTCTCTATCGGGATATGTTAATGGGAGTCATTTGAAACTCTATAGGGACTCCACAGTGCCGATCAAATGACTATATGGTCGAGTAGCTTTCTAAGGGATGCTGCTTGCACCAAGCCACAAGGACGAGAGCGATGAATGTGTAGGGATGATGCACAGGACTGGAAGTGTGAGTGGGTGCGATATAGGCGTAGGTGTTGTGCGCAGTGGAAAAAACTCTTCATTGAAATAGAGCATCAGTATGGAAAAACGTGCTTACCGTTCGACGAAGCAGGTAATTTCAAATTAAAGTGTTGATTTACGAAGTTTTTTTACCATTCCCGTAATCATGAAATGCAATTAAGGCTAAATGGGCCATTTTTCAACTTCATGGGCTATAAGATGCGGAAAGTTGGCCCTAAGGGAATGAATTGTTGTCCAAAGCTGCCACGCCTCAACGACCCTAAGAAATATCATCTTGTCTATCTAATTTCAATCCGGGTGACTAAGCAAGTTACTCCGTCTAATAGTAGAAACGACGATTTCATATTCCGAGTGAGAGTGACCACTACAAACCCTTACAAGCCTCTGCCTGCCAAAAATTCTGAGGAAATAGGATCTGATGAGGTCCTTGAAGTCACTCCTAAAATAGAGGAGGTCATCTCTAACCCATCAAATAAAAATGGGAAAGAGAAGGTTAAATAAGCGAAGTGGGCTGGCGAGAAGCCTTGTACATCTCCTCGTATTGTGTGGTCCCCTCAGAAAGCGTCTAAGGGAAGATCACCTATTGCATCCAAGCACCCAATGTCGCTCACAAAATAAGGCCTGCAAGTGACTCTGCTGACTTGGGTACCACCTTATGTTAGGCCACGCAGGACAGCAGCATGCACCCCCAATGTTGATGTCGTCTGTGCCTACCTTCATATGCCTCTGGTTCTAAAAGAAGTGCCCTAGTAGGGAGGAATGTTTGGCACCCTCCCCCATCTAAAATTCAGTTACCATGACCTAAAGAACTTGGAAGCCTTCCCTTCAGTAGTTTCAGAGTTATACCTGGAACGGGTACTCGAAGACGATGTACTAAAGGTGGAGCCAATGCCATGGTTCAAAAGATTAGTCCGATTGGGAATATTAAACCTATTGCACCTCCCACACTTTGGCCGCACGACGTCACCAACCTAGTTGTTCACCAGCTACTGGGGCTCGTTCATGATGGGTGTTTATCGCTCCAAAGCTGCATACCAATTGATGCTGCTTTTATTCATCGGATAACGGGCCTTCGCATGAAAGGACCTGATCCTAGGGATGGCACTAGCAAGAAATTCGAGCACCATATTGATGAAGATGTCCAGGAAAGGTACCATGCCATATGCAACAAATGGGGCTTTCAGATTGATACAATCAATGATCCAAGGACATGTATGGGTAGCTTACTTCTTTCTTGCAAATTGACGCGAACATTCCAGGTGATGGCTGCCCCCGCCCATGTAATTCAACTCGCTGGCATATGCAAAAAGGGACTCCGTTTTAATTGGTCACAATACCTAGTTGATGAATTTCTCGACAATTTTTTTGAGGCTTAGGATCAGGGAAAATATTTCTACTATTGTTGGCTAATACTGCTAATCATCTTAGTTTCCTATGAGACTTCATAAGAAGCATTCTTTCCCCCTCTCGAGTTGGGCATGTGTGAAGGAGCGCGATTTTCAAATTTATGGGACTCAAAGGATCCCAAGCGGATTGAGGAGAATAAGTCCTTTTGGGTGCTCTACGATCGGGCCATAGCTGCGATCATTCATTCCCAACCGCACTTGTCCCTGAAAGTCTACAAAAAATAAAACCATATCAAAGCCTTCCAAGTGACAATGCATAGTGTGCAGATTCGGCTCCATAAAGCTCCCGCCTGGCGTAACCTTCCATATATGACCACCAAAGCTGAGATCAAACAGGTAATTGCCACTTGGCCACTAGAGTGGAAGATCTCAACCCAGCAGACCAGCCCAAATGTAGCAAGCACATCTGGCCACAACGCAACATCAAAAGCTATAGCTCCGCTCACGCCAACAATGCATTCGATGATTCTTGCCTCCAAGAAGCAGGTGACCCCCAAAATCACTAGCGCACAACTAGAACTAGAATCCCCACCGGATTAGAGCCTTAATGGTCTTGATGGCGCAGATTCATCATTCCTACATGGTCTAAAGCATACCCGCGAACCCCCTAAGGGTTCTAGGAAGAAACGTAAGGCTACTAAGCCCGATGATGACATAGAGGTTACTTTGACAGAGAATTACCTTGAGCATATTTCTGACGCCATTACCATTGCATCTGTAGATTGCTAGACTGCTTGGGAAGAACAACACAAGGCTTTAGTATAAGTTTTGTAATCATAACTATAGGCTCTCCAGATCAGAGCAGACACCCTTCAAGCGAGCATAGATCAAACGAGGTAGAATCAAGCGAGCGTCGATCAAGCGAGGCAGACTCATGTGGGCCATCCAGTCCCAGTTATAGCCTTGACTACCGTCATGGACATCCAAATCTTCCCTCTCCCAGGTGTTTCTTTTACAATGGAACCCGCCAAATTGTGCACCCAAATATGGGCATGCTCGTCAGTTGACCTTGATGTTGTTCTATTGGAAGATGTGCATCTGCATGAGTTATTTACCGCCATCATCATTGAAATTTATCACCGAGAACTCTACACATAGTAGCACCTCAGGGAGGCAGAGCAAACTATTGTGACTCAAGCTGATGAAGCTGCCCAGGTCCAGGCGGCACACGTCGCCACCATAGCGCAATAAGTTGCATTAGACCAACTGATAAACAGGCTCTGTGAAGACATATCGGAAGTAATTCCTACCTCCGTTGTGATGCAGGCCAAGGTCAAGGGCTTGTTTGTTGCCTTAATGGAATCTTGGACTGAGATACAGGTTTTTATGGCCGGTTTTGAGCTTCATATTGCATCATTGTAGGCCAAGCTACAACCCAAGACACCCTGGAAGTGCGCACGCAGTGAGTAGCACTAGTCATAGAAGCAACAAACACTATTATGATGCAGATCAGTCAGGGCATCACCCTGTTTAATACTAATATGGAATTATGTTCTGAGGTACAACACGACGCTCTCCTCCATCAAATTTATCAAGAGTTGCACCAGACGAAACAAGATTTTGAACAAATGGAAGCGACGATGACCACCCTTGTTCCAGCCCAGCAACTAGCCCATCCTCATACCAGCCATGCTCTTCGTAATGAAATTGTGGGGCTTTGGCACAAGAAGTAGGTACTCAACGATCATCTGACGCCCTGGGCTGATGAAGTTCTCAAGCTTTCGCAGGAGTTAGAAGGGGTCGTGCGACAGTTGAACCAGACTTTGGACAGTGTCACCACTGCAACTGAAGGACTAGCTTTGCAGAAGCTGGTGGACATTGCGCAAACCACCACCGCACAGAGCCTTCGTGTTCTATCTCCATGAACTTCTGTGATTGAACAACTCAAGGAAATGATGAAGACCCTGCTAGCACTGTAACTCAAGACGAGTCATAAGATTGTGTTGGGGGACTATTGGAACGGGGTTGCCTAACCATAAATTTAACCAGTTTTGCAATATGTTGTAATATTTTGTAATATCTAGTCTAGCACATGGTGTTTGGTGTGGGTCAAAACCCCCAATGAATTTTAATGGGTCAAAGGGTAGACCAAGAGTCTGCAAACCACGATTTTCGGACCATAGGATAGCCCAGGCTAGCATGCTATAAATACATAGATAAATCACGTCTCAGAGGAGAGAGAAGAATAGAAGCAGAATATGAACTTGTGATATGTTGTTAATTGTTGGGGTAAGGGCTCCTGCTGGCTGTGTGCGCGGAGACCTTGAGTCCTATTGTGCGCAGACCCTGTTGGCTGTGTGCACAGGCTGATATATAGAGTCTGTAAGTCAATTGGAGAATGAATGAATGGAAATACTGTTTGATACCTGAATTTTCTGTATTATGCTTTCCAGCTATATGTAATTTGTAGGATCTACTATTGAATATTGATGATCTATTAAATTGAGCACGTAGATGCAATACTGTTAAATGAAATGAATTCATGAATCTGATCGTATTTGTTATCTTTCTATTATCAGTCAATTATTCTTTGGTATTTGGGCTGCGTTTGATCCCCGTCTAATTAACGGGTCGGGGATAGGGCTTCTCCTATGAAGGCCTATAGAACTAAAGGGACCCGCTTCTATTAACTTTCCCTTTCTCAGGGTGCAGAAACCTGGTTCCAACACCCTTGCATACTACTTCGGGTGAGACCTTGACCTGCATCTGCAGGCCATTGCCGAAAGGGCCAGTAGTACAGGGGTTTCTTGGAAAACCATACATCCAACCCTGGGTCAAGACCCCTCAAGACAACAGTGGAAACAGAAATCTTGAATAAACTAGATAAAATGTGGGGAAAGGGATTCTACTTTGTTTCACCTTTCGATGATTCAGCATAGGAGACACAACAGGATCCTAAACCTAAGATCCAGCAAGGGTAACCTTATTTAGGCTCATGAAGAAATTGAAATTGAACTTAACCAGTACTTTAGCAATCTTCTCACATAATCGAGCAATGAAAGGTCAAGAACCATTAAGGAAATAACTAAAAACATTCTGAGCATCCTCACCAAGAAACATAATCAAATTCTTTTAAGGAAGGTCTCCTTGTAAGAAGTGGAGGATTTTTTCATGTTTATGCCTAATGGAAAAGTTTTGGGTTCGGATGGATTCATTCTGATTTCTAGAAGGTCTGCTAGCCTCTGATAAATTAAGAGGTTCACACATTAGTAGAGGAATGTTGCATCCAAAAACTTTTTCTCAAGGTTTTGAACTCCACCTTTCTCACTCTAATCCTTAAGTCAGAGGGAGTCGACTCTCACAAATTTCATCCTATATCTCTATGCAACATAATCTATAAGATCATATCAAAAATTTTGGCCAATAGAATAAAATCCATTCTGCCTCTCCTGTATCTCCGCACCAAAACGAGTATGTGGAAGGAAGGAAAATTTTGGACAACATTATCCTCTTGCAGGAATTTATTCACTCCCTTAAAACTCAGAGTAAACGAGGCATGCTGATGCAGCTGGATATGTCCAAATCTTTGACAAAATCAGTTGGGAATACATGAAAGAGGTCTTAGCATCTTTTGGCTGCCACAAATACTACATAAAATGGATCATGGAAATGGTTTCAAGTGCTTTTTTCTCTATCCTCTTAAATGGCTCCCCTCCTCAAGCTTTATACCGTTCCAGGTGCATCAGAAAAGGTGATCACATATCCCATTTCCTTTTTTTTATCATGGTTGAGGGTCTAAGAAGATCTATCTCGACAGATTCCTCTAGAATGTACCTTGAAGGCCTCATATTGTATGATTCTATCCCCCCCTTTGCTAACCAACAATTTGCATATGACACCATCCTAATGGGTACCCCAACCCTCAAAGAATTCATTTCCTTCAAATCCATTCTTGATGAGTTAGATGAAGCCTATGGGACCTCCATCAACATGCAGAAATCAAAATTGTTTTTCCTCAACCCCCACTGTCCATCCAGAGAAACATTGCGAGAATCATCGTTTTTCAGATTTTCAATATTCCCTCAAAATATATGATTTTCCCTCTCATTGAGAAGCCCTTGGTGAGATCCGATTGGGAATATCTCACCTCCAACTAGAAAATAGATTATCCAAGTGTACCTTTCACACTCTAAATTTGTCTGGTCGTCTGCTGCTGGTAAAGTTTCTCCTTCAATTCATCCCCCACTACCTGTACTCTACTCTTGCTACCCACAAATCGATCTCTGACACTATCAGAAACATCCAGTGGAAATTCCTCTAGATATTCTTATAGAAAAAGAGGAAGTGGGTGCTTGTTGCCTAGGGAAAAGTCTGTAAACCAAAAAGAGAAGGGGATCTTGGCTTAAGAGATCCAAAAATTCTTGGAAAGGCAATGGGGGCAAAGACTTGGTGGAACTAGATTAACAACTCAAAATCTTCTTGGGGAAGAATTTGGAAAGAAAAATATGTCATTCCCATCATCAATATCATCTAATAAGGATCAGTGGTTCCATCAAGGGCTCTTCTATATGGAATCAAGCCCGGGACAATAAAAAAATTATTTAGAACCACAATTTCTGGGAAATTGGTAACGAGAATAAAGTACTCTTTTGGGAATATGTTTGGAAACAATTCCCGGAGCTGAATCGAGATTAGTTCAAAAACCTATGGATAAACATGAAAAATAATGGTAATACTAAGGTCAAACACTACTGGAAGCCAAAAAACGGTGAAGACATTTGGAGGGAATGACTTGAAGAAGAAGAATGGAACAACCAAAACTACCCCTTTATTTGGTAGGAGTTCTAAAGCCAAATACAATATGAAACTAAGGAGCACAAAATTATATAGGCGATGAACCCTGTAGGTCACTTCAAAATAAATGATTCCCTCGGTCACATAGTGCTCCATAACCTTAGCCAACCTGATCAAAAATGGAAAACTCTGTGGGAAAGAAAGAAGTTGCCAAAAATTTCTATGTTTATATGGCTCATTATGAATAAGAAGATTCTAATCTGGAACAATATAAGAAATAAAGTGTTTACAGATCCCTCCTGTTCTCATCAAAATCGTACTTGATTGGCTGCTGATCAGACAACTTCAATGTAACTATTTCAAACTAATCTTGTGACTGAGGCTTAGCCTCCTCAGCTTGAGAGGGCTCTCTCAAAGGTTAATGATATGGGATATAGATAGATGGCTAACTCTATTATTTTTGTTTTGGTTCAGGTTGAGAAGATGAATGCTTGCTACCATTGGGCTATGGAGTTAGTGATAGTGCTCTCAATAACAAAACTCCTTCCTTGTGGAAGCTGAGGCTTGTATACACTTCAATGAAAGGGTAACACATTCAGGAAAATCCCAATAACTTGAAGTTCAAAGGAATTCAGAGCATGTAATACATGAATTCTGAGTAATGAGACATCAAGGCTATGGAAGAGAAACATTTCAAAGATAGGATATAAAACTCATTGAAAATACACTAAGAATCTGAGGTGAATAAAAGTTGTATGTTACTGTATATATCATTCAATCCAAATCTTTACAAAGTGGTCTGCTTAGATAAAAATTTCCAACTTGTAGGTTGAAACCAACATTAGCATGTATACATTGGGCTTATGGAGTCAAAGTAATCTCAGAAAATCAGTGAATCTAATTGACATGGAATTTGAGGCATATCAGGGTTTTTAGTCACGAGACACACACTTGAAACATGTAAAAAACACAGTCAGTCCATTTATAAAGGAAGTCAAATCATCTAAAGATGAGTTCTGAGTAATATAGATGAACACCACAGCAAATAAGATATATAAGAAACACTTTTAGGGCAGGAAAACACTAAAAACCCCTTTTGAATCTCAAGTTGGTCAAGTAGAAACTCTCTGCACTAGCTGAAACAGTCTTTTTACAATATGCACCAGTTTTGCCAAAAAGTCTCCAACCATTAGAATTTAGACTTCTTCACCTTTATAGATAATTCAAAACATAGGATAAACTTATCCTCATCTAGATACATCGAATTCCTACTTTGTGACACCTTTCCTAACCATGTGACATGGTATTTATTGCAAAATGACAGCTGCAAACCGAGTGAATAGTCCTAATACAAATAGGACTCAAAATCATTAACTCTACTCATAACAACCTTATCTGAGCTATATTAAATTATTTTCCAACTATACTCCCATAAGGTTGAATCCAACTGATAAGCTCCAACACTTTATGACCTCAATGCTGATCTCCTGCAAACTATGAAATTGTGTCTTGTTTTCTAGGCTTAGGATTCTTTGTGTTCTTTGAGGCACTCCGACCACCATGATCCCATGATTTTGAAACTATTTGCTATTAGGAACTGAATTAACACCTATAAAACAACTTCACTAAGTCCCATATGTCCAAAACCACCATTAAGCTGTCCAAAATAGCAGAAGTAAACCTGCGCTACGAAAACAACACAGTTTCATAGCGCTTTTCGTAGCGCAGTATTTTAACCCTTTTTCCTTCAAAACTTTGGCTTATTTTTTCCATATTTGTCTTCATTATTAATTAACACAACTCCCATATCAATTTCAAGTCATAATCCACAATTTTTCCCTTCACAAATCTATAAGAAAGAGTGAAAAAAGCTACTACAGCAGTTTCGCAACGCTTTTCATAACGCATTTTAATTTATCGATTTATCCCACCTCCTAATGGATTTGAAGAAAATGAGAGACGTTTTGTATTTAGGTCTATTACAAAGAAAAACCTCTTTCATTTTTCCCAAATTTTTTTTCAGTTGGTAAAAAACCTCCTTGGAAGTTGACTTCTCAAACCAAAAAACAATGTTTTTTCTTCACGACTTTCAGCAGTTTCGTAGCACTTTTCACTCTTTTTACACTATTTTTTCTACGAAACTGCTGAGTGAGTATTTTTTTTCCAGATTTCTTCAAAATTAAAACCAAAAATGTGCCAAAACTCAAAAAACCACTGGTTTCATCAAAACAATAGATCATATGAACTACAAACACCATTTTCATGAGGTTTATTTTTCATTACCCATTTGATTTTGCCTTTGAAATTTTCATTTTGCAGCTTTGTTTTTTAGCTCATCTTGAAACAGTTTCAGCTGAAACTCTAAATCTCACACTTGACCTCTTAATCTTCTATTACTAGCTCTCAAGTGGTTATTGATTACTCTAACAAATTTAGGTTCTTTGATAGCTGGCACTGTCCATGTGAAAAACTATTATGCACCACTTGGAATCTCAAACCTAGAAATAGTTTGGCCTTCTCATACTGTCTTCATCCTCTTAAAATCTATTTTTTCAATGTTGTGCTTTCTGGCCCTCTTTCTCATCATTGCAATCTCTTGGTTTTCTAGCTTTAATCTCTGCTCAAGCTATTGACACTATGTCATGTGTTCCTTTCCCTTCATTGTCTTGCTAGCTGCATGCTCCACTATTGGTGATGAGAGATCAACCACCTCTTCAGGGAATCTGGTTGTTTGAATAGTTTCTTGGACCTCTTTACTACCATCCTTGATTTTCTTTGCATGCCTAGTTAAAGGCTTCCTTGCTTGAAAAATAAAAGCTGCATTTTCACCCTCAAATTCAAATTTTTTAGCTAACTTAACCTTTTTTTGTTTGTGTTCATCTACTCCAATGACATCATCTTGCACAATGGGTGATTCCTCTATATCAATTTCATGAAGGATGTCATCTAAATTTCCTTTTATCACTGTCTTTTGTTCTATACCTGAAACCACTATTTTTCCCTTTGATGTTGCTACTTGGCTTCTTGTCACTCAAGGGATTTGTTGCTTACTCTCCACTTTTTTTTGTTTTTCCTCTTTAACACTTTCTAGCCTCTGTTTTGCAGGTGATGGAGTTGCTGCAATATTTTTACACCTAAATGTGACCACCCTGTAATTTTTCACAAAACTGGAGACAGCCTGCTTTGGTGAAATCCTCCATCACTGTTTGATCCTCAACTAAAGCCTTCACATTTTTAGGTTCATATCTTAGACAATGTCCTCCTCTGTCAAATTTCTTCTCATCTTCCATGCTGCTTGGAAAACATGTTAGCTTATCTAGAATCTGTAAAACAACCTCGCTTGATTAAGATATGAAAAAACCTCGCTTGAGAATAGTTAAGGTTGCCTTTGCATAGAACAACCATAGACTTATCTTAACTGCTTCAAAGCTCAGAAAGTTGTGTGAAGGTAAATGAATTAAAGATTACTCAATTAGGAAAAAATTTGAATTTGAGATGTCACCTCATGACTAAATGATGCTTCATTGATATCCTATCATGACTATGATGACTATAGGAGAGGTAAGTACATCGAATTTGTTAACTAACTCACTCACCATACCCCTATCCTATCATTCCCCAACTGAATCTGACAGATTTTGGCTTATTTGACATGACAGCTAATAAACCACACTTTTGTAGTGCTCAGAGTGTAATTTTCATAGTTTGCACTATGAAAGTAGCAGCGCTTTCATAGCGCATTTCCTCTTTTTTGAACTAGCGGCGCTACGAAATGGTGGATTCCTGGCTAATTACATAAATTTAGCCCGAAAATTAATTGAATGACCCTTAAATGAAAAATTTGAATATTTGACCATGGAATGGACCTCCAAAGACATTATTTGAATTCAAATGATGAACATTAAACCTCTAAAATCTATGACCTACCCTTAACCAAACTAAAAATGACTTCAGACCTATTTAAGATCATGATAAAAAATAGAGTTGACATACAATGTTTTGAAAAAAAAATTGGGTGATAACATTGGCTCCACTTGGGATAGTGTGCCCCTGTGGTACACTAAGAACCAGTAGTTCCAGTGCTGCTATCCAATTTCTTGACCAAAATAGTAAGAAATTTGAAATCGCCAAGCTTCCTCCTCAAGCTCTAATGGCCTTCACCTCGAGCTCAAGCTTGATGATCACTATAGAAGAACTAACTTTGTACCTACTGAAAATATGCTCATTCAAGTTTGAGCTTATTCACACACTCCTACCTACCCTATCAATTGCAATCTCCACTTTAACTCAAACAACATGAAACTTCCAATGAAGCCAGTAATTTATCTTATCTATCATTTGGAACTCTTGACTGCACTTGAACCAAAAATAAACATGATATTTGAATGACCAAGGCAGCATAATATGCATCTGATCTTCATAATGAAAATATAACTGGAAATCTGGATTGTCGAACCTTTCCATGTAATCAACTATAGGATAAAAGAATACATGATCTATTTGATGCTTCTCATGACATTCTACAACTTTGGACAACTCATCCATATTTTTATCAACCACATAAAACTTCAATTGTGTGCTCTCAAATTGCTTTTCAAACTAATTTTCAAAAACAATGTATTCTTCTTCAAACTCAAAGGAGAAAGGTAGCATCACCCCCTCTTTGTGTTCTGGCATTAAAATCATTTGAAAAGACTGACCTTGATCATGAATACTATGAGATTGATTTTTATCTTTTGAAATCTGAATATCCTTTTCAATGTTCTCTGCAACTTCATTCACAAACTGAATCTTATGTTCTGACTTGCACTCAAATGATTTCATATTAGAAGACAAAGATAAAGAAAAATTTTCACCCACTTTTTCCTTAGTGTGATCATTATTTGATGTAGGTTGATATAAGGAAAGACATGAAAAATCAACACTTTCCTTAACTCGAGGGTTATATAAACTATCTTCCAATATTTCCTCTTATTGTTTGCAATTATTCTCATACTCCTGATGATCAAAATACTGACAAGTCGGCTGCAACCTTTCATCAAACTTAGAGGATGTATCATAATTGTCATAAATAAACTTCTGTTGGGTTTCATTTTCATCTAAGAAAGAGGCTATCCTTTCTTCTTGGTGATGAAAGGGATTGTCATGAAGGGCTTCTAAAATTTCCTCATCCATGAACTCATCATCTTCATAACAATTCTCCAAATATTCAATAAAACTCACACAGTGTTTACAACAGTCTTTGATGAGCAATAAGGAGGGATGACACTCTTCATACATATCATAAAATGTAGCATGGAAATCAGCAAGAGAATATAATGAACCATTTGGCAATATTTCATACCAATGCCATGATTTTCCTTCCAAAGTGGCCATAAACATCTTCATGAGACAATCCTCAGGGAACTGAACCTTAAGATTGTGTACATGCATATGGAATCTAACCAAATGAAGAGGAGCATTGTCTTTCTTTTCATCTTTGAATATATCAAGATCAGTTAACCATTCAAATTTTGGGATAGGATTTGGAAAACTAGGGATATGAGATCGATTCATAGGGCCATACCTGGCATTTATTCTTGCAATGGAACTCATTCTGAAACTTCATCAAGCTACTGATATTCAAGCAATGGATTCACCTTCCAATTTATTATTTGATGTGTGGAGTCAACAAGGTATATGCAGCCTCGAAAAGCTACATGAGCTCCTACTACCTTCAGATGTTCAGCTTCAAAATCTCAGGAAAGTATAATCTTCAGACGCACCAAAATGTTATCACCAAAATCGTACCTAATTGGCTGTTGATCAGACAACTTCAATGTAACTATTTCAAACTAATCTTGTGACTGAGGCTTAGCCTCCTAAGCCTGAGAGGGCTCTCTCAAAGGCTAATGATATGGGATATAGAGAGATGGCTAACTCTATTATTTATGTTTTGGTTCAGGTTGAGAATATGAATGCTTGCTACCATTGGGCTATGGAGTTAGTGATAGGGCTCTCAATAACAAAGGCTTTCCTTGTGGAAGCTGAGGCTTGTATATACTTCAATGAAAGGGTAACACATTTAGGAAAATCCCAATAGCTTGAAATTGAAAGGAATTCAGAGCATGTAATACATGAATCTTGAGTAATGAGACATCAAGGCTATGGAAGAGAAACATTTCAAAGATAGGATATAAAACTCATTGAAAATACACTAAGAATCTCAGGTGAAGAAAAGTTGTATGTTACTGTATATATCAATCAATCCAAAGCTTTACAAAGTGGTCTTATTAGATAAAATTTTCCAACCTGTAGGTTGAAACCAACATCAGCATGTATACATTGGGCTTATGGAGTCAAAGTAATCTCAGAAAATCAGTGAATCTAGTTGACATGGAAGTTGAGGCATATCAGGGTTTTTAGTCATGAGACACACACTTGAAACATGTAAAAAACACAGTCAGTCCATTTATAAAGGAAGATAGAGCATTTAAATATGAGTTCTAAGTAATATAGATGAACACCACTAGAAATCAGATATATAAGAAACATTTATAGGACAGGAAAACACTAAAAACCCCTTCTGAATCTCAAGTTGGTCAAGTAGAAACTCTCTGCATTAGCTGAGATAGTCTTTTTACAATATGCGCCAATTTTTCCAAAAAGTCTCCAACCATTAGAATTTCGAATTCTTCATATTTATAGATCATTTAAAACTTATGATAACCTTATCCTCATCTATATACATCTAATTCCTACTTTGTGACACCTTGCCTAACCATGTGACATGGTATTTATTGCAAAATGACAACAACAACAACCTAGTGAATAGTCCTAATACAAATAGGAATGAAACTCATTAGCTCTACTCATAAAAACCTTATCTAAGCCATATTACATTATTTTCCAACTATACTCCCATAAGGTCAAATCCAACTGATAAGCTCCAGCACTTTATGACCTCAATGTTGATCTCCTGCAAACTAGGAAATTGTCTCCCGTTTTCTAGGCTTAGGATTCTTTGTGTTCTTTGAGGCACTTTCACCATCATGAACCCATGATTTCAAAGATATTTTCTTTTAGGAACTGAATTAACACCTTTCAAAAAAATTTACCAAGTCCCAGCTGTCCAAAACCACCATTAAACTATCCAAAAAAGAAAAAGTAAACATGCACTACGAAAACAACACAGTTTCGTAGCACTTTTTGTAGTGCAGTCTTTTAACCATTTTTCCTTCAAAAATTTGGATTCTTTCTTCCAGATTTATCTTCATTATCAATTAAAAAAACTCCCTTATCAATTTCAGGTCATGATCCACAGTTTTTTCCTTCAAAAATCTATAAGAAAGGGTGAAAAATGTTGCTAGAACAGTTTCGTAGCGCTTTTCATAGCGCATTTTAATTTATCAATTTATCCCACCTCCTAATGAATTTGAAGAAAAGGAGAGAGGTTTGTGTATTTAGGTCTGTTGGGAAGAAAAACCTCTTTCCATTTTCCCAAATTCGTTTTCAATTTCTTACAAACCTCCTTGGACGTTGACCTCTCAAACGAGAAAACATAGTTTTTTCTTCATGACTTTCAGCAGTTTCATAGCACTTTTCACTCTTTTTACACTGTTTACGCTACGAAAATACTGAGTGAGTAGTTTTTTCTAGATTTCTTCAAAATGAAAACAAAAAATGTGCCAAAACTGAGAAAACCATTGGTTTCATCAAAACAATAGATCATATGAACTAAAAACACCATTTTCATGAGGTTTATTTTTCATTACCCATTTGATTTTTCCTTTGAAAATGTCGTTTTGTAGCTTTGTTTTTTAGTTCATCTTCAGAAAGTTTCAGCTGCAACTCTAATCTCCCACTTGACCTCTTAATCTTCTATTACTGTCTCTCAAGTGGTTATTTATTACTCTAACAAATTTAGCTTCTTTGATAGCTAGCACTGTCCATGTGAAAAACTGTTCTGCGCCACTTGGAATCTCAGACCTAGAAATAGTTTGGCCTTCCCGTACTGTCTTCATCCTCTTCTAGCCCTCTTTCACATCATTTCAATGTCTTGGTTTTCTAGCTTCAATATATTCTCAAGAAATTGACACTCTGTCATGTGTTCCTTTACCTTCATTGTCTTGATGGTTGCATGCTCCACTATTGGTGATGAGAGATCAACCACCTGTTCAAGGACTTTGGTTGTTTCAACAGTTTCTTGGACCTATTTACTACCCTCCTTGAGTTTATTTGCATGCCTATTTAAAGGCTTCCTTGCTTGAAAAATAAAAGTTGCATTTTCCCCCTCAAATTCAAGTTTTTTAGCTGACTTAACATTTTTTTGTTTGTGTTCATCTACTCCAATGAAATAATCTTGCACAATGGGTGATTCCTCTATATCAATTGCATGAAGGATTTCATCTAAGTTTCCCTTTATCACTGTGCTCTCTTCTATACCTGAAAGCATTATTTTTCCCTTTGATGTTTCTGCTTGGCTTCTTGTCACTCTTTGGATTTCCTGCATACTAGCCACTTTTTTTTGTTTTGACTCTTTAACGCTTTCTAGCCTCTGTTTTTTAGGTGATGGAGTTGCTGCAATATTTTGACACTTGAGTGTGACCACCTTGTAGTTTTTCACAAAACTGGAGACAACCTGCTTTGGTGAAAACCTCCATCACTGTTTGATCCTCAACTAAGGCCTTCACATTTTTAGGTTCATATCTTAGACAATGTCCTCCTCTATTAACTTTCTTCTCATCTTCCATGCTTCTTGGAAAAACCTGTTAGCTTCTCTAGAATCTATAAAAAAACCTCCCTTGATTAAGATATGAAACAACATCTCTTGATTACATGAACAACCTCGCTTGAGAATGGTCAAGGTTTCCTTTGCATAGAACAACCACAGACTTATCTTAACTACTTCAGAGCTCAGACAGTTGTGTGAAGGTAAATGAATCAAAGATGACTCAATTAGGAAAAAGTTTGAATTTGAGATGTCACCTCATGACTAAATGATGCTTCATTGATATCCTATCATGACTATGATGACTGTAGGACAGGTAAGTACATCAAATCTGTTAACTAACTGACTCACCATATCCCTATCCTATAATTCCCCAACTGAATCTGACAAATGTTGGCTTATTTGACACGATAGATATGTAATCGTGCTTTCACAGCGCTCATAGTGTAATTTTTGTAGTTTGCGCTACGAAATTAGCAGTGCTTTCGTAGCGCATTTCCTCTTTTTTTAACTAGCGGCGCTAGGAAACGGTGGATTCCTGGCTAATTGTAGAATTTTAGCCAGAAACTTAATTGAATGACCCTTAAATGAAAAATGTGAATATTTGACCATGTAATGGACCTCCAAAGACCTTATTTGAATTCAGATGATGAACATTAAACCTCTAAAATCTATGACCTACCCTTAACCAAACTAAAAATGACTTTCGAACCTATTTAAGACCATAATAAAAAACAGAGTTGACATACAATGTTTTGAAAAAAAAATTAGGTGATAACACCTCCAAATGCAATCTTTGTGAGGAAATTGAGGAAACAAAAAATCACCTGCTAAATGAGTGCCCCTTTGCTAAAAACCTTTGGAATTGGGCTTACCTTGTTTTTAGTGCCTTCAGTAGAGACTTTTCTTCCATCCTCAACACCATTGAGAACTAGAGATCCTACTTTTATAATAACTCATTGATCAACAGAGAATGGAACCTTCTCCTGGGGATTATCTGCTGGGATATTTGGAAAGAGAGGAATGAGAGAATCTTTAGGGACACTTACAAACCAGAAGAAGTTTTTCTATCATTCAACAGGAAAAATATTCGGAAATATTTTGCCTCCTCTAAGCTTGATTCTCCCTCTCACCCTCTGTTTGGAGTGGATCTTCGCATCTTATACCTCCTAGAAATTATACTTTCCCTCATACCTCTAGTCTTGTAGAACTTGAAAATGCAAGGGTCAGAAACTTCATGGTCCCCTCTAGAGACTAGTATTCCCAATTTTAATTATGATGGGGTTGCAAAGGGTAACCTGGGAAAAGAGGGCTTTAGAGGAGCTTTAATTAAATTTCAAGGTAATATCACCTATATTTTTGCAGGGCATCTAGGATCCACCACTAACAATGTGGCAGAGCTCTAAGCCATGGAACACATATTAGAAATTGTGAGAACCAAAACATTTAGGCCCCTGATCATCGAGGGTGATTATAAGTTGGCTACTCAAGCCAACCAAAAATTACAACAGGGGGTAGAAGCATCCAAGGTGTCGAACAACTGGCACCTGAACGAAATCTTGCATAGGATAAAATACCACGTTGATGGATTCCTTGGCTTTCATTTCTAAGCTGTCAGAAGAAATGAAAATAGGTTGGCTGATAGGTTGGCCAATGAAGGAATGGGGGGACCACAACGTTTGTGTTCATTAGCCTAGGATAACTCAGAAGAGGGGATGTTGTGTCAAAAATGCGTGATCATTAATGAAAATCAAAACCGACTTGATGATCCCAAGGGACTTGAGATCAATAGTCGTGTTATCACCAAAATAGGACCCTAATAGGCTGTTGATCAGGCTACCTCAATGTAACTATTTCAAACCAATATTGTTAGGTCCCTATATTACTAGTATAGTCCCTTATTGTTGTTAGTGTAACCCCCTTATTGTTATTATTTTACCCTTGTAACCCCCATTTTATTATTATTTTGCCCTTAAATTATTATTGTTAGGTCAGCTAGGATTACATTGTGGCCCACTATGATTACATTATGGCCCCATGGACTCCTATATATAGAAAGGAGGTTTTGTAAATTGGATCATCCAAGAATTTTTCATTTATGTAATGTATTGGAGGTTTCCCCTCGAAGTGTCTTATTTCTAAGGCGTTCATATCTCTTTTCTTCTATTTTTGGAGCTGGTTACACAACATTTGGTATCAGAGCTTTGGATTCTAGGGTTTCGCTGCTCCAAACAGGTCATCGTGGCATCTTCGCTATAAATTTTTTTCTACGAAGTTTCAGAAGCTGAAATTTTCAAGGTACGAAGCCAAAATCCTGAGGAAGATTGCCTAAACATTTCAGAGCTTGGTTCGCAATATTTTTGGAGATATCATCTGTGGAAGTTATGTCTTTTTTCAGGCTCCTAAACAGGTCATCATGGAATTTTCGCTATAAATTATTTTCTACGAAGGTTCAGAATCTGAAATTCATATAGTGCGAAGCTAAAATCCTGAGGCAATTCGTCAAAAAATTTCAGAGATTGGTTCGCAATATTTTTGGAAATATGATCTGTGGAAGGTAGTGCATTTTCAGGCTTCTGAATTTCATCTCAAAGAGGTGATTGTGGGAAAGTTCAATAACTCTCTCTCTGGGGATCGGATTGGAGTGCCGTAAAAAGTGGCCACAAGTACACGGACATTAGTTTCTTGGCTATCAATTTCAGAGACAAAGGAAAAAACAGTGACACGTGGCAAGTCATACAAGTTCACTCTACTGAACCAGTCCAGAATTAGGTCATCGTGGGAGATTGGACACAACTTTGTCTTGGAGAATCCAAATCAGGTCAGACCTGTGGAATTTGAAAGAAGCTTCAGAGGGATACTATAGGGCAGAATTTCAGATATCAAATATTTTCAATTATAGAGATAATTTAATTTCAATATCGAGCTCCTCAAAGCAAGTAAAAGGTGTGTATTTTTTTCTGAATTGCATAAGTCTTGTTTGAAGAATCAAGTTCAATTGATTCCAAGGGCATATTGTAGAATAGATATCAATATTGGATTCTAAAATGGCCCCTAAAAATAATTCAACACCCATTAAGCCTTCAAAGGGCTCTACTATGACTCATGAAGATGAAGAATTGCAACATGATCTATCAAAATTACAAGAGCAAGTGCAACAATTTTCACTCTCGCAAAGAGCAACAAAAAATGAAATGGAAGTTTTGAAGAAAGGCATGGAAGTGAAGATGGACGGTTTGAAGAAAGGAATGGAAGCTAAGATGGATGGCGTGGAAGCTAAGATGGATGGCATGGAAGTGGTCATGGAAGCTAAGATGGATGACATGAAAGACAACATGGAAAACATGAAGAATGATCTAAAAGCATACATGGAAGGCTTGATGACAAGCTTAAAACAAGAAATGATTCCTAATGACGGAAATATAGTAGAAGAACCTCATGATGAGAACAAAATAAATGTTAATCGTGATTTCATAAACTCTAATGTTGGCGGGAAGAACCACCATATTCCAAAAATGGATATGAGGAAGTTTGATGGAAAGGATCCTGTAACATGGATACTACAGATGGAGCAACATTTTGATCTCCATAACGTGCAAAACACACAAAAGGCAACTTTACATTTAGAACAAAATACATTTGTATGGTATCGATGGCTTTGCTCTCGTAAAAAAATAGTCACTTGGTCAATTTTTACGGAGGAAATGATAGCACATTATGAGGATACAAAGAGCAACACCTTCTTTAGCCAATTGATAAATCTCAAACAAAAGGGTTTAGTGGGGCAGCACATTGAGGACTTCCAAAAAATTGAATATAAGGGTAACTGATATTCCAGAGGAACACAGGATTGATCTCTTCATAGGCACTTTAAAGGATAACATCCAACATGAAGTTCATGTTTTGGAACCTGATTCATTGGAGAAGGCATTCAGGTTGGCAAGAAAAGTTGAATGTAAAATTATCGCAATAAGGAAGCCTACCACTCAATTCTATAAAGAAGGAAGTGTTGCTACGCCTAGATTTCCACAACCTACAAGGTTGACACCACAACAATTGGAAGAAAAAAGAGCAAAAGGGCTTTGCTACAGTTGTGATAGCAAATACACTAAAGGTCATAACTATGCTGAGAAGAAATTATTTTACATAGATTGTGAAGAAGAAGAAGAAAATGAACAAGAAGAGGATATACAACAGGAACCAGCCCTAGAAGAGGAAGAAATGAATCCGACCATATCGTGTAATGCACTGGCAGGAATTACCACTCCTCAAACTCTCAAGATAGAAGGACATATCAAGAAGAAAAGGGTAATAGTGTTGATTGATTCAGGTAGCACCCATAATTTTATTCATTATAAGGTAGCTAAGGAATTAAATTGTTTCCTATACCCAGCACCAGAATGTCAAGTGATGGTTGCAAATGGAGGAACTATAAATTGCTCTGGAAAATGCCATAATATCAAGCTAACCATGGGGGAATATGTATTGACTAGTACAATGCTTGCCATTCCTATGGGAGGTGTTGATGTTGTATTAGGAGTACAATGGTTACAATCTTTGGGGACGGTAGCATTTAATTTTCAAGAACTTTTCTTGAAATTTTTTTCAGAAGGAAAGGAAGTCGAATTACGGGGTATTGCAAGGAAGCCAATAAGGATAATAAGCTCTAATGTCATGACAAAGCTTCTAAAGAAAGAACAGCGAGGCGTAATTGCATAATTATGCTCACTAGAAGTTCTAACATCAAAATCATCTATTTCTGCAGATCTCCAACAAGTCTTGGACAATCATTCCAAGGTGTTTGAAACTCCCAAATGACTCCCACCTATTCGTGATCATGATCATGCTATTCATTTGATTCCAGTAAGTGTTCCTCCAAACATCAGGCCTTATAGATATCCTTACTTCCAAAAGAGCGAAATTGAACGTATGATTGCAGAAATGTTAGAGGCGGGTATAATTCAACCCAGTCAAAGTTCTTTCTCTGCTCCTGTAGTGTTGGTACACAAGAAGGATGGATCATGGCTAATGTGTCCGGATTATAGGGAGCTCAATAAGCTCACCATTAAAGACAAATTTCCCATTCCTGTGATTGATGAATTATTGGATGAATTACATGGAGCAATTTATTTTACCAACTTGGATCTTCGTTCAGGATATCATCAAATTAGAATGAAGACTGAAGATATTCCAAAAACAACATTTTGAACTCATGAGGGTCATTATGAATTTTTGGTCATGCCTTTTGGCCTTACCAATGCACCTTCTACATTTCAAGGGTTGATGAATTCCATTTTAAAACCCTTCCTTAGAAATTTTGTGCTAGTATTTTTTGATGATATACTAATCTACAGCAGGTCTTGGAAGGATCATGTTGAACATGTTGACAGGGTGCTCAAACTATTGCAGGAGAAACAATTATATGCAAAAAAATCCAAATGTTTCTTTGGAGTACAAGAGGTGGAATATTTGGGTCATATTGTATCTCACAAGGGTTTTAAAGTAGACCCTAACAAAATTAAAGCCATTAAGAAATGGAAAGTCCCCACAACCATAAAGCAGTTGCGAGCATTTCTCGAGTTAACAGGGTATTATCGCAAGTTTGTTAAGAATTATGGGAGAATAGCAGCACCTCTAACAACATTATTGAAGAAAGATGCATTTTCATGGACTCCTGAAGAAACTAAGGCCTTTGAACGTCTTAAAGAGGCAATGTGCCTAGCACCGGTCTTAGCTACAATAGACTTCACAAAAACCTTTATTGTGGAATGTGATACCTCAGGAAATGGAATTGGTGCAGTTTTAATGCAGGAAGGAAGACCCATTGCTTTTGAAAGTCCTCCAATCAAAGGAAAGTATTTACAGAAACCTATTTATGAGAAGGAAATGTTAGCAATACTACATGTACTAAAGAAATGGCGAACTTACCTAATGGGAAGACACTTCAAGGTAAAAACTGATCATGATAGTCTTAAACACTTTTTGGAACAAAGACTATCTTCAGAAGAGTAGCAAAAATGGGTTACAAAGATGTTGGGTTATGACTTTGAAATAATCTACAAAAAAGGAAAGCTTAATGTTGTTGCAGATGCACTCTCAAGAAAGAATGAAGAGGTGGAAGCATTGCTTTGTGCCATTTCTATTATCCAACCAGATTGGATAACCGAAGCAAGAGATGAATGAAGAAGGACAAAGATGTATGGACACTCATTCAAAAGTTGCAGCAAGATCCTAGTACATCTGATACATTTAGTTGGAAAAATGATTTCTTATGGTACAAAGATCGCTTATATCTTTGTAAGAATTCCCAACTAAAACAAAAGATTCTTCTGGAATTGCACACTTCTCCTTTAGGAGGACACTCACGATTTTTAAAAACTTACCACAGGGTGAAGAAAGAATTTTTTTGGGATGGCCTTAAATCTGATATTCAAAAGTTTGTGGCGGAATGTTTGGTTTGCCAGCAGAATAAAGTGGAAACAATTAAGACCCCAGAACTTCTACAACCTTTATCCATTCCAAGTCAACGTTGGGAGGAGATTTCAATGGATTTTATCACAGGTTTACCTAAGTCCGAAGGAAAGAGTGTCATCATGGTGGTAGTTGATAGATTTACCAAGTATGCACACTTTTGTGCATTATCTCATCCATTTAAAGCAAGTACAGTTGCTACTACATTTATGGACAGAATTCAAAAGCTACATGGAAGCCCAAGGGTTATTGTGAGTGACAGAGATCCCATTTTTACTTGAAATTTTTGGACGGAGTTATTTTCTTGTTTGGGTACTCAATTAGCTCATATCTCATCTTATCATCCTCAATCTGATGGTCAAACTGAGATAGTAAATAAATGTTTGGAAGGATATCTTCGTTATTTTGTATTTGATAAAAAAACACAATGGGTCAAGTGGTTACCTCTTGCTGAATGGTGGTATAACACTTCCTTCCATACTGCAGCAAAAATGACCCCATTTATGGCACTTTATGGATATCATCCACTGTTGGGTGAAACTATTGTCGTTTAATTCTGTTGTAGTACTTGCCCAACCATTTAATTTTTCAATCCGAGGTTCGTAGGCTTACGAAGCACATGTACTATATATGCAGGACCGAAGTGGAACTAATCTAATCTAAATTACTGAAATCAAATTAATCTAGGAAGGCATTGAAACATTAACTATGAAAGCAGGAAATTGCATAAGGGAAAATCAATACAACATGTGAAGAGTTGAATGACAAACAACATATGTGAGCTCACAACAATAACGCCATCTCAAATTACATTACAAAAATCAAATGACAAATGATGAAAGAATACAATAAAGGAATATGAGTCACAATTAAGAATCCCCCTCTCCTAATTACAAAACTATCTCTTAAAGCTAATCTAATGAATTTCTGAACTTATGAACTCCTGAGCTAATCAAAATGAAGAGAGAGCACTCTCTTATATACATGAAGAAGCTAACCATCTCATTCAACCACTCTCAACTACTTTCCCATTATTGCAAGACATGATCCCTTTGAATCCTCCACACATCTCTCACATATCTTGAATAAGACATGCCAACCAAATCCTCCATGATCTTCTCCTTAGGAATAGGTTTGAATAATTATCTCCTTAATATGGTGGAGGAGATATTCCAGAATTTTAGAATTAATCCTTCACATTTCTCCTACACATTACAAAGCTCACACATTCTTGAGATATATATTAAAACATGTATATTTTCTAATATTAAATCATAAATTCACTTATAATACAAAAATGAATAAAGTGGAAAATAAGAAGGTGAAACCCAAATGTATTTATGCAAATGATATAATGAAAGGTTAATGGGATGATGAGATGTAAGGAATAGTGAAGGGAAAGGTGGACGAAATACGACATTTCTGAAGCCCAACATCCCCCCCAACTGAACTTGTTGCATGTCCTCATGCAACCATGCATGGATATCTTTGGCATCTGAACTTTGGCTTTACATGATGATGTCTCTTTAATAATGAATGTTTCCAGGATATGTGCAGGGCATGAGTAACAACTTTCATTTTCTTATGGTTGGTTCTTGTGTGACAACCATGAATACAAAGAATGTTGGTTCTTGTGTTAACAACATTCATTTCGTTTTTGTTCTCTTTTCTTATGGTTGTTTCTTGTGTGACAACCATTAATACAAAGAATGTTGGTTATTTTGTTAACAACATTCATTTCATTTCCTGTTCTCTTGCTGCAATAATAATGTAAACACTCACTGGAAATCATAAGTTGTCAATGTGCATAAGAAAGCCCTTTTGTAATATTCATGAAGTATGCCAGTATGTATATTGATGCATGTGAAACAAAGTGCAACAAAGTATCGTTGGAAAAGAAATGTTGGTGAATGGTAAGTGAGAAAAAAAAAATGGAGTGATAGTGGTGAATAAATGGAATCACGATAGTGAATATGTAGCGAATATAGCCCCCCCCCACCCAACTGAATTGGTTGCATGTCCTCATGCAACTTGGCATGGGTCATGAAAGGAAATGGAGCATGATGAGGGAATTTTCCAAAATATTCAAGTCAGCATATAAGGAATTGCATGATTAAATATTAGAAAACAACATACTTCCACTTACCCAAGAATGATGAACTATGCAATAGGAATGTAGCTGCTGCTGCTGCTGAATCATGAAAACGTGACTGGTATCGTAGCTGTAACTGTTGTAACTACTAGATCAGAGAATATGTGACTGTGGCTGCAACTGCTATAAGTGCAACTGATGTAACTGTTCGAACATAGAAAGTTTGACTGCAGCAGGATCATGAAAATGTAACTGTGAATGCTGATGTCGCTGTAACTGGAACCTGGGAAATGAAGGAATCTGAACTGCTGATGTTGAATCATGGAAAAGATAAGGGCTGAAAGTGGAACTGTGGTACTCTCATAGGTCAAAATTCACGCTGCGGTAACTGATGAGGGAGTCGTGAAAAAGTGTATAGTCTTCGTCTGCTACAAAACTGATGGTACAAATCTAATCATGCGAAATAATGTGTTGATGTCGAGCATGAAGAGAAATCATTGGATTACCAGCTATTGATGTATGTTGTTAACCAATGCGAGGCAAACTCACCATTGATGTCAATGAGTGCCAAGGTACCCGGGTACATCTTGCGAAATGCGAATAGAGGTGTTGACGTCGAGCCATTTGCAAGATCTGACGATCAAGGGACATTGATGTATTCCCATGATTTTCAGCAAGAGAACTTGCCATTAAGGCATGCAAGTCTCAAGGTACCCAAAAGGAACTCTAGTCTATTTCCCAGATAAGGTGCTGAGGTTGATGGGGCAAGACTTGTTGAAAGGTGGGCCTTAAAGAATCCCACATCAGTCAACGCGAGTTTGTACAAAGAGATTTGGTAGGACTATAAATGGAAAGAACTCACGGACAAGCAGTGTGGATCAACATAGAGAGGAAAGCAAGGCAATGTAATTATGGAAAGGGGATCAGTTTTATTCAGAAGGAAAACTAGAAGGCAAATGAGCTGAAAGGGATAAAGGAATGTATGCGTTTCAGAAAAATAACTGTGCATGAAGTCGTGAAAGATAAGGTAATGGAAAATGGGCTTCAACACAAGGATGGTCAATCAGCTTTGAAGGAGAAGTGCTACAGTGTTACTGCATGGATAATGGAAAAAGTGGAAATGTTAGTGTATCAACATGGTCACTGTGTAAAAGCAAACATCAAGAGGCACAAACATCATGATGTTTATGGCGAGTTACAGCTCCTTCAAGCTGTTTATGAAAGCACGCTTCTCACAAAGTTTTGTGATCTTTGAAAATCACTTCAGCAGCAAAATGCGATCATGTCCGAAACCTGAAAAAACTTAGTACAAACCCTGTATGAAAACTTCGTGAGAGCATTGTAAAACATAAGATGCGAGAATAAGCACAAATGCGAGCAAAAGAAAGAAACTGTGTGTTAACCTATTGCCTGTGCTGATTTCATCATCGACCGCTGTCAAAGTGACTTCAAGAAAACAAATTAGTGTTAAGCGTAAATACATGCATTCGTATTGTTTTCAGGAATTTATTAAAAAGTCCATTTGCAATTTTGATGAAATTAAAGGCAAAAAGAAAAACAAAACAAGCAAAATTAAAGTCAAATCTCCATTTCTTCGCATGCTTTGCAAAGTATAGCAACAGTGTCTTGGTGCTAGCGAATCTTCAGTTTCTTGCTGATTTAGTTTCTTAGATGGAACGTTAAATTCATTCAAGCAATTGGAAGTTTGGCGGAGTATGATTCGCATCGATTTGCTGCAATAATTTCACTTACTTCTCTGCAAGATTGGACCTGTACATCGTCAGATATAGTTGAATATTCAAACCATTCAATTGTATCGTTCCTAAGTATTCAGTAACAATCATCAATTTGATAATCCAATCAGTGTTCCTAAGTTTCCTGCCATCATGAACATGAGTTTAATGAAGCAGTGTGTAAAATGGAGATAGTGAGCATGAGAAAACAATCAGTTTTCAGCATAAAATCCAGCGTAAGCATAAGAATCAAAAATTCTTCTCCAATCTTAATGCTTGGCAGCATTCTCTTCCTGAGACTGTGATTTATAGGATATTGAACCACTAGCACTTTTAAGAGGCACAACAGTATTATAAATCGGCATAACTGTGAGAAATTTAGTCAACTTCAGGGACCTTGTTTGCAACAGCCCGAGCCAAATCAGCATTTTTTAGAGCATTACCGCTTTCATTTCCATAGCAGACACCATTGATGCAGCAACGCCTTAATAGAGATAGGAATCATGATTGAGCAGAGAAGCTCGAAACGCAGTGGAATGACAATAAAGTTGTACCAAGGTCCTTCTTTCGGATATTGCACATATTATTTCTTTCATGCTTCGGAGGCTTTCCAAACATTTCCAGCAACACCCAGAATCACGACTACAACTAACTGGAACAAAAAGATTGCACCAGTTAACTTGTCAATCATTGCATCTACAGCCTTCTGTATTACCGAGTACATGGTAACAAGAAATGAAAAGTTGAATTCTTAAGAAGATGAGATGGTTGATTGATATCTGACAAATCTGTTTCTTGCATAGACTTTCGAGATGTCATCCACAGAGAATGGTATACCCAAGTCATCATCCAACAAGAACGAATTTCCGATAGCATCATTTGAATCTTCTGCCATCAACACACAACTTCAGAACTTGACATTGTATGCTTGGTATTTGGATCACAAGTTGTCAAACGCGGTTTGTCATTATCCCATGGTTGTTCATACTCGTGCTTCACACTGAATGGTGTAACTTCAAATCCAACTATGCGTGCAGAATCAGTTTCAACATCCTTATGATACATCACGATAAAAGTCAAATGATTGTGGATGAAGTGCCTCTCTTCTGAACTCCCTGTGTAGCTTGCTTTGAAGCCAACTCGGAAGCCATGTTCATATGTAGTAAGACTATTTCCATCAGACCTCTGTCATTAAATGCTTCGGTTCGGTTCTGCTGTAGCTGTAAATGTGAAGATGTGAAATGACAGCACGTGAAAATTCTCAGAATTGAAGAGACTCTGTCAACAAACACCACGGATTTTTGCCCTTGCCAAACATGTACAGAAAACGCTCTCTCAATTCACACACACGATTTCGTGAGACAAAAATTGGAGTCTTGTAGAGGCGCCTGCCTGACAATCTTTGCGAAAGCAACGCTTCGACCAGACACTGCAAACCCGAAACCTGTGATTATTTAATATAGGTTTTTGTTGTGTTAGTCACATAGAGTTGTTGCTTATTGCTATGAAACAATGAGATTACGCCTCCCACTGAATGCCGATGATGGAGCTACCGCCATAACCATTATTATGATAGTTTCAAGGCTTGTTAGTATGGTCGAAATTGAATAAAGGTCATGTGATAGCAGGGCCAAATTTGAATAAATCTATTGTGAGAGCATGTGAGAGTATGTCCGGGTTTGTTTGATTCAAATAGAAGAATTATTGTTGGAACATCAAGCGATTAATTGAAATGTTACTCGGCCATGTCTTGTACGCAAACCATTACGTTCAAGAATAGATAATGGCACCCAATATTCATCATTGACAATATCTGATGTAATCGTTTTCATCCAAGAGCAGAGCCTCAATATGAACACCTTCATAACTTCCGTTCGTAATGCAAACAATGTTTGCACTGCATTCATGGGTGCACAGTCCTTCCCTTAGTTTTATAAACAGATATAATGTCCTGTACCATTCCAACAACTTCCTCCAAGGAATGATTTGAATACTTTATGTCACCAAGGCTGTCTTCAAAGCAGTTTTGTCTAGCAGTACTTCTTTCACGTCCCACTGAAACAAGAGTGCCATTTGTTGAACCTACCTTGGCAAACTTCCCATCGAAAGAGTTAATCTCCAAAATGTTGGTACATGGTGCAGTGACAGATTTATTAAAGAAAACATGTTTTAACGCATTAGATGGATCTTGGTTTGAATAAAATCAAAATTAAGCCGACATTCTGTCTTCATCGACGAAATTTAGGAAATAAAATTATGTAACTCTGAAATATTTTGACGAGAATTTCGAAGAAACGGATGGGGTAGTTGAAATGATATATTCAAAATTTCAACCTGAACAATGTGACGTTCTACCTTTCACAAAGTTTGAGTGATTTGATGACAAAATGAAAACCGGGACAATTATATAACTTACCAAGTGTTTACTTTGAAACCGGGACATCTGTGTTTTAACGCACCATGTTTTAAGTCTACGAAAAATGTTGGGTGACGAAAAATGATAACTGTTTTTCTTGTTGCTGCGCCTGAAGATGAGATGATGCTCCCCAATAAATTTCACCTGAGCGATTTGGAGACACCAAGGCAGGGGAAGCAAACGCTGGCCTGGATAGGGAATTGTTGTTAACCTGTGAAATATGATGAAAAGGTAGATGAGAATTATAGGGCGCAGTTGTTATAACGAGGCCAAGGCCCTTCTTTGCCTTTGAAATCCAGGACTGCAACAAAGCGTCCGAGCCATAGGCCAGTCGAATGATTTCTTGATCTCCATTGTCCTGCAAAAGCAAATACCCCATGATCTTGGACACATTTTCTGGCTCTAAGCTCTGAATCCGCCCGAAAGAAATCGGCGTAGCATCATGCAAATCTATTTTGGGTACAAAAAATGGAGAAAAACTCGCAGCCCATAAGGAAGGAATCCGTCAAATAAGTAACAGCATAGTCATTTAATCTCAAAAAAGTACGCCGACGGATAGAAGATTTAGGAAATCCAATCCATAAAAAATAGTTATCTGACCGTCATATTCATGGGATTTCGTTCCTATTATCTTGAAATGCCAAAGATAGTGTAACAACCCATGGATTTTGGCCAATATTTTTCAATCATCCCCCGCATAGTATCCCAAATTAGGTGTGAGAAAATTCCAGCGTTCAAAATATGCAAACAATGAGAATTATCTTTTATTTTATTTTGGTTTCATTTGTTTGCTGCTCATCATTTTGGTTTTTTGTTGTTAGTTGCAGGTTTATGAACAGTGGGCGGAGAGATGGTATCGCTACAGCTTGAAAATCCAATGAAACTCACAGTTATTTTAGTGAAACGATGATCCTAGGAAATTTCTGATTCAATTGTTTTTGCAGGTTTGATCACCTAATTGCTTGTTGGAGATTTTAGTATGCCCAGAAAACACAGTTTCAGCAACTGTTCTGATAAAATGCTAGACCCAGTTTCAGCAACTGCTAGACACAGTTTCAGCGACTGCTAGACACAGTTTCAGCGACTATTCAGATAAAATCTCAGTTTATTTTTATTCATCCTCAATTCATGGTTTATTAAAAAAAAATTTAGCAAATGGAGAAAAGAAAAAAAAATGATTTGCAAATTAATGATAAAATCGATTAGGCATATTGAAAAACATGAATTTTATTTTTTATTTTTTTGAATTCCTGAAATTATTCTAAATCATCCTTATTTTCTGATCCTCGCGATCGCACTAAGCGCGGAGGAGAGCATACTTATTCTAGGCAAAAGCAAAATTGAGAATGAAAGCAAAGCCTGCCTACTCTATACTAATTAGAATTTTAAAAATTAGTTACGTGTAATTAAATTTCCAATGAAGCCATTCACGTAGCAGTAATAGCAATATATTCAATAGCAATTTTTCAAATGAAAAATGAAAATATTCCAGCGTGAATGAGTTTAATTGCTGAAACTGTAAATCAACTAAATAAAAATAAAAAAACGAATCTAATCGAGTACTTACCTGGAACCATTGTTCGATAAAGCTTTGATAGGGACAATTTTTCTTACTTAGATCATGTTGTAGCTCCTCTTCTTCTTCCTCGATCTCCTGTTTGAATGATTGTTCGCCATCAGATGTGCAGGATTCTTCAGATGTTGAATCTTCGTTTGTTTCTTGGGGAGTAGTTGAACTTTTAATTCTTGTCAAGATCTCTTCTTCCAAGGAAGAGGAGATCCCGACTTCTCTAGGATCTGAGTGAGTAGTTCCAAGATGAAACTCATTGTTAAAACATGTTGAAAAAGGGATTCTTACTGCACACAAAACTTAAATCTAAAAATCTTAAATGAAAATAAACTAGTTTCATAAATAAAAGCACTCATGTTGAAACAGATAAAAAAAACACTCTTCACAGTTGCGGAAATCAAACACACTTGCAGGAAAGAAGATCAATCAACCATAACAGAGAACAGGACCCTATTCCTCCAAGTAGGAATCATCAGCACCTGTTTCCTGATATCATTCACACTGCAGAAAAATAATATTAATCAACGGAGAACAGGACCCTATTCCTCAAAGCAGGAATCTTCAACACCTGTTTCCTGATATCCGTCACACCTACATGTCCTGACCCATGAGGCCGAGCCCGTTACAGTATGTCGAACGATGCGTAGGTTGTTCCCCACTTCTTACAACCCTGTCACCTCAGAGTTAGGAACATGTTTAAACACACTTGCATGAAAAATCAAACTGAACTTCAATCCATCGTGCTTCCCCGGCAACGACGCCAAAATGTTGGGTGAAACTATTGTCGTTTAATTCTGTTGTAGTACTTGCCCAACCATTTAATTTTTCAATCCGAGGTTCGTAGGCTTACGAAGCACATGCACTATATATGCAGGACCGAAGTGGAACTAATCTAATCTAAATTACTGAAATCAAATTAATCTAGGAAGGCATTGAAACATTAACTATGAAAGCAGGAAATTGCATAAGGGAAAATAAATACAACATGTGAAGAGTTGAATGACAAACAACATATGTGAGCTCACAACAATAAAGCTATCTCAAATTACATTACAAGAATCAAATGACAAATCATGAAAGCATACAATAAAAGAATATGAATCACAGTTAAGAATCCCCTTCTCCTAATTACAAGACTATCTCCTAAAACTCCAAAACTAATGAACTTATGAACTCTTGAGCTAATCAAAATGAAGAGAGAGCACTCTCTTATATACATGAAGAAGATAACCATCTCATTCAACCACTCACAACTACTTTCCCATTATTACAAGACATGATTCCTTTGAATCCTCCACACATCTCTCACATATCTTGAATAAGACATGCCAACCAAATCCTCCATGATCTTCTCCTTAGGAATAGGCTTGAATAATTATCTCCTTAATATGGTGGAGGAGATATTCCAGAATTTTAGAATTAATCCTTCACATTTCTCCTACACATTACAAAGCTCACACATTCTTGAGATATATATTCAAACATGTATATTTTCTAATATTAAATCATAAATTCACTTATAATACAAAAATGAATAAAGTGGAAAATAAGAAGGTGAAACCCAAATGTATTTATGGAATTGATATAATGAAAGGTTAATGGGATGATGAGATGTAAGGAATAGTGAAGGGAAAGGTGGACGAAATATGACATTTCTGAAGCCCAACATCCACCATCCATCACATCATCTTTAAGGGAAAATTCGAAGGTTCAAGCAGTGGAAGATCACATCGAGCATCAGCAAGAAGTTATCCAACTCTTGAAGGATAACCTGAATTTGGCACAAAATCGAATGAAACAACAGGCAGATCAACATCACAGCAAGAGAATTTTTGATGTAGGAGATTGGGTATTTTTACGGCTACAACCATACAAACAAATTTCTTTCAAGCAAGCAAAGAAGGATAATAAATTATCGCCAAAGTACTATGGTCCTTACAAGGTGTTGCAAAATATTGGTACTATGGCATACAAATTGGAGCTTCCTGCTTCTTCACGAGTACATCCAATTTTCCATGTTTCATGCTTAAAGAAGGTTATCGGTGAAAATCTTCCAGTTCAAACAATATTACCAGAACTTTATGAGGAAGGAAAAATCATATTGGAACCTAAAGCAGTCACAGAAACAAGAACTCGACAACTACGGAATCGATCAATTTCAGAATATCTCATCAAGTGGAAGAACTTACCCACTGAAGATTCTACATGGGAGGATAAGAATTTTATACAGAAGCACCCAGAGCTACTCAAGCGTTGAGGACAACACTTTTTTGAAGGAGAGGGGCATGTTAGGTCCCTATATTACTAGTATAGTCCCTTATTGTTGTTAGTGTAACCCCCTTATTGTTATTATTGTACCCTTTTAACCCCCATTTTTTATTATTGTGCCCTTAAATTATTATTGTTAGGTCGGCTAGGATTACTTTGTGGCCCACTAGGATTACATTATGGCCCCATGGACTCCTATATATAGAAAGGAGGTTTTGTAAATTGGATCATCCAAGAATTGTTCATTTATGTAATGTATTGGAGGTTTCCCCCTCGAAGTGGCTTATTTCTAAGGCGTTCGTATCTCTTTTCTTCTATTTTTGGAGCTGGTTACGCAACAAATATTTTAGCTGAGGCTTAGCCTCCTCAGCCTCAGAGGGATCTCTCAAGTCTTCATGATATTGATTAATGATAATATATATGGCTAACTCTATCTTGGTTTCGTGTGTTTGTAGGTTGAAATATGAAGGCTTGCTACCATTGGGCTATGGAGTCAAAAAGTCACTAGATTCAGTGACAAGGTTTTTGAACATGGAAGCTGAGGAAAATGGGGTTTTTAAACAAAGATAATTCACTCAAGAACATAGGTCAACATATTCATCCCATTACTAAATGAAGTCAGAGCACATGATTGTGAATTCTGAGTAATATTAATAAGATCTACTTCAAGTAATTAAAGTATCATATAGATCAAGAAGACATTAAACCTCATCTAAACTCAGATCTGTTCAGGAAAACCTCTCTGTATTATTGGTTGTATTCCATAACATAAAGCAGTAGCTGGGCCAAAAAGTCTCCAACCCTTTGCTAATTCAACCTCTTGCCTCATATATATCATTACAACCTTGGATTCAATGATCCACCATCAGAGGAATTCGAATTCCTATCCTTGACACCTATTCTAACCATAAAACAGGCTTATTAATTACAAAAGGACAACTTGACTGTCTTTGAAGAGTCCTAATTGAAGTAGGACTAAATCTCCTAAAACATGTTTCAAAAACCTTATCTAAACCTTTAATCCTTATTTTTTCACCTTCAACCTCATGAGGTCAAATTTTTTTATGCCTCCAGTTATGAACCCTGCTGTTCCATGACCTAACTGCCCTAGAAACCAGGAAATACTTTGATGAAATTTAGCCCTTAACTCCATGCTTGTATTCCAACACTTTTGCTGGAAATTTAGACCTTTTTAGACAAGTAACATGTGTTATCACTTCCATAGAACAATTCACTTCCACCTGTACAAAAATTAAGCACTTGAAGGAGTATAAAGAGAGCTAATATGGCTGCGCTACGAAAATATCAGTTGTTTTCGTAGCGCAGAATATATGTCTTTGTAAACATCTCTTAAACCTCCAGTTTATTTTGATTTGACACCTGGATCTTCATTTGTGAATCCTTTCCATCCTTCAGTAGCATCAACACTCTAAAACTATATGTTTTTTATCTCTTGCAACCCTTATAATAAACTCAAAACTGCACCTACAGCAGTTTCGTAGCGCGCTACGAAATTGCTGTGCATGTCTTTTTATGCAGAATTTTTCAAAAATATTATTTTTTAAAACTTCTTGCACTCTTTCCATGATTTCTATAGGCTTTAATAATTAACAGATTTCATCCTTGAAATGTTTTGAAAAATTGAAGTCCTTCTCCACAACAAAACTGCATTAAGAAATTATCACTTACTTCACTGTTTCATTACCTAAAAAATAGGTGTTGAAATAGAGCTTTTATCTCCTCATCCAAAATGTATTTTATAAAACTGAAGGAGGCTTCTGGAGACCGTGATTTCTTGAACAAAAAAATATCTTGGGTTTTTGAAATACTTCTCCTATTGACTAGAAACAGTCTTTGAACAACATGTATAAAACGAGAAAATCTTGATTTCTGAAAATATGGCTCCAAATAAAGCCTTGTATCTCCCAAATGGTAACACTTTTGAGAACAGTGAGATAGGTTATTGTAGCTGGAGTTTCTATGAAGAAACACCTCCTTCATAATTCCAAAATACCCTTTCTTGTTTCCAGAAACGGATCATGAAGTGGACTAGTAAAAACAGAAAACAGAGTTTTTCTCTCAATGACTTTTAGTTGTTTTTGTAGCGCAAGTTGAGTCATCAATTTCTCCCACCTCATAATGAATTTGAATAAACTGAAAGATTTTTTTGTAGTTCAGTATGTTAGGAAGAAAAACCTCTTTCAGTTTTCCAAAATGAGTTTTTAGTTGCTCAGGAACCCTTTTGGAAAAAGACTACTAAAAGCAGAAAAACAGAGTTTTTGATGAAAAAAAGGCTGCTTCAGTGGTTTCGTAGCGCGCTACGAAAATAGAAGCATTTTTGTAGTCAAAAATAGGTTTTTTACACTGTATATGCTACGAAAACATGGTTCTATGGCTTAATCAAATTTTTTTTTTTAAATATGGTTTTCAAAACGTGGTATGAAACTTCTAAAGAGTAAAGCAAGGTTTATGAACTTTATTTGGTGATGAAATGAGACTTGTAGCCTATGACTTAGACCCTATAAAACATAAAAGTGACTCACACCCTATCTAATACCATGAATTAGGAGTAAGTATAAACTGACCAAGTTTAGAAAATTTTAATAGTGATAACAGTGGCTCCACTTGGGATAGTGTGCCCCTGTGATACACTACGAACCGGTAGCTCCAGTGCTGCTATCCATTCTTTAGAATAAAACTTTGAAATTCTGCCCAATTTGCTCCCCAAGATTTAATGATTTCTACAAGAAAGACTCAAACTACATCTACTAAAATGCTCAGTCAACCTTGAGCTTATTCACATGCTCCTACCTGCCCTAGCAGCTGCAAACTCCATTTTAGCTCAATCAATATGAAATTTCCAATGTAGCCAATCATCAATCTGATCTGACACTTGAATCTCTTGACTGTGCTTGAACCAAAAGTGAACATGATGTTGAGACGACCAAAACAACTTATAATATATCTGATCTTCATAATGTAAATGAAAATGAAACACTGGGGTGCAAATCTTTGCCATATATTCAGCTATAGGGTCAAAGAAAACATGGTCAGTTTGATGCTTCTCATGATATGCTGTAGCTTTGGACAACTCACCCATACTTTGATCAACCACATAAGACTTCATTTGTGTGCTTTTAAACTGATTTTCAAACTAATTTACAAAAACAGTGTATTCTTCCTCCATCTTTAAGAAGAAAGGTAGCAACACCCCCTCTTTGTGTTTTGGCATTAAAATCATTTGAAAAGACTGATCTTGATCATGAATACTATGAGATTGAATTTTATCTTTTAAAACTTGAATTTCCTTTTCAATGTTCTCTGCAACTTCATCCACAAACTGAAACTTATCCTCTGAATTGCACTCAAATGATTTCAGATTAGAAGACAATGGTAAAGAAAAAATTTTACCCACTTCTTCATTAATGTAATCATCATTTGATATAGGCTGATGCAAGAAATGACATGAAGAATCAACCTTTTCCTGTACCTGATGATTGTAGAAAAAAATTTCCAATATTTCCTCTTGTTGTTTGAACTGATTCTCATTCTCCTGATGATCAAGGGATTGAAAAACCTACTGCAAATTTTCCTAAAACTTAGAGGATATGACATGATTTTCATCAGTAAATTCCTGTTGGGTTTCATTTTCATCCAAGTGAGATGTTATCCTTTCTTCTTGGTGTTCTTATTTTTGATTAAATGTATTGTCATGAAGGGCCTCTAAAATTTCTTCATCCATGAACTCATCATGTTCATAACAATTCTCTAAATATTCAATAAAAATTTCATAGTGTTTACAGCAGTCTTTGACCATGAATAAAGAGGGATGACACACTTTATACATCTTATAAAATACATTATGGAAATCAGCAAGAGAATATAATGAACCATTTGGAAAGCTTTCATACCAAGACCATGATTTTCCTTCTAAACTGGCCATAAACATCTTCATGAGACAATCTTCAGGGAACTGAACCTTAAGACCGTGTACATGCATATGGAACCTATCTAAATGAAGAGCAGCATTGTCTTTATTTTCATAGTTAAATATTGGAAGATCATCTAACCATTCAACCTTTAGCATAGGATTTGGAAAACCAGGGGTATGAGACCAATTCATAGGGGCGTACCTGTCATTCATTCTTGTAATAGAATTCATATTGAAACTTCATCAAGCTACTGATCTTCTAGCAGTGGAGTCACCTTCCAATTTGATTATTTGATGTGTGGATTCGCCAAGGTATTTTTGTAGCCTTAAACAGCTTCTTAAGCTTCTGCTACCTTCAGAAGTTCAGCTTATTGATTAGGGGAACGAATAATCTTCAAGCTCCTGGCAGACGCACCAAAATGTTATCACCAAAATAGGACCCTGATAACCTGTTGATCAGACTACCTCAGTGTAACTATTTCAAACCAATATTTTAGCTGAGGCTTAGCCTCCTCAACTTGAGAGGGCTCTCTCAAGGGTTCAGGATATTGATTAATGATGATATAGATGGCTAACTCTATCTTGGTTTCCTGTGTTTGTAGGTTGAAAGATGAAGGCTTGCTACCATTGGGCTATGGATTCAACAAGTCAGTAGATTCAGTGGCAAGGTTTCTAAACATGGAAGCTGAGACAAATGGGGTTTTTAAACAAATATATTTCACTCAAGAACATATGTAAACATATTAATTCCATTACTAAATGAAGTTATAGCATAGGGTTATGAATTCTGAGTAATAGCAATGGAATCTACTGCTAATAGTTCAAAGGTAATTTACTCAGAAAATGTAGGAAAAACACAATCATCCCATTACTAAAGGAAGTCATAGCACATGATTGTGAATTCTGAGTAATAGTAATCAGATCTACTGCAAGTAATTAAATTATCATATAGATCAAGAAAACATTAAACCTCATCTAAACTCATATCTGTTTAGGAAAACCTCTCTGTATTACTGGTTATCTTCCATAACATAAAGCAAGAGCTGGGCCAAAAAGTCTCCAACCCTTTGCTAGTTCCACCTCTTGCCTCATATATAGCATTGCAACCTTGGATTCAATGATCCACCATTAGAGGAATTCGAATTCCTATCCTTGACACATATTCTAACCATAAAACAGGCTTATTAATTACAAAATGACAGCTTGACTATCTTTGAAGAGTCCTAATTCAAGTAGGACTAAAACTCCTAGAACATGTTTCAACAACCTTATATAAACCTTTAATGCTTCTTTTTCCACCTGCAACCTCATGAGGTCAAATTTGGTGATGCCTCCATCTTTGTTAAGAGCCCTGTTGTTCCATGACCTAACTACCCTAGAAACGAGGAAACAGTTTGATGAAATTTAGCCCTTACCTCCATGCTTGTCTTCCAACACTTTTGCTAGAAATTTCAACCTTTTTAGACAATTTAAATGTGTTATCACTTCCATAGAACCATGCCCTTCCACGTGTGCAAAAATTAAGCCCTTGAAGGAGTATAAAGAGAGCTGATATGGTTGCGCTACAAAAATATCATTTGTTTTCGTAGCGTAGAATATATGTCTTTGTAAACATCTCTTAAACCTCTAGTTTATTTTTATTTGACACCTGAATCTTCATTTTTGAACCCTTTCCATCCTTTAGTAGCATCAACACTCAAAAAATATATTTTTTTATCTCTTGAAACCCTTATAATAGACTCAAAACTGCACCTACAGCAGTTTCGTAGCGTGCTACGAAACTGTTGCGCGTGTCTTTTTACACAGACTTTTTCAAAAATCTTAGTTTTTAAAACTTCTTACACTTTTTCCATGATGTATCCAGGCTTTAATAATCAACATATTTCATCCTTGAGATGTTTTCAAAAATTGAAGTCCTTCTCCACAACAAAACTGCATTAAGAAATTATCACTTCATTGTTTCATTACCTTAAAAATAGGTGTTGAGACAGAGCTTTTATCTCCTCATAAAAAAATAATTTTGCAAAACTGAAGGAGGCTTTTTGATACCATGATGTTTTGAAAAAAAACCTATCTGTTGTTTTTGAAATACTTCTCATACTACTGAGAAAATTTCTTTGAACAACCTATATAAAACTGGAAAATCCTTATTTCTGAAAATATGGCTTCAAAGAAATCATTTTATCTCCCAAATGGTAACACTTTGGAGAAAATTGGGATAGGTTATTGTAGCTGCAGCATTTATAAAAAACAAACTCCTTCAGAATTCCAAAATACCTTTGCTTGTGTCCTGAAACTTATCATGAAGGTCATTACTAAAAACAGAAAACAGAGTTTTTCTCTCAATGACTTTTAGTTGTTTTCATAGCACAAGTTGAGTCATCAATTTATCCCACTGAATAATGAATTTGAAGAAAATGAAAGAGGTTTTTGTAGTTCGGTATGTTAGGAAGAGAAAATTCTTTCAGTTTTCCAAAATGAGTTTTAAGTTGCTCAGGAACCCTTTTGGAAAAATACTACTAAAAGCAGAAAAACAGGGTTTTTGATGAAAAAAAGGTTGCTTCATTGGTTTCGTAGCGTGCTACGAAAACAGAAGCGTTTTCGTAGCACAAAATAGGTTTTTTACACTATCTACACTACGAACTTTATGAACTTTATTTGGTGATGAAATAAGACTTGTAACCTATGACTTAGACCCTATAAAACATAAAAATGACTCAAACCCTATCTAATACCATGAATTAGGAGCAAGTATAAACTGACCAAGTTTAGAAAATTTTAATAGTGATAATAGTGGCTCCACTTGGGATAGTGTGCCCCTGTGGTACACTAAGAACCGGTAGCTCCAGTGTTCCTATCCATTCTTTAGAATAAAACTCTGAAATACTGCCCAATATGCACCATAAGATTTAATGATTTCTGCAATAAGGACTCAAACTATAGCTGCTAAAATGCTTAGTCAACCTTGAGCTTATTCACATACTCCTACCTACCCTAGCAGCTGCAAACTCCATTTTAGCTCAATCAATATGAAATTTCCAATGAAGCCAATCATCAATATGATCTGACACTTGAATCTCTTGACTATGCTTGAATCAAAAGCGAACATGATGCTAAGATGAACAAAACAACTTATAATGTATCTGATCTTCATAATGTAAATGAAAATGAAACACTGGGGTGCAAAGATTTGCCATATATTAAGTTATAGGGTCAAAGAAAACATGGTCAGTTTGATGATTCTCATGATATTATGCAGCTTTGGAAAACTCACCCATACTTTGATCAACCACATAAGACTTCAGTTGTGTGCTTTTAAACTACTTTTCAAACTGATTTACAAAAACAGTGTATTCATCCTCCATCTTTAAGAAGAAAGGTAGCGACACCCCCTCTTTGTGTTTTGGCAATAATGTTGATCAACAGTTGTCATTGATGTCAACCCAAGCAGCACCAGGGGCTAACCCAATATTGCATGGGAATTTTGACCTACCAAATTAATACATTCTGGGTCAATAATGATTTTGATGGTTTCTACTTATCGAGATGTTTCCGTTGATATATGGCACGCCATGTAATTCTTCACGGTTTGAGAGATATTCATGTTTGAAGTTTGTACCCCCAGTTAGTGGGCTAAAACACCATGGGGTTGGGGCATGGGTCATTGAAAATTCATAATTAATATTTTTTATGCTTCTAAAATCCCTCCCACGTTCAATTTTTGAAGCCCCTCTCAACTTAAGCATTCATATAAATTGTGATCTTCATTTCCTCCTTATGCAAGGGATTCGGCCATCTGAAACGGGTCATCTTGGAATTTTCGCTCTAAATTTTTTTTCCACGAAGGTTTAGAAGCTGAAATTGTTATGAGTCGAAGCCAAAATCCTAAGGAATCTGCAGTAAAAATTTTAGATCAAGATGCGCAATATTTTTGGAGATATGATTTGTGTAATTTAGGGTTTTTCTAGGCTCCTGAAATTCATCTCAAAGAAGTGACCTTCTTAAATTCGTCATAAATCTCTCTCTAAGTATCAGATTGGAATGTCGTAAAAATTGATGGATAATGAACATTCTGTACTTTTTTCTCTATCAATTTCAGAAAAAAATGAAGACACAGTGACATGTGGCACGTCGTACAAGTGCGCTCTGTTGAAACAATCCATAATTAGGGCATTGTGAGAGAATGGGTATAAATCTCTCTTCAAGAATCCAAATTGGGTCAGAAATGTGGCATTGGAAAGATGACTCAGAGGAATAATATAGGACTAAAAATCAGATATTGAGGATCTGAAATGACAGAGATAAACCAGATTCAATATCGAGCTCCTAGAAGGCAAGAAAAAGCTAGATCATGTGCTGTCAAGGGTTGCGTCCATCCGGTGGGAGCTGGAGAAGAATGTTTTTCTAGATTCTAGGAATTTGGAGCTTTATTTTCAATTGGAGTTAAATATTAAAGAATTATTAGAAAAGCATTAGGTGGTTTTTGTTCCGGAGTGGGTTTCTACCTTAAAAAGTGTGTGCATTCGTGTTCCTCTTGTTTACTGCTATCATTGTACAAAAAATAAAAATAATTGAAGATTAACTAATGCTCTAATTGAAAGGAAGACTGATTCACCCCCCCCCCCCCCCTCCTCTCAGTATTTCCAACAAATAAAATCATTTGAAAAGATTGATCTTGATCATGAATACTATGAGATTGAATTTTATCTTTTAAAACTTGAATGTCCTTTTCAATGTGTTGATTATATCATTCACCCCTTAAGTCCTAAGAAAGATTATAAAGGCAGATTATCTGACAGTATTAAAATGGCTAATGTTTCAAAGGGTGTGAGAGAGAAATAAAATCAAAATGAGTCGTATATGAAAAAGGGACAAGCGCACTCTAGAATAAGGCAAGAGGATGTCAAAGATCTTAACCGAAATGACAAAAATATGAAAGGCACAGAGAAAATGATATGGGGCAGGACCCACTCGTGTTCGTCACACACATAACAAAGAAACACACAAACCATTCCGAGGGGGTCATAGATGGTAGGGGGAAGGCGAAAGCCTCCCCCCCAAATTATGATGACGTGGCAGAAATGGGACCCTCAGTTAAGAACTATGTAGGGGAAACGGCCACAGGTCTGAAGCTGTTATGATACTCCACCAGCGTTTCCAGTAGGACCGATCCCGATGTACACCTGTCGCTATGATCTAATGGTAAGGTATGTCCTAAGACACCCTGTACACGACTAGTACTAGTATTAAACCCGATGCGTGGCATGCACCTGACCGAAACCGGATAAGCAAATGACCAGATGCCACGTGTCTCATGGTCGGCATCCTTATGACGTCAGCCCTAATAGCAGTACCATAATCTCGTCTCCTAAGCTGTTTTAAGTTGTATAACTCTGTTCCGCGAGTTACTATGGTAAAATACTCTTTGTTTATGTTTATTGTATAAGCGACAGCTTGAGCACCCAGTATCAGGTCTGCCCTGTCATTGTCAACCTCCATGCGTCATTTTCCCGAGCAGTATCCCTATTTCGCAGGTATTCCTCCCGTTTATACTATCTCGTTTCCTTTCACTTTTAAATTTTTATAATGGTCAAGGGTAAAGTCATGGTCAAGAAGTTAGAGCCTGAAACTCCCCAAGCCTGTGAGTCTAGGGCTACCCTTGGACCTGAACCTTTCACAGATTTGCAAGCTAACATCCAAGACCCGCAATACCCATTTCTCATTATTAGTGTCAAGCCTGAGCTGTTCAGGAAGCATGTGGAAAATAGAGATAGGTTTTGAGTCATTTTGTCTGGACTGTATCATCAGATTACTCCCCTTGTCTACCCAGTGGTTGAATTCATTTTTTGGCTTTGGGATGCTTACGATGAACGTCGGGGCATGTTACTATCTTCTCAGGGGAACAAAATATTCAGCATATCCCTGAAATCATTAGAAAAGCTCTCTGTTATCCTACTAGTTCTAATTACGTTAGTTTCAATGAAATGACACTGTCTCATCAATTTTTAAAGTTACCATGGAGGCAACAGATCGATTTTATCGCCGCCATTACTGACTCTTGTCTCACAGCTTTCCCCTATGCATATTCAGTGCCCCTAAGTCTATTTAAGGAAGACCTTCAGCCTACCCTCGCTCTCATTGAGGACTACTAGGTATAGAAGGGTTAGAGCAAGTTTCAAAAGAATGCATAGCCTTTTTGTGTTTAATGTCGCAGTTCGATGTCGTCTTAGATATCCCTAGTTTTTTGGCCTCTGCCATCCAAACTCAGTTCCAGGATCTCTTAGATACAGGTCGTTTTCGTTTCTGTTCCATGGTATTTTATATTTTCCTCTTCCAACAGGCTGATAATTTAGAGGGTTTGGGTTTATAAAAATTCTATAGGAAACACTCTCGGCCAAGACCAGTTTTCAACTGGAATCCCGCAACACATCAGTTGGAAAATGGGGTGGGTTACTCAAATTTATTGAATGATTTCATGCCCATAGCTTATACTATTATCCATGATACTCCTCTGCCTAGGATTTTTCTTGAGTAGAAGCAATGGTTGCAGTGCAGCGAGGCAGAAAGCACTGGGGACTAGTATCTTTTTTATCACTATACTAAAATCAGGATTTATTGAGCCGAATTTTCTCCCCACAAATTGCTAGTTTTCCCGCCTGACGGATTTACGCTTTGGAATACCTCTGGCAGACCTTAAAGGCTGACCATCTCCAATTCCTCCCTATGAAAAAGGGGTTCATTCTCAAGCTTCCTACAACCATCGACCCTTTCATTGTTAACTCGAGGCATGCCCTTCCCAGAGTGGAAAGCCTGCTTCAAGGCATGGATTTAAGGAAAGGGAAAGCTTGGCCTTATGATCCTAAAGGCATCATTTCAAAAAAAAGGAAGAAGATTAAATCAACCCCTTATGTTCATGAAACAAGGCCTTTCATCGAGTGGTGAGCTAATCTTGAAAACTGGCCTTTGCTTCCACAGATGGAGACTGATTCATCTGCAACAGTGGAAAAGGCAGATACAACTTCAACAAGAGAAGCAGATCAGAAACAAGTAGAGGAGGTCGGCATGTCAGGAGAAGGTTCCCCTCCTTCTAAAAGGCAAAGAACCGGGACCAATGAAGAAGAAGGAATAGAAGGTGAACAACTGCTGCAAGGTGAGACACTTTATGGTGAACTAGACAAGGGCAAAGCAGGATTTGTGGTGATACGAGATGGCACGGTTTCTTCTTACTTCTCAGAAGTCTCCCAAGCTGTCCCTGCTAGCAGCTCTAGAGGGGAAAGCAAAAGAAGGGTAAGGAACAGAACAACCAGGGAAAAATACTTGTTAGAATTAGAAGGATATGTCGATAAGTACCATACCAGGTTTTCATCTGCAATTGACTTGGACAAAGAACAACTAATACTGGCTATGACCGAAGAATTCCTAAACCCATAAGCTATTACCACCAGTTATAGAGCCCTGGAAATAGCAATAAACATGTCACAAGTCCATCTAATCTACATGTGTAATCTATTCCGTTGTTTCGCTGATATGTTAAAGGATGAGGTAATAAAGCTCTCGCTCACTCTGAGAAAGTTACAAACCAAGCATAACCAAGTGCTTGAGAATCTCAGAAGGGAGAATATCAACTCTTGTGCACTCTCAAATGATCTACATAGTCTCCAAGAAGTGGTAAAAGGGAAGGAGAAGGGTAAAGCAGACCCCCAAGGCCATCTCATCGCTGAATTGCAAAGGTAGGTCGCAACCCTGAAGCACAAAGTGAACATGCCTGGCACTCATCACGTACAAACTGCTGAGTTGGTCCAAGCAGATAAGGATAAGGCAAGCCTGGCAGACTCCCTTGTAAAGGAAAGGGAAGAGAAAGCTAAAATTTTAGAGGAGATGGTTGCTATAAAAGTAAGAATGGACAATCTACAGATAAGCTGGGATACACACGTGTGCGCTCCACTAGCTCACTCTTAGAGCAGTTGACCATGACACTGGCCGAACTTCAAGTGGAAGAAAAGCAAGTCTCAATGGCACGTCAAAGGATCAGCGAGCTCGAGGCCCTCCTCGCAAATAACTCCAAAAAGGTTGTTGTTATGCAAAAAGAGATAGAGGAGGGAAAACAGGAAAAGGCACAGCAAGAGAAAACTATTCAGGATCTCACCAATCGAATAAAGGGAAATATCACACTCTTGGATGCACAGCGTTTGATTTGGACTAAAATTATTATGGACGTGAAGAAGCGTTGGACATTCTTGAATATCATTGAGGAAAAGAGGGCCGTTGTGCACCTTTTCAGAAGAACACTTCATGAAGGAGGTATTGATGCCTCAATTAGGGTCCAAAATGCCAAGAAGTATATTTCTCTTTTAAATGAGCTAAGTCCAGAAGAATTGGTCAGGCGAGGTATCAGGAGCAGATTCAAGGAAGCTTCGGAGTTTCAGAAAGTGATAGAGAAAGAGTCTGCACGCAGCGTGGCTTTGAGCTGTTTGGAAAAGGTGGTGGTCAGCTTAGAGAAGTTGGAGATAGATTGGAGAGATATAACACTTTCCAGGCTCCCATCATGCTGGGAGCTTTCCAATGCAGTCTTACAGCCACTACCAGTGTATGAATTCCAACTGAAGGAACCAATGAACCAGACTGACATCCCTTCCAAAAATTATGCTCGACTTAAAGCAGAAACTATAGTCTCGATCCTCGGCAAAGAGTTCTCGCTTCTTCATCAGGTGAAATACAAGATCCCTACTCAAGTGAGTCATGATGGACTTACTGAAGTTTATATTAGGGTTGAAACTTTCACCGCAATGCCTGAACCTGCAGTTGACACCTAGCAGTGATGCACAAGTCATGCTAGTTTGTTAGCCAGCTCCTCTGCAACCATCGTTCCACCTGCTTCAACCACTGCCTCAACTCTTTCCCACCACTGAAAGTGTCAATTCATGATTCGGTCCGTGTGGCTTCCTATTTTTGTTTTTATTTTTACTTTCAATAGTTGAGTGAGATCCATATTTCACTCTTGCAAAGTTTACTTTCTGTTAGACAGTTATGATATTTTGTTTGGAAACAGCCATGAGCCCGGATTGTAAATGATGGGAAGCATTTTTATCTCATCATAAATTTTGATGTTTTGATTAGGACTTGAAACTGCATACTAGCACGTGGAAAAGATATTTTCCCAAAAATATCTTTCCCCGTATGTTGATTGGAAATTCTATAAAAGCAGTAAGTAGAGACAGAGAAAGCGCTCCAGATTTTCAAAAGAACTAACTAAAAAAGAACTCTGTGTGTATTTTTTCTAAAAATTGATATTAATGTTGAAGATCCCAGTGGGGATTCAGTGATAAGGATTTTTGTCGATATTGGGGATTCTAATCAGAGTGCTTCACAGTTTGTAGCTCTTCCCTATGTTTTATAATACAAAGGTTCATTTCATCCATTTCCATACTTCTCATATCTGTCTTCTGTAACGCAAGTGCTCATATGCTTAAAAGTGAATTTATTGTCTAGTAATACTCATATTTACTAATGTCTAGTACTTTAAATATGGCTTAGGCAGGATATTCTGTTTCACTCTTTACTTTTACCAATGTGCTTCTGATATTAGCAGCAATGGAGCTCTATATTTAAAGTTCTTCTCATTAAGAGATTCTTATCATTGTATAGGCCCAATATATGTGAATCTCTGTTTCTAGATAAGCCTCTATTATAGTTAATATCCATTACATTTCCTTACATCGTCATCACCCTCTTTTATTAATATCTATGGATTATTCTTGAATACAGCCCCCTTTTCAGCGTTCTGTCGTAGAATTGTCTGATACATTCACATGTCAAGGTTTACACTCTATCACTACAGTATTACTCTTACTGTGTTTAAGTTTTGAGAGTCTTGGTTCCACTTTCACCAAATCTTTTCACTTAAGATATTATAGCATGAGAGCTCCTTCTTGTCAACCCTTACAAGTTGAACTATATGCTCCTTGCTGATTAAGATGTCCTAGGCACTGGTCTTTGTACAACTCAAGACTTTCTCTAGGAGTGACAACATCTTTCTAGTGCCATTTCCAGGGATACGAATTTGAGAAAAGATAAATCCTTGGGCCTCGACAAACTTTTCATTCACTCTTCAGAACAGGTGAGCAGGAAGAGTTGAGAGTTGTAGATCCCTCACCTTTGCGACTCCACTGTCATTCATAAGATAAACCTATTTGTAGTCCTAGATTCCTGAAAGCCACATCTGAGGTCAGATACGTCCCAGTTGAGAATACCTTCGTTTTCTGACCCAAAACATATTTTACACAAGAGAGGTTGGAGAGAAAGACAATCAGCCCACACAAATATCCCTAGATTTTCTTTGGAAGACTCTCCATCCTCCTCCTCCCAAATAGCTCAAGATCAAGGTCCTGACTCCACAGTGAGAACCCTTGATTATTCTTCAGATAACCCCTCCTTGGAAAATATTCATGTTAAAGATGAAGCTAAATCTGTAGATACCACCAGCTTCTTTCTTCATCCCACTCCTGAAGTTGAAGAAGTTAATGAAGTCACAGAAGTTTCTGTTATTAACATTCCAACATTTCCATCAGCCCCTCAAGCCTCCATTCAATATATACCAATTTTCATACATACTTCTCTTCCACCACCTCCTCTTACTCATCAGATTATTCCTCCACCCCCACAATGTTCGATGGCTATTTTGGGCTTCCTGTTAAACAAATATTCCCCTTGGAAATGCCTCAGGTCTTAAACGACATGCCTCAAGATTACTTGAAAATCCTGCCTCGTTTCAATGGGAAAAATGATATTGAAGCTCAGAAACACCTGGAATTTTTTTGTGCCTTTGTAGAAAACTTCAATTTCGAACATCTGGATGTAGTGTTGAGACTGTTTGTCTAGTCCTTAGATGGAGAAGCCAGAAAATGGTTCAAAACTTTGAGAGACCACTCCATTACTACCTGGGAGATGGAAAATTCCTTTATCAGAAAATGAGGAGAAAAGAAATACCATGGATACCATCTCACCAAGTTCAATGCACTCAGAAAAATACATAATGAGGGGGTGCCGGAATCCATTAAAAGGTTCAATAAACTATACACAAGCCTCCCAGCTGAAATGAAACCTCACCAGACTGCTGCTAAAGTAGTTTTTGTAGATTATTTTGATTCAAAATTTAGATTCTCTCTAAGAGAGAGGAAGTCTGCTACCTTGGATGAGGCTCAGACTGATGCATTAGAGGTAGAGGCTAATTTTTCCTCTACAGGTAAATCAAAGGGGAGGTCAGATCACGAGGCCAGACAAAGAGGAAAAGAAGAGGTTTCCACATCCGGCCAAGACAGAGAGGCAGCTGAAAATAAAATTGAAGAGATGAATAAAATGATCAAAAATATCTCAAGCAAGTTGGTGAAGCTTGAACTTGAAGCCAATAACTCATCCTCTAAGTCATTCCAAAATGCTCCAAATAGAGGTTATAATCCACAATATAGAAAGCCACCTCTACAAATACTACAAAGAGAGAAGAAGGAGCAGCAGGACCATATACAGCCACCCCTGTACCTAGAAGGAAAAATGGATGGCCCTACCAAAGAAACCGCAGATGAACAGGATGATCCATACCTTGCTTGTTGAAATAGTGACGAAGTTGAGTTTTCTTTGCAAGAAGGTGAGTGGGGTTTCCATTGCAAGAAGAAGAAGGAAAAGCTAGAGCCACGGAGGATCCAGAGATCGATGATTACTGCAAGCAGTTAGTTGATTTCATGCAAGTGCGGTTCCATAGAAAATATGATCTCAGGTCTTCTAGAAAAAGAACCCGTATACAAGAACAAGAGGAAGAGATGCCTCAAAAAGAAACATTTGTACAGAAGGAGACAACGGTGTAGAAGGTCGGAGAAAAAGGTAAGAGACCTATAACCGAGCCTTTACATTCTAATGATCATATTCCTTCCTCTTCAAAGTTGGCCACTACTCCAAATTCCAAGCCTGTGTTGAAAGAAGTGAAACCTTTACCTGAAAATAGGTAGTCAAAAGAAAATGCCATAAAGAAGCCTCCTTCTGTCTTTAATCTGCAAAAAGAGCTTGAGAAAGGCAAAATCCTAGTCCCTCTAACTGAACTACTGACGCAGCCAGCCTATCAGTATTAGGTCTCCTCTTGTATGCTTCCCCCAGAAGCAGCCCCCATCCCAGATAGTCTGAACCTATAGGAAGAAAGGCCCATGGTCGTTTTTGGTCCTCATGTTGAAGAGTTAGATGCTTCAACCCCTCCTTTCTATGTGTCTTTAGTAATCCATTATTTGTTATTGCATAATTGTATGTTGGACTCTGGAGCGTCTCATAATCTCTTGCCCCTGTCGGTGATGGAGAAATTGGGGCTGCAAATCACTCGCCCATATAAATACCTTTACTCTTTTGATTCCAAAAGAGTCAAATTTTTGGGGATGATTAAGGATTTGGTGGTTAATCTAGCCCAAATCCTAGCCAAGAGTGTGGTGATGGATATAGTAGTAGTTGATATCCCAGCTCGTTTCGGGATGTTGTTGTCAAGGTCTTGGGGAAAAAAAATTAGAGGGTCAATAAAGCTGGATCTGACTTATGCTACTATCCCTGTCTTTGGAGGGAAAGAAAGGAAACTGTATCGGGAGACAAGGTTCATAAATATGGTGACTAAGGCCGATAATTTTGTTAATTCACCGGTATATAGTAAAGAAGGTGAGTTTTCATGTCTAATGTTGGAAGAAGATCAAGATTATGTACAGGAGCCATCTTTCTATCAGATTAAAAACAAGCAATCCTCAGGGAATCAAGAAGCTGGAGTTTGGACGTTGCACTTTGACAGAGCCAACTCTAAAGAAGGGAATGGAGCTGGGGTGCTCCTAATTTTCCCTACTCGCCAATGGGTTCCATTATCTTTTAAATTGGAATATGAAGCTACGAACAACGTAGTTGAGTATGAAGCACTGCTCCTGGGTTTGCAAATAGCAAGGAGTATGAACATTCAGAGCCTAAACGTTCTGGGAGATTCAGAATTGGTGGTGAGGCAGGTGAGAAATCAATGCCAAGCTAAACACCCACGACTTAGGGCCTACAAAAATGAGGTATGGGATTTAGTAGACAAATTTTTCTTAGCTTTTAATATTCAGTTCATGCCAAGAGAGAAAAAAGGAATGGCAGATTCTCTCGCTGTGGCTGCCAGCACCTTTCGGCCACCTAAGAATCCTCTTTTAAGATATGAGATTGAAGTCCACCACCGACCTTCCATTCCTGACAATGTCAAACATTGGTAGGTGTTTGAAGATGAGGAGCAAGTGAGAAGATTCATGGAGACTGTTGGAGAATTCTCAAATATGGATATAGACATCGATGCAGAAGAGGTTGAAGACCTTTCTAAAAAAAAAATGGGAAGAAAGCATGGTTGGTCATAAAGTGCTGCAACTTAAAGGAAATTTAATATCTAGAGGATTGGTCCCTTTGGAGAGGTTGTTCGATAAAAATGATGTCCCATTACAGCCGAGTAAAGTGGTAGAAGAAAATCAGGTGGATGACCTGAACCTCGACACCGAAGCTGATCCAAAAATTGTAAAGTTGTCTAAAATGTTCCTGAAGAATATAAAGAGCAATATCAGAAATTATTTCAGACATACAAAGATGTTTTTTCATGGTATTATCAAGACTTCAAGACTTTTGATGTCAACATCATTCAACACAAGATTCCTTTAGAAGGAGATGTGAAGCCACATAAACAGAAGCTCAGATAAATTAACCCTTTGCTCCTTCCCTCTATAGAGAAGGAAATCAAGAAGCAATTAAAGGCCAAGATCATCATACCATTGAGATAATCTGAATGGGTGACCAACTTGGTCCTGGTTCAAAAAAAGAATAGAGAGATAAGACTGTGCGTCAACTTCTAGAATTTAAACCAAGCATCTCTAAAGGATAATTATCCACTGCCAAATATGGACTATATATTGTAGAAGGTTGTGGGAGCTTCACAGATGTCTATGATGGATGGTTTTTTTGGATACAATCAGGTGGCTATGCTTCTGGAAGATCAAAAGAAAATCGCCTTCACCACCCCCTGGTGGACATTTATGTATGCTCAGATGTCGTTCAGACTGATCAATGCAGGGGCCACTTTCCAAAGGGCCATGGATATTGCTTTTGTGGGGGAACATGATAAATTCGTAGTGGTCCACCTCGAAGACATCACTGTGTTCTCAAAGGATGATGCAGAACATATTGAACACTTGCGCAGGACCTTCGGAAAGCGTCGAAGGTATGTTCTCTCTCTAAACCCTCAGAAATCACTATTTGCTTTAGAAGAAGGTAAATATTTGGGACACATTGTGACTAAGTATGGGGTGAAAATTGACCCTAAAAGGGTAGAAGTTATAAACGACATATCTTTCCCCAGAAATAAGAAAGAGGTCCAAGTGTTCCTCGGGCGTATTAATTTTCTGAGAAGGTTCATTCCAAACTATGCAGAAATAGTTCGGGATATAACTGAGATGCTCAAGAAGAATAATGAGATAAAATGGTCTCCTGAGTCATGAGAGGCTTTTAACAGGATTAAAAAAGCCTTCACAGAAGCTCCAGTGTTGGCTGGACCAGATTATGCTAAGCCTTTCATGATATTTTCATTTGCATCGCCTCACACTGTTGTAGAAAAATTATTACAAAAGAATGAGGAGGGGTACGAGAAACCTATTGCCTTCTTTAGTCAGGTGCTCCGTGATGCTGAATTAAAATACAACATCCTGGAGAAACAAGCTTATGCCTTGGTAAAATCCCTCAAGGCGTTTTAGATGTATGTCTTGCAGTCATCCATTAATGCATTTGTACCCACAACAGCTATGAAATACATCCTGATCCAGGGATATAGTGAAGGGAAAAGGGGAAAATGGATTGAAAATATACAAGAATATGAGTTGGAGATACGTCCTACCAAGCTCATAAAAGGACAGGGATTAGCGAAGATCCTGTCAGAATCAAATTGTTAGGCTTTGGGGATTAACTTATCTATGGTAGCAAATGAGGAGCCTGGGAAAATAGATGAACTGGATGGGATAGAAACAGCTACACAGAAAACTCAGATGAAGTACCTCTTTAGTCCCTAGTACAAGGAAGTTGTAGAATATCTTTTGACTCTTAGGTACCCCACTAGCTATGACAAAGCAAAATACATAACACTGAGGCTGAATTCGTAGAAATTCATTGTAGCCAATGGCTGTCTGTATTGGAGAGACCCTTCAGGAATCCTGCTCTTATGCCTTACTGAGAATGAAGTGGAGGAAATAATGACAGAGTTCCATAAGGGCATCTATGGTGGTCACTATAGTTGGAGAGCCACTGCCCATAAGATTCTGAAAGATGGTTTTTTCTGGCCCAAGCTCTTCGGAGATGTTTTTGCTAGGGTCAGAGCCTGTGAGAAATGTCAAAAATTCACAGAAAGGAAAAAATTTTCACCCTTTCCCATGATCCTTGTACACATAGATGAACCATTTCAACAATGGGGAATTGCTTTTATTGGAAAAATTCATCCTGCATCAAGTGGGCAGCATAAATGGATATTAACAACCACTGACTATTTCACTAAATGGGTGGAGGTTGTGCCAGCAAGGAATGCAACAGACAAAGTAGTGATAAAATTTCTGGAAGAGAACACTATCTTGAGATTTGGTTGCCCTGCAAAGATTGTTACAGACAATGCCCAGGCTTTTAATTCTGCTAAGTTCATCAGTGTTTGTCAGCAATATAACATTGTGCTGGGACACTCCACCACCTACTACCCACAGGGGTAGCAAAATCTTCAAATAAAACTTTGGTGAGAGCGGTGAAGAAAGCCATAAATGAAAATCATAAAAACTGGGATTCCCAGCTTAAATTCGTGTTATGGGCGAATAGGATCACTAGAAAGAGGTCAACAGGGAAATCCCCATATGAGTTGGTTTACGGTAGAGCAGAAATTTTTCCCATACAGTTGGCTTTACCAGTGGCTAGGTTCATGCAGGAATGGCAGGAGGAGCCGAACGACATTACCAGGAGGATGAACCAGTTGGTAGAGCTGGAGGAGACCTGAAATCAGGTGAATCAGAGGTTAACCAAATATCAGGAGAAAATGAAGGACCTGTTTGATCAACATGCCAAAGAAAAAAAGATGTAGGTCGGAGATTTAATACTAATATGGGACATACGAAGGGAAGAGAAGGGGAAGCATGGAAAATTCAATCCTTTATGGTTTGTTCCCTTCAAAATTGTTGAACAAGGAGGAAACAACACCTTCAAGCTAGATAATCTGCACGGTGACTTGCTCGACGGCCCTGTGAATGGGAAATTCTTAAAATCCTTCTTCAATTTTTGATTCTGGCCGAAAAGATCTGATGTATTATACTGTACATTATTTAGCCGCTTTTATTTTAAATGTTATTTGTTTTGAAGTATCATGAAGAATAAGGAAAGGTGTCGAGGAGTCGTGTCTACACAGAAGGGGCTAACAGATGGTCTGTGAAGTTCTCTACACGTTTGAGGACAAACATGTCATCCCCAAATGGAGCCAATTTTGATTATATCATTCACCCCTTAAGTCCTAAGAAATATTATAAAGGCGGATTACCTGACAGTATTAAAATGGCTAATGTTTCAAAGGGTATGAGAGAGAAATAAAATCAAAATGAGTCGTATATGAAAAGGGGACAAGATCACTTTATAATAAGGCGGTAGGATGTCAAAGATCTTAACCAAAATGACAAAAGTATGAAAGGTGCAGAGAAACCGATATGGGGCAGGACCCTCTCATGTTCGGCACACACATAACAAAGAAATGCACGAACCATTCCAGGGGTTTCATAGATGGTAGGGGGAAGGTGGAAGCCTCCCCTGTGGAATTTTGATGATGTGGCAGAAATGGGACCCTCAATTGATAACTACGCAGGGGAAACGGCCAAAATTCTGAAGCTGTTATGATACTCTGCCAATTTTTCCAGTAGGCCCGATCTCGATGTACACATGTCGCTACAATCCAATGGTAAGGTATGTCCTAGGACACCCGGTGCACGACTAGTACTGGTATTAAACCCGATGCATGGCATGAACTTGACCGAAACCGGATAAGAAAATGACCAGATGCCACATGTCTTAGTGTCGGTGTCCTTATGACGTCAACCCTAATAGCAGTACCCTAATCTCGTTTCCTGGGTTGTTTTAAGTTGTATAACTCTATTCCGCGAGTTACTATGGTAAAATACTCTCTGTTTATGGTTATTGTATAAGCGACAGCGTGAGCACCCGGTACCAGTTCTGCCTAGTCATTGTCAACCTCCCTGCGTCGTTTTCCTGAGCAGTATCCCTATTTCGTAGGTATTCCTCCCGTTTATACTATCTGGTTTCCTTTCGCTTTTAAATTTTTATAACGGTCATGGGTAAAGTCACGGTTAAGAAGTCAAAGCTTGAAACTCCCAAAGCCCGTGAGTCCAGGGCTGCCCCTGGACCCAAACCTTTCACAGATTTGCAAGCTAACATCCAAGACCCGTAATACCCATTTTTCATTAGTAGCGTTAAGCCTGAGCTGTTCAGGAACCATGTGGAAAATAGAGATAGGTTTCGTGTCGTTTTGTCTGGAATATATCCTCAGATAACTCCCCTATCTACCCAGTGGTTGAATTCATTTGTTGGCTCCGGGATGCTTATGATGAATGTTGGGGCATGTTCCTATCTTCTCAGGGGAAAAAAAATTCAGCATATCCCCTGAAATCATCAAAAAAGCTCTCTGTTATCCTACCAGTTCTAATTACGTCATTTTCAATGAAATGACACTGTCTCATCAGTTTTCTACGTTACCATGGAGGCAACAGAGAGATTTTATTGCCGCCATTACTTACTCTCATCTCACAGCTTTCCCCTCTATGGATTCGGTGCCCCTGATTCTATTTAAGGAAGAAGGGTTAGAGCAAGTTTCAAAAGAATGCATAGCCTTTTTGTGGTTAATGTCGCAGCCCAGTGTCATCTTAGATATCCCTAGTTTTTTGGCCTCGGCCATCCAAACTCAGTTCTAGGATCTCTCAGATACGGGTCATTTTCATTTCTATTCCATGGTCTTTTATCTTTTCCTCTTCCAACAGGCAGATAAGTTTGAGGGTTTAGGTTTAGAAAAAGCCTATAGGATAAACTCTCGGCCAAGACCAATTTTCGACTGGAATCTCGCAACACATCAGTTGGAAAATGGGGTCAGTTACTCAAATTTCTTGAATTATTTCATGCCCGTAACTTATACTATTATCCATGATACTCATCCGCCTAGTATTTTTCCTGAGCAGAATAAATCGTTGCAGTGTAGGGAGGCTAAAAGCACTAGGGACTGGTATCTTTTTTATCACTATACTGAAATCATGGTTTATGGAGCCGAATTTTCTCCCTAAAAATTTCTAGTTTTTCCCGCCTGGAGGATTTACGCTTTGGAATACCTCTGGCAGACCTTAAAGGCTAACCAAATCCACTTCAATGGGTTCATTCTCAAGCTTCCTACAACTATTGGCCCTTTCATTGTTAACTCGAGGCACGCCCTTCCCATAGTGGAAAACCTGCTTCAAGGCATGGATTTAAGGTAAGGGAAAGCTTGGCCTTATGATTCAAAAGGCATCATTTCAAACAAAAGGAAGAAGATTAAATCAACCCCTTATGCTCATGAAACAAGGCCTTTCATCGAGTGGCGAGCTAATCTTGAAACCTGACCTTTGCTTTCACGGATGGAGACCGATTCATCTGTGACAGGGGAAAAGGTAGATACAACTTCAACAAGAGAAGTAGATCAGAAACAGGTAGAGGAGTTCGGTGTCTCAGGAGAAGGTTCCCCTCCTTCTAAAATTCAAAGAACCGGGATCAATCAAGAAGAAGGCATAGAAGGTGAACAACTGCTGCAAGGTGAGACACTTTATGGTCAACCAGACAAGGGCAAAGCAGGCTTTGTGGTGATATGAGATGTCATGGTTTCTTCTGACTTCTCAGAAGTATCCCAAGCTATCTCTGCTAGCAGCTCTAGAGGGGAAAGAGAAAGAAGGGTAAGGAACAGAACAACCAGGGAAAAATACTTATTAGAATTAGAAGGATATGTCGATAAGTACCATACCAGGTTTTCATCCGCAATTAACTTGGACAAAGAACAACTAATACTGGCTATGATCGAAGCAGTCCTAAACCCAGAAGTCGGTACCACCAGTTATAGAGCCCTAGAAATAGCAGTAAACATGTCACAAGCATGGAAAATTTTAGGGGCTAATATTCGCACGTGGGTTAATTTTCCATGATTTTTCCAAAAAAAAAGATTCGCCAATTTCCATTTTTTATAAAAATGATTCGCCCAAATTTTACAATATAAAATTATTTTACCCTAAAAATCACCAATGTTATATAGAGAGTATATATAAAATCACCATAAATTTGAATGATTTTACAAATACATCAATAAACATTTTATATTTTGTATATTAGGGACTACTGATAGTTGCCAATGTTTTAAACTTCAAGATAATTTTCCATCCTTAAAATTTTCCCTGGTCACAAGTCTCACCAATCGACAAGTGTAATATATTCCAGTGTTTCGTTGATATGTTAAAGAATGAGGTAATAAAGCTCTCCCTCACTCTGAGAAAGTTACAAACCAAGCATAACCAAGTGCTTGAGAATTTCAGAAGGGAGAAGATCAACTCTCGTGCACTCTCAAATGATCTACATAGTCTCCAAGAAGTGGTAAAAGGGAAGGAGAAGGGTAAATAATACCCCCAAGGCCATCTCATCGCCGAATTGCAAAGGTAGGTCGTAGCCCTAAAGCACAAAGTGAACATACTTGGCACTCATCACGTACAAACCGCTGAGTTGGTCCAAGCAGAGAAGGATAAGGCAAGCCTGGCAGACTCCCTTGCAAAGGAAAGGGAAGAGAAAGCTAAAATTTCAGAGGAGATGGCTGCTCTACAGGGAAGAATGGACGAACTACAGATAAGTTGGGATACCCACGTGTGTGCTCCACCAGCTCTGGAAGGAACTAGCTCACTCTTAGAGTAGTTGACCATGACACTGACCGAACTTCAAGCGGCGGAAAAGCAAGTCTCAAGAGCACATCAGAGGACCAGCGAGCTCAAGGCCCTCCTCACAGAGAACTCCAAAAAGGTTGATGCTATGAAAAAAGAGATAGAGGAGGGAAAATGGGAAAAGGCACAACAAGAGAAAACTATTCGGGATCTCACTAATCGAATAAAGGGAAATATCACACTCTTGGATGCCCGACGTTTGATTTGTACTGAAATTATTATGGAAGTGAAGAAGCATTGGACATTCTTGAATATCATTGAGGAAAAGAGGGCTGCTATGCACCTTTTCAGAAGAACACTTCATGAAGGAGGTACTGATGCCTCAATTAGGGTCCAAAATGCCAAGAAGTATATTTCTCTTTTAAATGACCTAAGTCTAGAAGAATTGATCAGGAAAGAATCAGGAGCAAATTCAAGGAAGCTTCAGAATGTCAGAAGGTGATAGAGAAAGAGTCCACACGCAGCGTGGCTTTGAGCTGTTTGGAAAAGGTGGCAGCCAACTTAGAGCAGCTCGAGACAGATTGGACAGAGATAACACTTGCCAGTCTCCCATCATGCTGGGAGCCTTCCAATGTAGTCCTCCAGCCACTACCAGTGTATGAATGCCAACTAAAGGAAGCAATGTACCAGACTGACATCCCTTCTGAAAAGTCTTCTCGACTTAAAGCATAAACTATAGTCTTGGTCCTCGGCAAAGAGTTCTCGTTTCTTCATCAAGTGAAATACAAGATCCCTACTTAGGCGAGTTATGATGAACTTACTGAAGTTTACATTAGTGCTGAAAATTTCACTGCAATGCCTAAACCTGCAGTCAACACCTGGCAGATATGCACAAGTCATGCTAGTTTTTTAGCCAGCTCTTCTTCAACCATCGTTCCGCCTACTTCAGCCATTGCCTCAACTCTTTCCCACCAATGAAAGTGTCAATTCATGATTCAGCCCGCGTGGCCTCCTGCTTTTATTTTTATTTTTACTTTCAATAGTCGAGTGAGATCCATATTTCACTCTTGCAAAGTTTACTTTCTGTTAGACAATTATGATATTTTGTTTGGAAACAGCCATGAGCCCGGATTGTAAATGATGGGAACCGTTTTTATCTCATCATAAATTTTAATGTTTTGATTAGGACTTGAAACTTCATACTAGCACGCGGAAAATATATTTTCCCAAAAATATCTTTCCACGTATGTTGATTGAAAATTCTATAAAAGCAGTAAGCAGAGACAGAGAAAGGGCTCCACATTTTCAAAAGAACTAACTAAAAAATAACTATGTGTGTATTTTTGTCTGAAATTTGATATTAATGTTGAATATCCCATTGGGATTCAGTGATAAGGAGTTTTGTCGATATTGGGGATTCTGATCAGAGTGCTTCACAATTTGTAGCTCTTCCCTATGTTTTATAATACAAAGTTTCATTTCATCCATTTTCATACTTCTCATATCTATGTTCTGGAATGCGAGTGCTCATATGCTTAAATGTGAATTTATCATCGATTGATACTCATATTTACTCATGTCTAGTACTTTAAATATGGCTCAGGCACGATATTATGTTTCACTCTTTACTTCTACCAATGTGCTTCTGATATTAGCAGCAATGGAGCTCCGTCTTTAAATTTGTTCTCATACATGGATTCTTATCATTGTATAGGCCCAATATATGTGAATCTCTATTTCTAGATAAGCCTCTATTACAGTTAATATCCATAACATTTCCTTACACCGTCATCACCCTCTTTTATTAATATCTGTGAATTATTCTTGAATACAGCCCCCTTTTCATCTTTTTGTCTTAGAATTGTCTGATACATTCACATATCAAGGTTTACACTCTGTCACTACAGTATTACTCTTACTGTGTTTAAGTTTTGATAGTCTTGGTTCCACTTTCACCAAATCTTTTCACTTAAGATATTATAGCATGAGAGCTCCTTCTTGTCAACCCTTACAAGTTAAACTATATGCTACTTGTTGATTAAGATGTCCTAGGCACTGGTCTTTGTACAACTCAAGACTGTCTCTAGGAGTTAAAACACAATGTTTTCTGCAACTTCATCCACAAACTGAAACTTATCCTCTGACTTGCACTCAAATGATTTCAGATTAGAAGACAATGTTAAAGAAAAAATTTTACCCACTTCTTCATTAATGTAATCATCATTTGATATAGGCTCATGCAAGAAATGACATGAAGAATCAACCTTTTCCTGTACCTGAGGATTGTAGAAAAAAATTAACAATATTTTCTCTTGCTATTTGAACTGATTCTCATTCTCCTGATGATCAAGGGGTTGACAAACCTGCTGCAAATTTTCCTCAAACTTAGAGGATATGACATCATTTTCATCAGTAAATTCCTGCTGGGTTTCATTTTCATCCAAGGGAGATGTTATCCTTTCTTCTTGGTGTTCTTCTTTTTGATGAAAGGTATTGTCATGAAGGACCTCTAAAATTTCCTCATCCATGAACTCATCATCTTCATAAAAATTCTCCGAATATTCAATAAAACTCTCATAGTGTTTACAACAGTATTTGACCATCAATAAAGAGGGATGACACACTTTATACATCTCATAAAATACATTATGGAAATCAGCAAGAGAATATCCATCTGCGATCATTACTCTCACTATATTCGAGCTGCCATCATTATTTGCTAGGTGTCATAGTCAGTTCAGTTTAGTCGGGTTTCACTCCAGTATTTTATTTTTATTGATTTGTAAATAAGATAGATATATTATAAGACAAAAATAATAAAAATAAAAGATTGGAGTGAAATCCAACTAAACTAAACTTACTATGACACCTAGCAAATAATGATGGCAGCTCAAATATGGTGAGAGTAATATGTCAACACCCCCTCCTAATCTCAAATGTTACAAGTAGTGGCACTTACAATGCCTAGTCTCTCTCTTTGAAATTCAAATACATTTTATCCCAAAGGCTTTGTGACAATATCTGAAAGTTGATATTTTGAACCACAAAAAGTAAGTAATATGTCTCCATCATTGACAAGCTCACAGATAAAAATGAAAAAGTGTGTCAATGTGCTTGATCTTTTTGTGAAAGACATGATGTTTTGATAAATAAATTGTAGAATTGTTATCACACTGAATCGTAGGTGGTTCCGTCTAAACATTTGTGTTAGGTCCCTATATTACTAGTATAGTCCCTTATTGTTGTTAGTGTATCCCTCTTATTACTATTTTTGTAACCCTGTAAACCCCAATATTGTTATTATTGCACCCTTACATTATTATTGTTAGGTTGGCTAGGATTATATTGTGACCTCATGGAATTATATATATATAGGAGGTTTTTTCATTTGTATCATCCAAGAATTGTTCATTTATTTAATGTATTGGAAGTTTCCCCCTTGAAGTGGTTGATTTCTAAGGCTTTGATCGAGCCTCTTTTCCTCTATTTTTGGAGCTGCTTTCATAACATGGTACCAAAGCTTTGGATTCTAGGGTTTCGATGCTCCAAACAAGTCATCTTGGAATTTTTGCTATAATTTTTTTTATACCAATTTTTAGAAGCTTAAAGTTTTATAGGGCGAAGCCGAAATCATGAGGAACGTCATGTAAAAATTTCAGATCTTGGTTCACAATATTTTTGGCGATATGATCTATGGAAGTTAGGGTTTTTTCAGGCTCCCGAATTTCATCTCAAAGAGGCGACCCTGGGAAAATAATTATAACTCTCTCTCTGAGCATCAGATTGGAATTTCGTAAACTGTGGTCATAAGTACACAGAATGTAGTTTCCTTTGTATCAATTTCAGATCCGAAGAAGGAAACAGTGACACATGGCATGATGTACAATTTCACTCTACTGAACCACTCCATAATTATCTCATTGTGGGAGATTGGGCATAACTTTGTCTTAAAAAACCCAAATCAGGTCATAACTATGGAATTTGAAAGAAGCTTCAGAGGGCTACTATAGGACCGAATTTTATGTATTTAAGCTTTTAAATCACAGATATAATTCATTTTTAATATCGAGCTCCTCAAAAATAAGAAAAAGGTTTGTATTGTTTTTTCAAATTTCATAAGTCGTGTGAAAAATCAATTTGAATTGATTCCAACGGCATATTGTAGAATAGATATCAGTATTGAGTTCTAAAATTCCCTCTAAAAATATTTCAACATCCAATAAGCTCTTAGAAGGCTCTACTATGATTCACAAAGACGAAGAATGGCAACATGACATATCAAAATTACAAGAGAAAGTGCACCAAATTTCGCTCTCGCAAAGTGCAACAAAAAATGAAATGGAAGTTTTGAACAAAGGCATGGAAGCTAAGATGGATGGTTTGAAGAAAGGCATGGAATACAAGATGGATGGCATGTAAGCTAAGATGTAGGGCATGGAAGTTGGCATGGAAGCTGTTAGCCACCTATAAAATTTGTTATACCAAAAGGTGGCTAAATATGTTTTTGAGCCTTCAAGGAACAATTTTTCCCTATAAAAAACTGTTGGCTCTTGAAGACTCTTGAAGGCCTCATGCCTCTGTCCAGATCCTACACTGTTGTTTACCTTTCAAAAGACTCAGAAATCCTGCTGAGTTCCAAGCCAGATCACTTCTGCAAAGGCCATTTTTTCCCTTCCCTCACTTCAGAACTAACCTTCATTCGTTTCCCCTTTTTTCTCCATGAATTCCTCTATTTTTCATGAGTTCCCTTCTTCCATTCATGAAAATCCACTTTATTAAGGTTAAAGACTCATTCTTTAGCTTTTTCCCCCTTTTTTTTTTCTATAACCCGCCATATATTATAAATATAACTTTATTCTAAAGTTCATATCATATAAATTATGGCCCACCGCATATCGCATTATCGCATTTTCTATGGTGCGTTTCATTAACTCATCGCAAAAACTTGCGATGTGATCGTTCCACTCGATCGCATATCGCAAATTGCACATTTCGTTGTTTAAAAATTTTTATCCATCGCAAATATTTGCGATGCGACCGATCCAATCGCATTTTTCCCCAATGCTCATCACAAAGCGCAATATCGCATTTTCTCTCCGTCGCATAAATCAGCCATCGCAAATATTTGCACTGCGATCCATCGTAGATCGCAGATCGCAATTTTAATTTTTCCTCCAAAGAGCCATCGAAAATATTTGCGATGCGATCCATCGCAGTTTCCGCCCATCGCATAATCGCAATATCCCATTTTCTCTCCGTCGCATAATCCGCCATCGCGTTTTCCACTTTTGCGATTTGTGATCAGTCCCGCTAGGCCCACCGTACGATCCCCTCGCCATTCATAAAAAATACACCTTTCCCCTTTGTAAAACTGAAAAATGTCATATTTCATTGTTTATAAAGGTTTTTCCCACTAAATCCCTCCGCCGCATCTCCGACATTGATCTGCGCCCCCGCTCCATGATCCAACGGTCCTCCAAGCATTCTCCCGCCTGGCCCCTTTATACGTCATTTCACTGTTTTTTCCACTGTTTCCACATAACCACCCCCGGTTTCTTCCGCACCACCTTTGGGCGGGTGGTGGTTTTTCCCCGTCGCCCAGCGATTCCATACACCGCTCGACGCATGTCCCTTGTACGATTTGAAAACCGTCGAGCAACCATCGCCCCCCGCACGTTATAATTCAGACCTGGACGCCCAGCGAAATTAATGACATTCATCCGATCTAAGACCACCCATCCAACGGTGATTGCTCGCCTAACATGCCTGACCTTTAACCAAAGTGCCCGAGCGATAGCCAAGCTATTGTACAGCGGCAATCCCATCCCCGACCGTCGATCTCAGTGCGAATCGACGGCTCAGATTTAATCACCCTTCCACCATCTCTTTTGACCATTCTGAGATTAAATCCCGACCATTAGATGATGCCATCCAATGACCCTGCTTCCCCCTGCACACCCTCCGATGCAGATTGACCTATAAATGTAGGATTTTGTAACATTTGTTTGTTTTTATAGGGTTTAATGTTTTTTCCTCTTGAAAGGAAGAAATTTCGTAGGACGAGGATGATGATCCTCCGCCTTTCGAATACATTAGAGAAATCTTCCACAGGGTATGGATTCATGTTCTCCATCAAAGGTTTCATGAGCCTTTGGTGCTGTCTGCCCCTGCTAAAACCTAAAAACATCAAATGAAGCATTGAGAAAGAGTATCAGTTGCAGAAGACCAGAAATGTGCCAGCACAGAGGATTGAAGATAGATTAGTGGGGATTACAGTTAAGACAGTTATCAAAAGCCTAATCCCCCAATCTAAAACACAGTCTACAGAATACCTAAAGTGTTTTAGGGACAACAAACCCTCCACCGCCACAAAAAGGAGGCGAATTGATTCCTCTCAGCAGCTAAACGCCACTTGTTGCCTCAAACCTTTCAAACCAGGGCCGAAGTTATTACAAAGGAAGATGTTTTGCCTCAACGCAGCGAGGGAGTTACTTCTGCAAGGAAATCAATGCAGAAATATCTGCAGAGTTACTCCAAACATAACACAGAGCCTCAAAGTCAAATAAAGCTCCCACCGAGCTTTGATATTTATTGTAAAGCAGTTAATGCAGAACCACCTGTAACTTCTTCATCGAGTCTCTCAAAATTTCGAGAAGTCTTCACTCTGTATTAATTATCCTTGAGATATTTTTTTAGATCTCACCTCCTCATCTTCCTATAAATACTGATGTGGAAGATGAGAAGTTGTTGGTTGTTTGTTGCTATTTGATCACAAGTTGTAACATTGAAACTCTCTGAAATAAATATACAAGTCTGTTGAAGTTGAAAAACAAATTGAAGTCTTGGATGTCTTGATGATGTTGTTGCATCCCTGTTCCTGAGAAGGCTCTATCACTGGATTCATGAGCTTGGTTTTTGGTGAAGTATTCTAACTGTTTAATGTTTTCTCCTGTTTTCATATGTTTCATAATCTCTTACTACAGTAGGCTGAAAGTTTTAGGCTAAGAAATGACTCCTGGAAGCACCTTAGACCTGTTCACCCTTCAATGTTTTATGTTTTCTTCTGCTGAAGTATTTTAGACGATTTAAACCTTCTCTTTAGTCTTCATGCTTGTTTATTTCCTTGATAGCTCAAATAGTTGGTTTCAGCATGATTTATGGTTCTCCCTGCTTGTCTACCATCACTTGAAAGCTGTTATTGAAGTCTCCCTTTGAAGTACCATTGTCTTAAGTTAATCAAAGAGGTCGGTTTTGATCTTACGCTTTGCCCCTGCTTGAACAGTTGTTTTGAAGGTCGTTATAGTTGTAAGCATAGATGTTATTTAGGTGTTCCCTCTTCTATAAATGCAACTAGCAGTGAATCTTTTATGTTTTCTAAGTCCTTTAAAATAAAATCTTTGAGGAAATAGGGAGTTCCCCGAATCTTAGATTTCATTTTAAAAGTTTTCTTGAAGTCATTATTTGCTTAAAAAATGTTTGTGGAATTTATGGTTAGCCCTGTCTATCAAATATCTCTTTATTGTTAAGTTATGTTTTCAAGTTCCCTTTGTTGAGAATTAAGTTTCTCTTTCTAAAACATTAATGTCCATCTCATTCCAAAACAAAGGATCCTGTGGCCAAGTTATATTTGCCCTTTGATATCCCATATCCCTCGAAGAGTTTGTCATGACCTTATTTTGAATCCATTTCCCAATGAACCAGATATTTCCTCTTTCTGTCTATCTTTCCTAGACCTTTCATATTCGTCGTATCAACTCAACCCAACCAAACAAACATCTCGCACTTAAACAACTAGTCTAAAATCCATAACCAAAGCACACAAGATAAACCTTTGCAAACAAATATTTGAGAGATCCCTCTCTCGAGAACATGAGGACTAGATCTTGGAACTCTAAAGATTGGTTATGATGTTGCCTTGTCTTTTGATTTTGCCAAACTCGTCAAAACACGGGATACCAACATAATGGCGATCACTATGGGACCTCTCGAGTCGAGAATAATCCAAATACCCCTTAGGACTTCGTAAATCCCTTATTTTCAAGAATATCCAATGATTATTAGCCACCTCATTGCCACCAACATAATGGCGATCACGGTGGGACCCTCACTCGAGGATTAGAGGCTTCAAAACCTTCTCTTTAACTTTTAGGTCCAAGATAACATAAGTAACTTTCCTCAAGCACTCGCCTAAACAAATGGCAATCATGATAGGACTTAATTGAATCAATGAAAACTAAGTAACCCTTAGGATTCTCGTAAAGCGTTACCAAACCTTGAAGGAACCAAGCTACTAAGCCATAAGAGCAACTCGTGTTTGTTTGAACACCTTAGCTAAGTGCAAAATCAGACTTAGATCACTCTCTTAACCTATAAAACCAAAATAACTCAGAAAACCCGAAAACATTTCAAGTTTGGCTTCATAATAAACATGGTAGTGGACCACAAAACCTTTTACCTCCTTAGGAGCTAAAAAACTTCCACTTGGCGACTCCACAATCCTTAGCAGAAACTCAACACTTCACCGGGAAGAACCCTTATCATTATAATATCTTTCAAACTCGGTTAGAGGACCAGTAGGATTAAGATTTGTGTAAACGTATTAGTTAACCTCTCAAAGATTGTCATACTTGGTTAAACTTTTCTTGTTATTTGGGTCTAAAAAATACAAGCATAGTGGCTTCTAAAGAAAGATTCACACTAGAGCCCATCCGCACTCTAATCCACCCGAGATAGTTGATAACCCGTAAAGTATCCTTTGGAAGTCTCCTAGGATTAAATTATCAACTGTTTTCGAGATCACCCTTGAGAGCTAATTCAGCCCCGAAAATCTTTCAGCTCTACAACAATCACAAGTTGACCTAGTAAACCCGTTTAGGACTAGGTCATTTGATGATATAATCCAGTTAGACTATGAATCTTCGCTTTCATCCCCAGCAGACAAGTAAACATCCCGGTAGTAGAGAAACAACACCTCACGATTTACATTTCCTTCACAACCTAGGTGTCTCTCATCCAAGGTCACCAAGAATCTACTCCGGTCCATCCACTTCTACTCATCCTACATCCACTTTTCAAAACCACCACACCTCGGCCCCGCTTTCCCTTTTTCAATCCACCCGTGAATCCACCCCCCACCACATATCATGGCAGCATGGTATGCTCCCTTAGCCCCTTACTCGTACCACTAGTCAATCTCCCACAGACTATCACCCAAAATTCCATTATATGATGCTAATAATGCTACAACCGCATCGCAGCATGTGGATAAGATGAATGACTACTTTGGACATAAAACGAAATTGATGATAATTCGTCAAACTTAGATTATTTTCTCGTAGCTTAGGGGGGAGAAGTAATAAAATGGTTTAAAGGTTTAGCCCCCGTAGTATTAACGATCTCCAAGCCTTCAATCAAACATTCCTAAAACAAAATGGGAAGTAAAGAAGAATCCTCTCCCAAGTCCTCGCTGACATACAACAATCTCCGTAGGAATCCCGGGGAAAGTGTACAAGCATATTGTACTAGATTTTAACAAAGGTATATAATGCACTTTCCTCGTAACTAAAACCTCCACAAGGCTCACCCTTAAACAAGTTTCGAAGGATTTGACTCGACATGACTTATTCACCGAGAGAAAGAGATTTTGCAACTCTTGAAGATATGCAAAGGGGTGCTCTTTCTCAGTGGAAGTCAACTTAATAGAAAAGAGAGCAAGAATGAAAACCGGAAAGAGAGTATCTTTCAGAGAGGAATACCCCTCCTCTACTTCAAGCACAAAAAATGGAGAGAATGTTGGAAGAAAATGATGAAAGAGATGAGCATAATTAAGAAAGCACAAGCAAATCAAAACCGTGACTACACTTCAAAACAATCAAAACAATAGAAATTAGAATTATAGAAGAGATAACAATCAAGATAAGCAAAAGGAAAGTGACCAAAAAATTAGACCTCCCTTTCAACAAAACTATGTAGATCAATATGAGGAAGACAGTGGAGCTGGAAAGGTTGGAAGAATCACATGTAAACTTGATTGGATCAGATAGCTGGGGATGATGTTTTCCTCACCGAGGAAGAACAAGGTTTCTTCTCTAATGATCAAAATACAAACACCTATGAAGATTCTCGATGACTATAGATTGGGTTTTGAAAATGCAATCATGGAGGTGCACAAACAAGATGATCTTAGGAGCAATGGAAGTGTAGAAAATACAAAAGATAGGAATACTAGCATCAGCTACAAGAAAAAGCGTAAAAACCAGACCCCAAGAAGACGACACAGAAAAACCAAACATTTCTGCCAAAAGACCACGATTTAAATAAATACAAGGGAATCCAACAAATGTTGAACAAAGCACCCCTAGCACTTCACCTAGTGGTCCTAGTAGAACTATTCCTATCACTAGTTCAAACAACGTTCGTAAAATCAAAGTCATTAAAAGAATCCAATTGAAAAAATAGATGTAAATATTAACAAGTCAATTATTCCTTTCAGCCTTGAGGGAGAGATTGCTAAGATAAAAATTACCATCCCCCCTAGCTGAACTAGTAACCCAAGAAGTGTACAAAAACCAAGTTTTGAAAGCCTTAAACTTAGAAATGATACTCGACACCTTAAACTTGACAGATGACAAACCCTGAGTTGTTGTTTGGCCCGTGAGGTTGAAGGAAAATATCAAGAAGGACCAATCCCTCCTTCTATGTCATCTTGAACATACACGATAAAATTCTACATAATGCCATGTTAGATTCTAGAGCTTCACACAATCTCATGCCCAAGGTAGTAATGGAAAGCTTAGGCTTAGAAATTACTAAACCATACAAATATTTGTATTCTTTTGACTCAAGCAGAGTCAAATGTTTTGGGTTTAATCAAAGATTTATGTGTTAATCTAGCTCAGATCCTCGCCAATAATCTAGTTATGGATATAATTGTAGCTGATATTCCCCCTAAGTATGGCATGCTCTTATCAAGATCATGGGGAGCCAAACTCAGTATAGTACCTTCAAATGGACAAGGCTTATGCCACCATCCCCATTTTCAATCAAAACAAAAGATTATACAAGGAATCCCACATGAAGTACATGGTGAGAAACATGGACAGGCCAAACAACACTCCCATCTATTCTATTCAATCAAGTTTAGACTCCTTTATCTTGTGTAACGAAGATGAAATTACTCAACAAGGTAAAGAAAACATGGACCCAATCAATTCACCAGTAACAATCCAATCTTACCTCAAATCAACTTCAAAATATTGACAATCAACAAGAACAAGAAAGTGAAAATGAGTCAAACATACTCGACAATAAATTTCGATGGATCCCTGCAATAAAAATAGTGCAGAGGTGTGTCTAGATTCGTAACACAAATCGGGGTTTTTTCATACAAATTAGATTTCCTGCACTAACAACATCGCCGAGTACGAAGCCCTCCTCCTAGGTTTACAATTGCTCAAACAGTTAAAAGCCCAAAGGATATCTATCCTAGGAGATTCTAAACTTATCATCAAACAAATCAAAGGAGAATACTCAAACAAGAATCCAAGGCTTAGGGAATATCTAAATGCTGCCCTAGACCTGCTAAAAACTTTCGAAAAATATGAACTCATTTTCATTCCTAGAGCACTGAATCATCTAGCAAATGAACTTGCCTTCATGGCCAGCAATTGCCAAGTACACGAAATAAATGAACAACTCAATATAAAGGTGAAACACAGACTGTTGCAGCTCGATAACGAAGATCACTGGTAGTGTGTTTGAATCGTCAAACACATAGATGACTTCTGAAATCAGAAAATGATTTCAAAGCATACCAACATCCGAAACTAGCCATGAATAAAACCTGTTTTGTATATTGAACAAATCCCTGAAAGGGCCGAAATGACATATCCCGCCGATATAAATCATCGCGAAAAATCCTTTTGAAGCAGAGGTAGTGAACAATGAAGACCAAGAAGACTTGGAAGTCTTACAATGCAAAAATGATAAGATCCCAATAGGTCTCACACCTTTAGAACACTCGTTTGATCTCAACGATATAGCTAAAGAACCCTGTAATGGAGCCTCGTGGAAACAAGTGTAGAAGAACATAACATAGGCAAATCTAGCGTAACCCTAAGATGATCAAGCTATCCAAAGACCCTCCCAACCCACATAAAATTGCAGAGACATGGAGCTTTTCAAAGAGTTTAAAGATGTGTTTGCTTGGGAATACAAAGACTTGGAAATCATATGATACCAAACGATCATCCAGCATAAAAATTCCCTTGAAGGAAAATCAAAAGCCTTTCAAGCAAAAAAACTAAGGAGAATAAATCCTCTTTTACTACCTTTGGTTAAGGCAGAAATTGAGAAAATGTATAATGTTGGGATCATAGTACCCATTAGATTTTCGTAATGGGTATCAAACTTAGTTTTCTGTTAGAAAGAAAACCCCCGGGAAATCGTGCTCGTATTGACTTCACAAATTTAAACAGTAGCCTCTTTGAAGGACAACTCACCCTTGCCCAAAATGGACCATATACTTCAAAGAGTAGTTGGGTCAAAAGAATATCCCTTTTAGATGGTTTCTCGGGTCACAATCGTGTGTTAGTGTTCCCAAGTGATCAAATCAAAACTCGCTTTTTACCACACCTTGGGGGCACCTTTATGTATGTCAAAATGCCTTTCGGATTAATGAACACAGGGCCACCTTCCAAAGGGCCATGGACACGAGCCTTCTCCGAAGATATTGGCTATTTTATAATTATTTACCTTGATGACATAACCGTTTTCTCAAAACCGATGAAGAGCATTTGATTCACCTACGAAAGGTTTTTTTGAGAAGTGTAGGAAATTTGGCTTATCACCGAATCCCAGAGAAGACCCTCTTTTGGTCTCCAAGAAGGGAAACTTCTTGGTCATATAATTTTCGAAGAAGGAATCAAAATAGACCCTACAAGGATAGATGGTATATTGCAAATTAGCCATCCTAGAAGCCTCGGAGAATTGCAAATCCTTCATTGGAAAGATAAATTTTTTTGAGAAGGTTTATTCCCAACCTTGCCGAGCTATTAAAAAACATTACAAACATGCTTAAGAAAAAACGTGGGTGTAAAATGGACTTTACCAGCTAAACAATCAATCGAATCGGTCAAACAAGCTCTTACTCAAACACCAAATTTCCGATTAGTCCAGATTTTACCAAAGTTTTTTATATCTTTTCTTTTGCATCCGAGCATACAATAGCTCATAGCTCTACTTCAAAAGAATGATTTGGGGTAGGAATAACCAATATCCTTCTTTAGTATGGCCTTAAGAGACGCTCCTCTCAATTATAATAGCATGGAGAAACAAGCCTTAGCATTAGTGAAAGCATTAAAGGACTTTAGGGTCTATATTTTACACTCTCACATAATTTGTTTTGTCCCACATACTCGTTGTCAAGGACATTCTCGAGTCAAGACCCCGATGGTAAAAGGGGAAAATGGATTGCAACTATTCTTGAATATGACTTAGAAATTAGGCCCACCAAACTAGTAAAAGGGCAAGGATTAGCCAAACTCATGGCCGAGTCTAACTTCCAAGCATTAGACATGAATATGGTAGATGTGTTGGAAGAAATAGAAGAATCCGATGCTCCTTTTATTGAAGAAACCTTTCTAAATTCTCCTTGGTATGCCGACATTGTTTATGTGCTTTTATATTTAAATACCCCTCCTTATTTATCTAAAAGCTAAGGCTAGATTCTGAAACAAAAGGCTTTGAGTTTTTGCATATTAAATGAGTATTATTGGAAAAATGTTGTTGTAATTTTGCTTAAATGTTTGCTTGAAGATGATGCAGAAAATCATGCATGAATTGCACAATGGTGAATGTGGAGGACACGCTCTCACCGGAAGGGCCACAACAAACAAAATTCTCGTATCAAAGTTACTATTGGCCTACCTCTTTTCCCGCACACTCGTGACGCGGTCATGTCTTGCCATAAGTGTCAAATATTTGATGGCAATAGAAAGCTCCCTCCCTTACCCCTACATCCTATCGTAGTTGAGGCACCTTTTCAACAATGGGGGTTGGACTTCATTGGAGAAATTCATCCATCTTCCCTCACTCAACATAAGTGGATCCACACAGCCTACCGACTTCTTCACCAAATGGATAGAAGCTATACCTACCAGGAATGCTAATGACTCTGTCATTATCAAGTTTCTCGAAACCCATATCCTATCCATGACTTTGGTTGTCCTAGAAAAATCATAATGCATAATGTCGCTTTCAAATCCAAAAAAGATGGTTGGATTTCGCCACAAATACCATATAACCTTGGGCCATTCCACCGCTTACTATCCCCAAGGGAATGGATTAGCATGAATCCTCCAACAAGAGTCTCATTAATATCATTAAAAATCATGGAAGAAAATAGAAATTCATGGCACAATAAGTTGGTTCATGCCTTATGGGTTGATCGACTAACCACAAAGAAATCAATAAATATGTCCCCCTATCAGCTTAGTTTTATGGCATGGATGCAATCTTTCCTACCTCATTAGGAGTTCCAAAGCCATGAAGCTCCTTCAAGAAGTACTGAGTTGAAGAAAATGATATGCAAGAGGAAGATCAACCAAACAATTCATTTGCGTGCTAGACTCGAGAAGAAGTTTATGAAAGAACACAGCTTAGTCCAAGAAAATATGAAGAAGCAAATTTGATAAAAGGACTAAGGCAAACAACTTCCAGATTGGAACTGTTGTTCTTAAATGGGATTCAAGGAGAGAAGAGAAGGGGGAAACATGGCAAGTTTTGAGAACTTGTGGAAAGGGCCATATATTATTCATGCCGAGAGGGGTCATAATACATTTTTCTTGAAAGAAATGAACGGGAGAAGACCTATATGCAGTCCATTCAATGGCAGGATGATCAAGCATTACTTCGCCAAGCAATCTTAAGTTTCAAAGCATTTTTTTTTATCATTGTAAATATCATAGTCTAACCATGGCATTCAAAGTTATGAAAAAAATCAAAAACACAAAAACAAAGAAAATAAAAGAGGGCAGATATGGGAAAAACAAGAAAGGCAAAGCCCCCATGCCAAAAAAGAGAAAACAAATCGAAAGTGTGCAAGCTTAAATACCACTCCCGATAACCACACTTCTAGTTAGTCAAACAACCTAATCTTGACTAATTAGTTTTAAATTTTCTCGATGATAGGGTAGTGAATTTGGTTTGCCAAACTGTTTAATCTTGGCTTATCAAGTAGATAGATTAGGATAGAAATTAAAAGGTGCAAACAAATTCAAAATCTAAACCAAAATCTCCAAAGAGAGATGACTCAAAAAATGTTTTATTTTTCGAGTCATAAAAAGAGAAAACCGGTCCTAATTTGCCCAAAATCGAATCGCTTATCAAGGAAGAGACAGACTCAAACAAAAGCAAAGACAAAGTGCGTGAAGAGAAGAGAAGGCCATGATGAGAAACTTTCGGATCTTAAGCCTTCCATTTTGATTTTAATTTTTCTGCAAATAATAATCTATGTGCAAATTTTGTTTTTTATGCCATAGATCACAAAGAAGTTAAAAAGCTTAATCTTGACTTGACTGCTTTTTGAATATATGTTATGAATTTAGAGAATGGAAGTCTCGGTGGATGTCTTAATCCCAACGTACAAGAGATTTAGGTAGAGAATCATATGGATCCAACTCGTTTAACTGGATCCATGAAGAAATAAGGAGCAGGGTTAGATTAGTTTTTATGGTTTCAAAAGAGTAAAATTTTGTAAGAGAGTTTTCCAATCCAAGTGCACTCGATGAAGAGAAAATGTTAGATCAAAGAGGGATTGGGTAGGTAGAAAGTTTGTTGATAAGAGTTCCATCGTTTTCCAAATATTGACAATTGGTTTCCAGAGAAAGAAAGATCTTTCAAAGCATGAAGAAACGTATCCCCAATGGATGAGGCAACCGATCAGCCTCCCGCGAGAATACAAGTCTGCTAGCTTCTGATGCCTTCAAAAGGACACCATCCCCTAAGTGGAGCCACCGTTAGCCACCTATAAAATTTGTTATACCAAAAGGTGGCTAAATATGTTTTGAGCCTTCAAGGAACAAATTTTCCCTATAAAAATCGTTGGCTCTTGAAGACTCTTGAAGGCCTCATGCCTCCGTCCCGAAATCCTACACTCGTTGTTTACCTTTCAAAAGACTCAGAAAATCCTACCGAGTTCCAAGCCGTATCACTTCGCAAAGGCCATTTTTTCCCCTTACCCCCCGCTCTGCGAACTAACCTTCATTCATTTCCCCTTTTTTTCTCCATGAATTCATCTATTTTTTCATGAGTCCCCTTCTTCCATTCATGAAAATCCACTTTATTAAGGTTAAAGACTCATTCTTTAGCTTTTTCCCCCTTTTTTTCTATAACCCGCCATATATTATAAATATAACTTTATTATAAAGTTTCATATCATATAAATTATGGCCCACCGCATATCGCATTATCGCATTTTCTATGGTGCTTTCATTAACTCATCGCAAAAACTTCGCGATGCAATCGCTCCGCCGATCACATATCGCAAATCGCACGCTTTGTTGTTTAAACAAGTTTGATCCATTGCAAATATTTGCGATGTGATCTGATCGCATCGCAAATATTTGCGATGCAACCGATCCAATCGCATTTTTCCCTCAGCGCCATCACAGAGCGCAATATCGCATTTTCTCTCCGTCGCATAAATCAGCCATCGCAAATATTTGCGTGACATGATCCATCGCAGATCGCAGATCGCAATTTTTCGGTTTTCCTCCAAAGAGCCATCGCGAAATATTTAGCGATGCGATCCATCGCAATTTCCGCCCATCGCGATAATCGCAATATCGCATTTTCTCTCCGTCGCATAATCCGCCATCGCGTTTTCCACTTTTGCGATTTGCGATCAATCCCGACGGGCCCATCGTATGGATCCCCTCGCCATTCATAAAAAATACGCCTTTCCCCTTTGTAAAGCTGAAATATGTCATATTTTGTTGTTTATAAAGGTTTTTCCCACTAAATTCCTCTGTCGCATCTCCGACGTTGATCTGCGCCCCCGCTCCACGATCCAACGGTCCTCCAAGCATTCTCCCGCCTGACCCCTTTATACGTCATTTCACTGTTTTTTCCACTGTTTCCACATAACCACCCCCGGTTTCTTCCGCACCACCTTTGGGCGGGTGGTGGTTTTTCCCCGTCGCCCAGCGATTCCATACACCGCTCGATGCGTGTCCCTTGTATGATTTGAAAACCGCCGAGCAACCATCGCCCCCCGCGCGTTATAATTCAGACTTGGACGCCCAGCGAAATTAACGACAGTCGTCCGATCTAAGACCGCCCATCCAACGGTGATCGCTCGCCTAACATACCTGACCTTTAACCAAAGTGCCCGAGCGATAGCCAAGCTATTGTACAGCGGCAATCTCATCCCCGACCGTCGATCTCAGTACGAATCGACGGCTCAGATTTAATCACCCTTCCACCATCTCTTTCGACCATTCTGAGATTAAATCCCGACCGTTAGATGATGCCATCCAACGGCCCTACTTCCCCCCGCACACCCTCCGATGCAGATTGACCTATAAACGTAGGATTTTGTAACATTTGTTTGTTTTTATAGGGTTTAATGTTTTTTCCGCTTAAAAGGAAGAAATTTTGTAGGACGAGGATGACGATCCTCCGCCTTTCGAATATATTAGAGAAATCGTCCACAGGGTATGGATTCACGTTCTCCATCAAAGGTTTCATGAGCCTTTGGTGCCGTCTACCCCTGCTAAAACCTAAAAACATCAAATGAAGCATAGAGAAAGAGTATCAATTGCAGAAGACCATAAATGTTCCAGCACAGAGGATTGAAGACAGATTAGCGGGGATTACAGCTAAGACAGTTATCAAAATCCTAATCCCCCAATCTAAAACACAGTCTGCAGAATACCTAAAGTGTTTTAGGGACAACAAACCCTCCACCGCCACAAAAAGGAGGTGAATTGATTCCTCCCAGCAACTAAACGCCACCTGTTGCCTCAAACCTTTCAAACCAGGGCCAAAGTTATTGAAAAGGAAGATGTTTTTCCTCAACGCAGTGAGGGAGTTACTTCTGCAAGGAAATCAATGCAGAAATATCTGCAGAGTTACTCCAAACATAACACAGAGCCTCAAAGTCAAATAAATCTCCCACCGAGCTTTGATATTTATTGTAAAGCGGTTAATGCAGAACCACCTGTAACTTCTTCATCGAGCCTCTCAAAAGGCCGAGAAGTCTTCACTCTGTCTTAATTATCCTTGAGATATTTTGTTAGATCTCACCTCCTCATCTTCCTATAAATACTGCTGTGGAAGATGAGAAGTTGTTGGTTGTTGGTTGCTGTTTGATCACAAGTTGTAACATTGAAACTCTCTGAAATAAATATACAAGTCTGTTGAAGTTGAAAAACAAATTGAAGTCTTGGATGTCTTGATGATGTTGTTGCATCCCTGTTCCTGAGAAGGCTCTATCACTGGATTCATGAGCTTGGTTTTTGGTGAAGTATTCTAACTGTTTAATGTTTTCTCCTGTTTTCATTATGTTTCATAATCTCTTACTACAGTAGGCTGAAATTTTTAGGCTAAGAAATGACTCTTGGAAGCACCTTAGACCTGTTCACCCTTCACTTTTTTATGTTTTCTTCTGCTGAAGTATTTTAGAGGCTTTAAACCTTCTCTTTAGTCTTCATGCTGGTTTATTTCCTTGATAGCTCAAATAGTTGGTTTCAGCATGATTTATGGTTCTCCCTGCTTATCTACCATCACTTGAAAATTGTTATTGAAGTCTCCCTTTGAAGTACCATTGTCTTAAGTTAATCAAAGAGATTGGTTTTGATCTTACCCTTTGCCCCTGCTTGAACAGTTGTTTTGAAGGTCGTTATAGTTGTAAGCATAGATGTTATTTAGGTGTTCCCTCTTCTATAAATGCAACTATCAGTGAATCTTTTATGTTTTCTAAGTCCTTTAAAATAAAATCTTTGAGGAAATAGGGAGTTCCCCGAATCTTAGATTTCATTTTAAAAGTTGTCTTAAAGTCATTATTTGCTTAAAGAATGTTTGTGGAATTTATGGTTAGCCCTGTCTATCAAATATCTCTTTATTGTTAAGTTATGTTTTCAAGTTCCCTTTGTTGAGAATTAAGTTTCTCTTTCTAAAACATTAATGTCCATCTCATTCCAGAACAAAGGATCCTGTGGCCAAGTTAGATTTGCCCTTTGATATCCCATATCCATGGAAGAGTTTTTCATGACCTTATTTTGACTCCATTGCCCAATGAACCAGATATTTCCTCTTTCTGTCTATCTTTCCTAGACCTTTCATATTCTTCTGTATCAACTCAACCCAACCAAACAAACATCTACACTTAAACAACTAGTCTAAAATCCATAACCAAAGCACACAAGATAAACCTTTGCAAACATATATTTGAGAGATCCATCTCTGAGAACAGGAGGACTAGATCCTGGAACTCTAAAGATTGGTTCTGATGTTGCCTTGTCTTTTGATTTTCCAAACTGTCAAAACACAGGATACCAACAGAAGCTAAGATGGATGGCATGGAAGAAAAAATGGAAGACAACATGGAAAACATAAATAATGAACTAAAAGCAGACATGGAAGGTTTGACATAGTTGATACAAGAAATGTTTCCTCATGGTGAAAATATAGTAGAGGTAAATCATGATGAGAACAAAATAAATGTTAATCATGATTTCATAAACTCTAATGTTGGATGGAAGAACCACCATATTATAAATATGGATATGAGGAAGTTTGATGGCAAGTATCCCGTGACATGGATACTACAGATGGAGCAATACGTTTATCTCAATAATGTGAAAAACACACAAAAGGTACACATTGCAACTTTAGATTTAGAACAAAATATATTTTTGTGGTATCGATGGATTTTCTCCTGTAAAAAATTTTTAACTTGGTCAATTTTTACGGTGGAAATGATATCACATTATGAGGATACAAAGAGCAACACTTTCTTTAGACAATTGATAAATCTCAAACAAAAGGGTTCAGTGGTGGAGCGCATTGAGGACTTCCAAAGATTGAATATAAGGGTAATTGATATTCCAGACGAACACAGGATTGATGTCTTCATAGGGACATTAAAATATAAAGTTCATGTTTGGCAACCTGATTCAATGGAGAATTCATTTAGATTGGCAAGAAAAATTGAATGTAAAATTATGGTGACAAGGAAGTCTACCACTCACATCTATAAAGATGGAAGTGTTGCTACTCCTAGACTTCCATGACCTACAAGGTTGAAACCAAAAAAATGGGAAGAAAAAAGAGCAAATGGGCTTTTCTATAGTTGTGATAGAAAATACACTAAAGGTCATAAGTGTGCTGAGAAGAAATTATTTTACATAGATTGTGAATATGAGGAAGAAAATGAACAAGAAACTTCAAAAGAAGAGGATATACACCAGGAACCAACCCTAGAAGAAGAATAAATGAGTCCAACCATATCGTGTAATGCATTGGTAGGAATTACTACTCCTCAAACTCTCAAGATAGAAGGAAATATAAAGAAGTCAAAGGTAATAGTGTTTATTGATTTGGGTAGTACCCATAATTTTATTCATTGGAAGGTAGCCAAGGAATTGAATTGTTTCCTATACCTAGCACCAGAATGTCAAGTAATGGTTGCAAATGGAGGAACTATAAATTCCTCTGGAAAAATCCATAATATGAAGCTAACTATGGGGGAATATGTATTGAATAGTCCAATGCTTTCCATTCCAATGGGAGGTTCTAATGTTGTACTAGGAGTACAATGGTTACAATCTTTGGGGATGGTAGCTTTTAATTTTCAAGAACTTTTCTTGAAATGTTTTTCAGAAGGAAAGGAAGTCGAATTACAAGGTATTGCAGGGAAGCCGCAAAAGATAATAAGCTCTAATTTCATGAAAAAACTTCTTGAGAAAGAAAAATGAGGCGTAATTACACAATTATGCTCACTATAAGTTCCAACATCAAAATAATCTATTTCTCTAGATCTCCAAAAAGTATTAGACAATAATTCCAAGGTATTTGAAACTCCCAAAGGACTCCCACCTATTCGTGATCATGATCATGCTATTCATTTGATTCCAGGAAGTGTTCCTCCAAACATCAGGCCTTACAGATATCCTTATGTCCAAAAGAGAAAAATTGAACGTATGATTACAGAAATGTAAGAGGCTGGTATAATTCAACCTAGTCAAACTTCTTTCTCTGCTCCAGTAGTATTGGTGCACAAGAAGGATGGATCATTGTGCACGTGTCCGAATTATAGAGAGCTTAATAAGTTCACTATGAAATATAAATTTCCCATACATGTGATTAATGAATTATTGGATGAACTACATGGAGAAATTTATTTTACCAACTTGGGTCTTCGTTCAGGATATCATCAAATTAAAATGAAGACTGAAGATATTCCGAAAACAACATTTCGAAATCATGAGGGTCATTATGAATTTTTGGTCATGCCTTTTGGCCTTACCAATGCACGTTATACATTTCAAGGTTTGATGAATTCCATATTCAAACCCTTCCTTAGAAAATTTGTGCTAGTATTTCTTGATGATATACTAATATACAACAGGTCTTCAAAGTACCATGTTCAACATGTTGAAAGGGTGCTCAAACTATTGGAGGAGAAACAATTATATGAAAAAACATACAAATGTTTCTTTGGAGTACAAGAGGTGGAATATGTGGGTCATATTATATCTCATGATGGTGTTAAGGTAGACCCTAAAAAAATTAAAGCCATTAAGGAATGGAAAGTCCCCACAACCATAAAGTAGTGTGAGGATTTCTCAAGTTAACAGGGTATTATCGTAAGTTTGTTAAGAAATATGGGAGAATAGCAGCACCTCTTACAAAATTATTGAAGAAAGATGCAATCTCATGGACTCCTGAAGTAGCTAAGGCCTTTGAACATCTTAAAGAGGTAATGTGCCTAACACTGGTCATAACTATGCTAGACTTGACAAAATCTTTATTGTTGAATGTGATGCCTCAAGAAATGGAATTGGTGATGTTTTGATGTAAGAAGGAAGACCCATTGCTTTTGAAAGTCATCCAATCAAAGGAAAGTATTTACAGAAATCTATTTATGAAAGTAAAATGTTGGCAATACTACATGCATTAAAGAAATGACGACCTTACCTAATGGGAAGACACTTCAAGGTAAAAATTGATCATGATAGTCTTAAAAACGTTTTGGAAAAAATACTATCTTCAGAAGAGCCACGGAAATGGGTCACAAAGATGTTGGGTTATGACTTTGAAATCATCTACAAAAAAAGGGAAGCTAAATTTTGTTTCAGATTCACTCTCAAGAAAGGATGAAGAGGTGAAATCATTTCTTTGTGCCATTTCTATTATCCAACCAAATTGGATAACCGAAGCAAGGGATGAATGAAATAATGATGAAGAAGTGTGGAAACTCATTCAATATTTGTCGCAAGATTCTAGTACATCTGATACATTTAGTTGGAAAAATTATTCCTTATGGTACAAAGATCACTTATATATTTGTAATAATTCCCAAATAAAACAAAAGATTCTTTTGGAATTGCACACTTCTCCTTTAGGAGGTCGCTCAGGGTTTTTAAAAACTAACCATAGGGTGAAGAAAGTTTTTTTTGGGATGGCCTTAAATATGATATTCAAAATTTTGTGGAGGAATGTTTGGTTTTCCAGCAAAATAAAGTTGAGATAGTTAAGACCCCGAGTCTTCTACAACCTTTATCCATTACAAGTCAACGTTGGGAGGAGATTTCAATGGATTTTATCAGAGGTTTACATAAGTCCAAAGGAAAGAGTGTCAGCATGGTGGTAGTTGATAGACTTACCAATTATGTACAGTTTTGTGCATTATCTCATCCATTTAAAGCAAGTACAGTTGCTACTTAATTTATGGAAACAATTCAAAAGCTACATGGAAACCAAAAGATTATTGTAAGTGACAAAGATCCCATTTTTACTGGAAATTTTTGGACGGAATTATTTTCTTGTTTGGGTACTCAACTAGCTCATAGCTCATCTTATCATCCCCAATCCGATGGTCAAACTGAGATAGTGAATAAATTTTTGGAAGGATATCTTCGTTGTTTTGTATCGGATAAGAAAACACAATGGGTCAAGTGGTTACCTCTAACTGAATGGTGGTATAACACTTCCTTCCAGACTGCAGCAAAAATGACCCATTTATGGCACTTTATGGATATCATCCACCGTCCATCACATCATATTTAAAAGAAAAATCTAAGGTTCACGTAGTGGAAGATCACATCGAGAATCAACAAGAAGTTCTCCAACTCTTAAAGGGTAACCTAAATTTGGCACAAAATCGAATGAAACAACAGGAAGATCAACATTGTAATGAGAGAAGTTTTGATGTAGGAGACTGCATATTTTTACAGCTACAACCATACAAAAAAATGTCCCTCAAGAAAGCTAAAATTTATCACCAAAGTACAATAGTCCTTACAAGGTGTTGCTAAAGATTGGTACTATGGAATACAAATTGGAGCTTCCTGCTTCTTCAAGAGTGCATCCGATTTTCCATGTTTCATGCTTAAATAAGGCTATAGGTGACAAAATTCCAGTTCAAACAATATTGCCAGAACTTGATGAGGAAGGAAAAATCGTATTGGAACCTAAAGTAGTCACGTAAACAAGAACTCGACGACTATGAAATCAATTAATTTCAGAGTATCTCATCAAGTGGAAGAAATTACCCACTAAAGACTCTACATGGGAGGATGAGAATTTTATACGGAAGCATCCATAGCTACTCAAGCATTGAGGACAACACATTTTTGAAAGAGAGGAGCATGTTTGGTCCCTATATTACTAGTATAGTCCCTTATTGTTGTTAGTGTAACCCCCTTGTTGTTATCATTATACCCCTGTAAACCCCAATATTGTTATTATTGTGCCCTTAAATTATTATTTTTAGGTCGGCCAGGATTATATTGTGACCCCGTGGACTCCTATATATAGAAGGAGGTTTTGTCATTTGTATCATCCAAGAATTATTCATTTATTTAATGTATTGGGGGTTTCCCCCTCGAAGTGGTTGATTTATAAGGCGTTGATATCTATTTTATTCTATTTTTGGAACTGGTTTCATAAAAATTTGAAACATCTTTCAATAGTCTTCTGAGATACACTACTTGACAAATTGTTGAAGTGAAAACTACATATTCCGACCTTGCTAAAGATATTTAAACTATTGGTTGTTTCTTATATTTCCATGAAATTAGATTGATTCCCAGATAAAAACCATACCATGAGGTGATTATGTGATCATCTAAAATTCCTGCATAATCACTTTCTGTATAACCTAAAAGTGAGTCATCAATAGAATGCATGTAGAGAAAAGCATGGTATAGGGTCCTTACAATATATCTTAAGATCTATTTTGGCAACCTTCCAATCAGAATTCTTTGGTGGCTGCATAAACCTAGAGACAAAACTACCTACAAACATGATATTAGGTCTAGTTTCAGTGAGATATGGCATACTACCAATTATGCTTTTAAACAATGTGGAATCAATTAGTGATGCTACATCATGTATGTTCAGCTCAATTCATTGAGAAATTGGTGTATCAATGCAATTGCGATTTGTCATTCTGAACTTTTGGATGATGTTAGTCGCATATTTTTGTTAACCAACAAAAATTCCATTAGCATATTACTGAATTTCAATTCCTAAGAAGTATTTCATGACCCCTGGATCATTCAAATCAAATTCTATTTGCATTTATGCTTTGACATATTCTAACATCATATTTCTTGCCTAAATAATATCATCAACGTAAAGACATATAATGAGAATTTTACCTTCATGAGTTTTGGTATACAAAGTTGGCTCGTGGCATCTTCCACAAAAACCACTTTTGATGAGATAGATGTCAATGCGACTGTACCAAGCTCTTGGAGCTTGTTTCAAAACATACAAATATTTCTTCAATTTGTATACCTTATTCTCCTATCTTAGAAATTCAAAACTGAGAAGATTATCTACATAAAATTCTTCCTGTAATATACCATTTAAGAAGGAAAATTTTATATCAAGTTGATAGGCACTGCATTTGTGTTGAGTTTTTTTGGATAAACTATTTCATACAATATCTAACCTTTCTACTAGAGAAAAGGTTTCACCGTAGTTGACACCAAACTGTTGTGAGAATCCTTTGGTAACCAACTTGCCTTATGTTTCTCAATTTCTCTGTTTCATTATGCTTGATGTTATATACTCATTTTATAACAATTTTGGTTTTTTCTCTTGGCAAATCAACTAATTCCCAAGTTGGGTTCTTCTCTATGGCAACAATTTATTTGTCATTGCATCTACCTATTGTTTTTCTTTAATTATTTCTTCAAATGTGTTGGTTGAGTTGAATGAAATGAAAACATATTATGTTGATCAAACTCATTCTCCTACTCATATTTCTTTGATGCTTCTTATTTTCATATTGCCTTATGATGATGTTGAATCACTAGTGGATTTATTTCTAGAAGAGGTACAATTTTTGTAGTGGTATGACTCTTCCTCAAATTGCAATATTGGTAGCTATGGTGGATAAAAATGTTAGTTTAAAACTTCACCAATATGATCATACCCAGATTTATTTTCAAAAAATTTAACATCTCTTCTTAAAAAAAAAACTTATTGGTAACTAGATTGTAAGGTCTATAGGCCTTTGACCGCTCACTATAGCCTACAAAAATACATCTTTCACTCATATCATCAAGCTTCTTCCTTATTTTCTTAGGAACATGTGAAAATGCTACTGATCCAAAAATTCTAAAGTGAGATAAATTTAACTTTTTACCATCCTGTGTTTCTTCAAGTATTGTATCTTAAACACTAGTTTTTGGAGATATGCTAAGAAAATAGGCTGTAGGAAAAATTTCTCCAACCCGATAGTCATTTGAAAATTTCTTCTCATGAACAAAACATCTGGCCATATTCATGATTGCCTAGTTTTTCCTTTCTGTAACTCCATTCTATTGTGGAGTATATATTTTTGTGTTCTGCATGATGATTCCTTGTTGTTGAAAAAATTATTTTAAATCATTGGACTTGTATTCTCCTCCTTGGTCAGATATGAATACTATCAAAGGCTTTCCACTTTTCTTTACTACTTCTACTTTAAAATATTTAAATATTCCTACTATAGTCATCAACGATGTCAAACAATAAAAAAATACCACCAATATACTTTTTATAGATTGGGCCACATAAATACGTATGGAATACCGCTAAAGGATCTTTTTATATAGAGGAAGATGTGGGAAAGCAATCTCCTTTAAGCTTGGATAGAACACAAATTTCACAATTAATTTTTTTTTCATTCCTAACAGGGAGACCAATGACCATAGAATTTTTTTGAAGAATAATTAGACCCTTTAGGGGAATATCCTCATAGCTATAATGTCATACCTGAGAATCATCTATTCTTGACACATTGTGGGAAAAATACTGTGAGAGATTTTGACTTCTAAGAGTCAATGGAAACATCCTATTATTGGATTTTTCAACCTTTACTATCAATATTCTATTGGGTGGTTTGTCATAGATATAACATGTTTTCCCTTGGAATATTACATCATAACCATGTTCCATAAATGTTCCTACACTAATGAGTTTATGCTTCAGATGTGGAACATAATAAACATTAAGTATGCATTTTTGTTGATTTTTTTTGTAAGAAGGGGCTGCACCTTCCCTTTCAACTTTAATACTAGAAAAATCTCCAAGATTAATTTTAGATTTTATGGAAGCATTAATACAAGAAATTATATTTTTTTTTACCTATCATATTATTGTTGCAACCACTGTCCAACAACCAAAGGTCCTCACTATGACTATCTTAAGAAATATGGCAGGAAAGAAACATTTTTTCAGAGGATTCTCCTTCATTGTTGGAAAGATGGACATTGCCTCTTTGTTGATATGATTATTTTTTTATACATTCATGTTCATAATTCTCAAATTTATTGCAATAAAAACAATTGAAATTTGATTTTTTTTGTGTTCTACTTCTCTTTGTTTGGTTTTGTGAAGCATGGAATATTTTAGGGGATCATATTCATAGGTGGGATAAATTTCCATAACTTTTTTCCACAAAAAACATTCCCCAATTTCCATTTTTTATATAAATGATTCGCCTAAATTTTACAATATAAAATTATTTTACCTTAAAAATCACCAACATTATATAGAGAATATATATAAAACTATTATAAATTTTAATAATGTTACAAATATATCGATAAAAAAATTATAGTGTTCTTAATAGAGACCAGTGAGATTCACCAATGTTTTTAAACTTCAAGATAATTTTCCATTCTTAAAATTTCCCGTGTCGTGAAGTTCTCCATTTCCCTATTGTGTGATGATGTACTAATCTTCCTCACATGTTTCCAATTTTATATCCTCTACCTATGCCTCTGGAAAGAGAGAGTTGTGCTTTGAAATCTTGTTCCATGGAATGTTATGCCAAGTTAAGTCATGTTTCATGTGGCAGAAGTGATTCAGTCAATTGTTCTACTAAGAGAATATTTGGATTCCGAAATGGTTGTTACAAACATTTCATATATCTTGTCGAAGGAATTTTCCAACAATATTATGATATTTAATGGTTCCAGCAATGATTTTGATCTGATTGACTATTCCCATGACTCTATTCATGTAGTGTTCCACATTCTCTATGTCAATGATCTTCAGGGTTTCAAACTGAGCTCTCAATTTTTGCAATTTAACAATCTTCACTGTATCATTACCTTGATATGCAACTTTCAAAATATCCCAAGCTTCTTTTGATGTTGATGTGTTGGTTATCTTGTTGAATAAAGAGTCATCAACTGAGTTTTATATACAACATTTGGCTTTGGGCTCCTTCTTTATGAGTTATGTAGTAACATTCCTATGGTTATTATTCATGGCTACTAATTGTTCTTGGGTTGGGTCTACAAAACCATTTTGCAAGGTCCCAATAATATCAGTCTTGCAAGAATGTCTTCATTCTTAAAGACCAAAAATCATAATATCTTCGAAGTAGAATCAGGGTTTGTTGCAAAGCATTGAAGGTAGCCCTTTTTTCAAATGCATATTTGCACCTTTTTTTAATCTCCATTTCAAAAAAAAAAAAAAAAGATAAATAAAATGCACTGCCCTTTTATTTTAATAAAATATAGTAAAGTCCTTTTTTTTTAAAATAAAACCCTTGAATTTTTTATTTGATAAAAAAATTATTTTAAAAAAAGAAACTTAATTGAAACCCCTTTTTTTTCTTTTCAAATAAACGCCTTTTTAAAAGGAACTTTAAATTTAATTCTTCATTGAGACTTTGTAAAATAACACATTATTCCAAATTATGATTGGTGGTCCCAAACTATAATTGGAATTTCATTTTACAAACTATGACATTACGATGATATATCAATTCTAATCTATGATCCAAAATTGTTGTTGATCATGTTATCATCAATAAAATTTCATTTTGGTTAGTAAGGTCAAAAGCCATAGGTTTTATTGTGATTAGTAAATTAGTTCATGAAATTGTTAAAGTTTTGTGAATTGGTCATAATCCTAAGTTTTTATAAGTCCCACATGTCATGTCATCATGGTCATATCAATAAAATCCACCCAAAATGTGCATGCATTGGTTCAAAATTTGGTTTTATCCACTTCTCTACTCTTTCTTGAGTCTGTAACAAAATTTATGGAAAACAAGTTGTTTTCGCTACAGACTCACCTCACAAGTTCATAGAGAATCTGCCAAAATTATAATGGAAAATGCTACGAACTCGTGTTTTTCTGCACCGACAAAGAAAAGGGTGAGGTGTCAAGTATCAATTGGTTAGAGGCCAGTTTGAGGTCACGTGATTAGTTATTTGGAGTCATGCAACATGTTTGATCATCATTTTTTATCCCATCATTTCATTTAACCTACCTTATTTTTCTTCATCCCTCTCACTATCGAAACTTGCCTTTTAAATGTATCCTTGAGAGCTATTGTCTATCACCTTTCCCTTCTTCCTCTGAGTATAGCCGTTGTTATCATATTTAGAAAGGTCCAGCTTTGTCTGTAAGCTCCTTGTTGTGCAAATTTTTTCTTTGTAGGTGTCATACTATGAAGAAGGCCAGTGATGTGTTAATAGAGATTACCATTCATAAAATAATAACAAATGGGGCTCATTGGTCAGGTATGAGCCAATGGATTTGAAATTGGTTAATGAAGATCCAAGATTTGTTGCAACCTTCATCATTCTTGGTTGCATGAGGTTCTTCTAGAAGCTGCAAGGCTATCAGTGGCTCAAATTTCAAAGGAATTTGCAGTGAATTTTGTTGGCATTACATCAAAGGTGGGTGTTCTAAGTTTCGTGGTGTCTCCTAAAAACATTTCCCAAGCTACAGGGGAAAAGTGGTTTAAATCCAATAAATTTAAATTGTATAACTGTGATGAGTTTAAGAATCCTTATCACATTGGAGTGGATATTACATTAGGGATCCTAAGAATCCGCCTTAAAGAAAATTGCTCCAAACTCCTGTTGGTAATTCAAAAATATTTCACATGTGAATGGAGGTTTTATATGATTTATCAGTATTGGTTTAGACTCTTGTTACATTTCACTGGTAAGAAACCTTTGGACCTTCCATTTCCCTTATTTATAAGCCTATTAAATATGTTAGATAAAGTCCAAACTAGGCCTGAGGGTAATGAAACTTCAATATTTCATCATGGATTAATCAAGCTACTGGTTTTGGAGGAGTTGAAAAAGTTAAATAGAGACTGGGCGACATTCATGTTTCTTAGTGGTTATGAACTGGATACATTAACTCCCAAGAAAAAACATAAATCAAAATTTAGTCCTTCATATAAAAATGACGAACCTATAACTGAAGCAGAGGGTGTACAAGAAGAGGAAATGAATCCCACTGTAGAGCCCATGGAGATTGAAATAGTACATGGATAGGAAATAGAGATACCTTAGCACACACCTACAAGTAGCAAGCCAAAGCTGAGAAGAAAGAGCCATGGAAGAATAATTAGAAGCCAAACACTGGGGAAAGGTAACCTTGAGTACATTCTACAAGCCATAGATATAGAAGAAACTCTAATGGTCAAAGTTATGGATGTCAAAGGAAGCAAGAAGGAAAAGAAGGGCCTCACTACAAAAAAACTTGATTTATCAAATGAAGATGTGGGTTTTGTATTCAAACTAAGAAAACCATTCACCAGATTGCAGCTTGCCAAAGGTGTCAAGGCTAACAAAAATATTGAAGTGATAGAAAAAGGAAAACAACCTATGGCAAAAGAAATCGCTGACTTATCTCCAACAAAGGAAGAAATCATTAAGCAGAGGAAAGGCAAGGAGAAAGTCATTGAAAAATCTGAAGTGCAACTTTTAGAGGAGTAGTTAAGGGAACCTAGGGAGGAAGTTATTGAAACAAAGTTGGAATTGGAAGAAGCTAAGCTATAAATAAAGATGGTGGAGGCATTCAAAGAAAAAGTGAATGAGAAAATTAATCACTAACATGAGGCCTTAACTAATGCTAAGAAATTACTGAAGAGAACCTTTCCTCTACACAGAGTAATGAAACATACAAGGAAAAGGAACCTTTGGTTACAGCTAGAGAGAAAGAAACTTAAAGGTCAAGTGAAAGAGATAGAGGTGAAAATAGAAATGATACAATCAGAGCTCAAGAAAAAGGGTTTAAAAATAACAATCATAGATGAACCTGTGGAAACTGAAATCTCTGCTACCAAGGGTGAAGCTTATACTATTTGAAAGAGGGTAAAATAAATTTTTAATATTTTTTTCATCATTTTAGTTCATTACTTATAGCGCCACGGGAAAAATTTGAAGAATAAATTCATAATTTTCGACTCCGTTGTCAATTAGGCAATTTCGTAGCATGTCTCAGGCTTGAAGCCTAGAAAACGCTACGAGCTCATTGTAGATTCTTTTTGGCTATATATCATAGGATTTTCCATGAAGGAGGTAGGTAAAGGCAGATATTTTATTATTTTGACTCATTGGACAACCTCAAATTAGCAAAGAGGAGAAGATCTTTTGCAGGAATGGTCATATTTAAAGGTGCTACAAACTTTCACTACAGACTTGGCTAAAAGTCCCCTATTTTTGCAACGAAGAAGATTTTAGAGATTTTTCAAGTTTTGATTGTCTTTTTGTATAAGTCAGCCACCTAGAAATATTAGAAGTCATTAGTTGAATTCTTGGAGGAAGACATACCCCTCGACAAAGATGTTCAACTTTCCAGCTCATCGTGGAAATCCACGTCAAAATTTATGACACCACCTCCTTAAATTTCGGAAGACATGTCTCTTGACTTGGTGGGAATGTTTATGGTTCAGTCATGGTCAGTGTAACCTCAAGCACATGACATTATCAATGTAAATATGCAGCTTTTAAAAGTTTGTTAATGTAATAAAGAAGTTGTAGAGTCTTATTAGGTGTCGAAGTCCTAAAAATAGCACATGCCTATTTTATCTCCTTGTAAAAATGCCTAAAGTTATAAATAGGCTGACATTTAATGGAGAGAGTTGGTTGGATGTTTTTACTACAGACTGTTATTTTAAATCTTTTTTATTAGTAATATACAATGGTAGCAGACTTATTTTCTCACCTGAAATTCATTGGTATTCTTATATGTATTTGTCTTATATGTTCTGTCACTCTATCTTCAGTATTCTAGTTGTGTAATTACTTGGAATTCATGATCAACATGCTCCAACTTCCTTTATACATCTTGTATGATGTAAATGTTATGTTTCATTATAATTAACATGCCTCAGCTTCCATGAGAGAAGTTTCATATGTCACTAATTTTTCATACTGACTCTATATGCCCAATGGTAGTTATTTGTTTGTATATTTGACCTGCACAAAAATAAATTTAAACCCAATTTGAGATTTAGCCATCTTTTGATCTTTATTTACCTAATATCATATTTATCATTGAGAGATCCCTCTCCTGCTAGAAAGGCTAGGTTCCAGCTAAAAGTAGCTTTGAAATAGTTACTCTCAGTTGATTGTTGAAGCAGCCCATAAGTATCAATTTAGCGATAACAGATCCCATGCTCCAATTTTAAAATGTACCTAGATTGAATTATGCTCATGCTCCAAGTTTAATTTTTCCATGTACATATAAAATGATGACTTCCCACATTAACTATTAAGCATATTTTTCGATGTGGATTCGTTTCATCGTAACATAATTTTTTTTAGTTTTGTAAGTTTTCTACTATCAAGGAAGTTAAGCAGAGAGACCAAGTGTGTTGGTCACTTAAATTATTATTATATATATTTTTAAATTGTCTCGCTTCTCCAACTTCTCCACAAGAAACCTCTCCATGACTTGGATTTTCAGTATTCTAGCTTCGCTCGCCCTTTATGTTCATGAGTTCTAATGACACAATGCTCTCTCGTGAGTCTTACGTCACTTGGGGCTTCAATACCATGACAAAGAATACAAAGGGAAAAAAACATAAAATGAACACAAATCAAGAATGGAGCGAACAAATCTTCCCAATATTGAAAATGAGTTAAATAGAATTACATTGGAGACATTAATAATAAGCGACTAGAGTGAAACTCGATAAAATTGAACTAAAAATTGAATTTACTATGATACCTAGCATACAATGGGATTAATATCTAAACAATGTCAGATTAAATTTGTATTAAATTAAAAAAAAAATATTGGTATTTATTTAATTATTGATGAGAAGAAATCATGTAAGTGAAACAAACCATTACATTGCATAATCTTACCAATGATGAAGGAAAAATATTTCCATCTTCCAGTTTTGGACTCGAGAACCAGAATGCATTTGAGATAACCAGAGCCATCCATGGAAATTAATCCCTAAGACTCAAGGTTAAAACTTTTTTTTTGTTTATTTCCAACCATTGTTGAATTCTTACGCTAATTAGCCTATTTAGCCTATAAGCATTCTTGAGTGATGATTTTCATAAACTTTGGAGAGTTCAATCCTACTAATACTTTATTTTGTTACTGTGGACCATGTTCCACTTGTTATGTTCATCGTCACTCTGGGTTTACACCAAGATTCCCATTCCCACATTTCTCTATGATTTGGGATATTAATTGTTAAATATAGCTCACAATGACTGTTGTGTGTGAGACAAAATAAATAAATAAAATAAAATCGTAATGTAATATTATGACCTCTTGAAGCTTGTCGAAAAAGTTTAGAGTTGTTTGTTAGTATGAATCCTTTGTCGAAGTGTACGAAAAAGGACCACTTTAGCTACGCATAACTAATAGCCCTAACAACAAAAGTGGCTGCCAATATCTTTAGATCTGTGGTTAGTTAGACATAAAAGAGCTGCAAAAAACTAGATCTATGCATGGAAAGACATTAAGCAGAAAAAATAAGGGTTTGCTCCATATACCAATAGACAAGACAAGAACAATTTTTGAAAGAATTTTTATATTAATTGGGCACCTAGAAGGAAAACAAGAAGGCGTATCCAATTCTCCTCAGTGGGATGGGTTCTTGGAAGTCCTCAGCGCTTCAGATCTAAGATTTCTCTCTCTTGTTGGTGTAGAAAACCCACACAAAGAATGGAACTCAAAGGGAGCTCACACAGCAAATGGTAGAAAAATGGGACCAAGTGTATAGATCGAGAGTGATCTAATAGGCAACAAAAGGTGAAGAATGGTAGGAAAAACCCTCCTATTTATAACAAAATATTGGGTCATTCTAGATCTTGGTGCATGATTAAAATAATGTTAACCAAATCTAGAACCACCTTTTATGGAATATTTTATTATATTTGTTGGAGGGAAAAAGTATTTGACTTGGGTCAAATCCCTTTATTTGTCAATAATAAATAAATAAATGATTTATTTATCTTTTTAAGGAAGTGGTTGAAGGATAATCAGATAAACAATGATTTATTTAATTATTTGTGGATGATTTGGTCATATTTAACAAGGAATATTATCTAAATAAGATTTAAATAATTATTCCTAGAAAATAATAATATAAATAAAGGTTTATCTAATTAATTTCTTTGTTTTGGGTTAAACATGACTAGGAATAATAATTAAATTATGGTTTAATTAATTATTCCATGAGGAAAAATCAAACAAATATAGGTTTGTTTAATATTTCCTTTTGGGGTTTCCTGTTTAGACCATAAACAACCTAATAAATGTGGTTTATTAAGTTATTTAACATAGTGAAGGCAATTTTACTTAGGGTAAAATTGGTCTTACATGGTGTACTTGGGTCCATCTAATGATAATAGGTTAGATGACCAAAAAAAGGTGTAACATTGTGGTTTTGGGTTCATGGTTTTGGACCCGTGGCTTTCACAACACATGGTATTGTGACAATTATATTTCTCTAGGTTATTAGATGAGAGATTATATATATGTAATATTGGTTATACATTGTGTGGGGGGTGAGAAGGAAATAATATTGGAGTTAAGATAGTGCTTGTAATTTTTATTTAATGGAAAAGTTATAGTTCTTTCCCCATGGATTTTCCCTATAGGGTTTTCCACATAAATCTATTGTTCATTTTGGTTGTGTGAATTTCTTTTATATTATTTTTCAAACAAGCATTTTGAATTAACATGATTTTAGAGATCTATTGCATTAACTACAAATCTAATAGTTATTTTATAAATCCGCTACATTATTCATAGATCTCATATTTATCTTACAAATATACCATACTTTTGCACATATTTGATATTTACATTTCTAAATAATTTGTTGGTTGTTTTAACAAGTGGCATTAGATTAGGGTTCTTGTTGGATATCTATTTCGTGTAGGATTTATTTATAGATGGCTAGAATGGAATCACTCATCACTATTGAGAAACTTATTGGTGTGAATTTCACTATATAGAGGTAAAAAATGGAAGATATCTTAACGTTGAAAGATCTGCACCTGGCGATTGAGGGTAAATCAAAGAAACCCTTAGCCATGACCCATGAAGATTGGGAGAAGCTAGATCAAAAAGATGTTGCCACTATTAGAAAATATTTGGCAAATACAATACATTTCCATGTTTCTCAAGGAAAAATAATAGAATATCTATGGAAAAAACTTAATGACTTATATGAATAAGATATAAAAATCAACAAATTGGGTAAAAACATGAAGGTGGGTTACAATTTTGTGAGAAACGAGGGCAAAAAATTCATTTTTCCAACTGTTCGGTCGAACTTTTATAAACGTTCAACCGAACTGTTAGAAAGTCCAACCAAACTTTTTAAATTAGTTTAGATGAACTCATTCTGTTGCTGTCATTGACGACATATTGATGTAGTGGGTAAACTATTTTTTTCCAAATATGGGAAAACTGGCAACCAAATCTCGGTCAGACTATCAGCTCGGCCTAACTTTTATAAAGAATTCGGCCGAACTTTTTCTTATAAATATATCGGCCTGCACACCTCGACAATTTTTGGGCTTGTTACTATTTGGTTGTTACCGTTGTGCTGGTCTTTGTTGTTGCAGGGGTTGTTGCACTGGTGTTTGATGTTGCAGGGGTCATTGCACTGGTGTTTACTATTGCAGGGGCGAAGAGGTGATAACCTGCAAGGAGGTGTGAACCTACTGGTGTTTGTTGTTTCTTTTTTTTTCCTTTGTATTTTTGTCGATTTTAATGTGTTTTCTGTGTTTTTGTTCGCAGGTTCAACGATTTTTGTCCTTGTTGTGGCCCGCCTGTTGCTGTTTGTTGTCATTCTATCCTTCATGCTACCGTTTTCTATAGTTGTGGCATGCCTGTGACCTTTTTCTATCATTGTGGCATGCCTGCTGCCATTATCGTTGGGGCCTTGCTGATGTCGTTTGCTGTTGTTGCGGCATGCCTCGTCCTCGTCTATTGTCATCTTCATCTCCAAGTAGACCAATCCTAAAAAAGAATTTGTTGTAGAAGTTGTTTAATTGTGTACAATGGATTGAAATGGCTAAATATGGTTGATTCATGTTGTACGTAAGAGCTTGTTTGATTCTTAGATATCACTTTTCCTCCAAGAATTGAAAATAATGTGTTATATTTTCTTTTTTATGGACAAAACTCACTTCCATTTTATTATTATTTAGAACCCAGGTGTGGAGAAACCTCACTACTCTTATTTATATATGTTATATATTCTTTATACAAGTTATATATTTAGAGAAGTTATACCTAAATATATCAGTTAGATGCGGATATTATTTATAACAATTACTCTTTGCAGAACATGTTCAGAAAAGGTTTAGAAATACATACAAATATTTTAGGAGAGGAAGACCAGTAACTATCTCGTTATAATCCATACTTTACATCAAATGAGAGTTCGAACAAGGTTTAGGAAATCCAGACCCGTAAACTTACTGTTTGTTTAATTGTGTACAATGGATTGATTCAACCGCTGCAAATCTAATATCGTTGTTCTTTCCTTGAATAGATATTTTTTTTTTACATTTTCATACTCTGAGCCAGATATTTTTTCATACACGCACTTGCAGGAAGGCTGAAAAAACCATTATGTAGTTTTTCTCCTATGCCCATTCTAGGAATTTAATACCGAGCTATGGTGAGCTAGAGATTAGAGATCGAATCAAGTGAGTGAGATTCACCCTTGCTTCATCCATCAGAGCTCTTCTTTCTATTTATAAAGCAATCAAAAACCTATAACTGAAGGAACCATACCCTAACATGAAAGCTAAAGGCTCTTACTCACTATAGCTCACTTAGAGATCACAACTCATACTAATCTTGCAATTATGCTTTACTCCTTAATAACCCTGGCTCCTCTCCCTAAGGAATCAACATAATATCTCTGAACTATAGCTCTTAGTTAAAATACTAAACCTTTGTTGTCTATCCCAAGGCAATAAGATAAATATTATCTTAGTCCATTTCCATTTCCGTCAATACTTTCTTTCTTACTTTTTTAGCTTGAACTTATCAATCTATAAATATGATACTTCTAGCCAGAAAATATTCCTTCACAAGGAGGAATTTAGAACCATCAATCACTAATCTGTTCAGAAGGAGAAATGGAAGGTGTTCAGGATCCCTGAAGCTTGTCCACCGGAAATGATAAATCTAATATATCTGTGTTCTTCTTATGAGCACCAACTCACAACTCTATTCTTTCTTAATCTTGTAGGTTGTATTAGTGTTCTGTTGCTTCCTCAAACATTTGTTAGATTGTCTTTGCTTTTAAGAAAAGTGTTTAATTGTGTACAATGGATTGAAATGGAAAAATATGGTTGATTCATGTGTACATAAGAGCTTGTTTGATTCTTATTTATCACTTTTTCTCAAAGAATTGAAAAAATTGTTCTTTCCTTCAACCTTTTCAGATCTAATATATTTATTCTTTCTTTCAACCTTTGTAGATCTAATATATCTATTATTCCCTTCAACTTTTTTAGATCTAATAACTCTGTGTTCTTCTTATGAGCACCAACTCACATCTCTGTTCTTTCTTAATCTTGTAGGTTGTATTTGTGTTTTAATTCTTCTTCAGGCCTTTTTTAGATTGTCTTTGTCTTTCAGTAGAGTGTTTAATTGTGTTATTTTAGAAGAGTATTTAATTGTGTACAATGGATAGAAATCGCTAAATATGGTTGATTCATGTGTACATAAGAGATTTTTTTATTCTTATATATCACTTTTCCTCAAAGAATTGAAAACAATGTGTTATATTTTATTTTTGATGGAGAAACCTCGCTACCTTTTTATTAGTATTTATATCCCAACCTTCGGGCTCTTATTTATATATATGTTATATCTTCTTTCTAAAAGTTAGATATTCAGAGAAGTTATACCTCTATATCAGTTAGATGGGGATATTATTTATAACAATTACTATTTGTAGAACATGTTCAGAAAAGGTTTAGAATACATACAAAGAGTTTATTATAGAAACACCCATAACCATCCTGTTACAATCCATCCTTTACATCAAATGACAGTTTGAACAAGGTTTAAGGAATCCAGACCCATAGTTCAGAAAATTTTTAGAAGGCATACTGAGAGTTTATTACAGAAAGACCCGTAACCATCCTCTTAGAATATATACTTTACATCAAATGACAGTTTGAACAAGGTTTAGGGAATCCATACCCATACACTTATTGTTTGATTAATTGTTTACAATGGATTAAAATGGCTATATATGGTTGATTCATGTGTACATAAGAGCTTGTTTGATTCTTAGAAATCACTTTTCCTCAAAGAATTGAAAACAATGTGTTATAGGATGGATTTTTATAGCTTCCTTATTGTCTATTTCCTATAGTAGATGCACACAAATTTTCTTCTACCTTTTTATGGAAGTGAAAAAATATTGATTCCTTATAAGCTGATATGATTACATTGGATACCTTTAATAATGGTTGGAAAAACGAATTCTAGATAAACATATGAAATAAAATTGAATGGTATTCTATGAAAAAGGTGAAATGCATGTTGACTATAGTTTATAATTATATGCATTTGGAGGCATGATTTTAATGGGAATGGTTGATACAAATGGTTTATTCAAGTAATGAAGACCCTCGGCTTCTTACCATAATGCTACTATAGGTTTTCCACTTTATTAATATTTATGTCAATGCTAACTATTTTTTATTAATGTACCTAAATTTACACCTTCCATGATGCTTCCTCTCCTAGTGTTGTCATTTACTTTTCTAAACTTGTAAAACGTAAAAGGTGGAGTGTTTTATGATGTAATGAATATTAATAATTGATCAGATTTGGATCAAGGACCTAAGTGATAGCTAAAATTTCAAAGTGTTCATAAGTGAGCTAAACCTCATCAACCGGATAGATCTCGTCTTCTTGATTCTGACGCCATGAATGATTTGAAAAACCGACACCGTATGAAGACATTATCGTGATTTGAAAAGTCCAGTAAACTGTGATTTTTGGCATTTGACCAAGTTTGACTAGGTTTTGAATATTAAAAAAAAAATATATATTCTAGGGAATATTCCTTGGAATATTCCTTCTGGATGAATAATCGGTTGACAAGTGTCATGATATAATTCAATCCAATCAAAGTCCACCACATGGCAGGCCTGAAGGCTGCCACGTGGTCCAAGAGGGGTCATGTAAAATTGTGGTTGAGACTCTGACATATCGATCGCACGACCTCCCACATAGTATAGGTCCAAGCCGTACCATCTCCACTACATATTGGTTCTTAACCATATACGTCTTTGGGTTTCATTTAAAGTTTAATGTTATCTGTTTTGGGGGTTCATAGGAGCCCACATGGCCTTGGGGCTGTGACCCCGAGCCAAGGCTTTAAGCCTAGAATTCAAAACAAACCTTATCACATGCAGGGATGTTAGCCACAATTAATTTTGTGGTTAACAGTAAACCTCGAAAATTAAAACAAAATTGTCTCTTTTGTTTTCAATGCAGTCACATGATTGCAGTTTCAACCTCCACCGACGGTTTCACTAACCTCCACCATGACTGCACGATTTGGAAGGACATGTCTTCAACCCAAAATACTACCATTTATCATTGTGGTTATTTTGGTGGTCGGTTTGGAGCATGCCCCAAATTTGGTGGTTTTAACTAGTTTAACTGAAGTTTCCCATTTTTGGTGGAGGATTTTTAGGGAACATTGGGAAAAATTAGTTTAGGCTCTATCTTGAGCTAGATTCGACCATTCTGAGAGTCTGAATAGTCAATTTCGAATATCTCAGACATTCCAGACTCATTAGTGAGGGCTTTAGAGCTATCACAGGATTTTGGGTAGGTTTTTGATTCAGAGAAGTTCTAGGGGCCACGAGGGCCACCATGGGCCAACAACAGTTTGAGGCCTACCCAATGCAGCTAAAGGCCTTTCTCAACAATAAAATAGCCATTTTTGGATGTTCCAGACATTATGTAACTAATGGTGTGGTTTGAAGAGCCTCTAGAGGACCTTTGAAGGCCAAATTTCTTCAGAGAAGTTCCAGGGGCCACTAGGGCCAGCAAGTGCCAACGGGAGAATGAGGCCTATCCAGGGCAACCAGTATTTCTGATTGTATTGATACTTATAAATCCATTGATATATTTTTTAGAATATTTTGAGGACTTATGAAAGTCAAAATGCTTCAGAGAATTTTTCAGTGACCTTAAAGCCACAGGGTGCCACCAGGTGTTGTAGGTGAAACTGGAGTAGCCAAAAGGCCAATTTCTGCAAGTGAATAGTATATTCTAACTATTTTGGAAATTTTGAATCAAATTAAATGATTTTCAGAGCCATTTTAAGACTTATGAAGGTCATAGAGCCACAGGGAAGTTTCAGGCAGCTAAGGGCCAACAGTGGATGGAGGCCTAGATTCGGGAGCCATTGCTCATTTTGACCAAATGATCGGCCTATTTTGGATGTATGATATGTGCTAGAGAAAGTAGCTGAGGTTTCAGGGATAGAAAAATAATTCTGAGGGATTTGGTTCCACTTCAAAGCTCAAGGAAGCTTAAGGGCACCGACAGAAGAAGTCAAGTCTAAGGGAACCTATATCTTTCTTCAGAGTGATGAAAACTATGATAGGGGTATGATGGTATTATAAAACCATTGGTTCAGTTTATATAACCATTGGATTTGATTTTGTAACTTGTAAAATAATATTTTCATCATAATCCTAAAGAGCCAAGTCAGTTGACAAAAGCTCAAGGAGACATAGCCCACGATATTCGGGTAAAATCCTAGACTAAATTTGTTGTTATTGCTAGTATGAATCTTTTGTCGTAAAAGATCACTTTAGCTATGCATAAAAAATAGCCCTAACATCAATTATGGCTGCAAAATACCTTTAATATTGCTGCACAAATTCAGATCTAAGCACAAAAGATATTAAGCAGATAAAGAATAACATAGCTCCATGGATCCAATGAACAACAAGAAGAATGTATATGAAAGAATTTTCTATTATATTAAAGAATGGGGCACCTGAGAGGAAAACAAGAAAGGTTTTTTCCGGTTCTCCTTAGTGGGATGGGTTCTTGGAAGTCCTCAGTGTTTCAGATCTAGCATTTCTCTCTCTTATGGATGTGGAAAAGCAAACATAGAACTCAATGGGAGTTCAAAAAGAAAAATGGAAAATGGTGACCAAGAGAAGATCTAGAGTGATCTAATGCAATGAAGGTGACTAATGAATGGGGAAAACCCCCCTATTTATAACAAAATATTGGGACGGTCTAGAACTCGGTGCATGAATAAAATATTATTAATCGAATTCTAGAAGCACCCTTTAGGAATATTTTATTATATTTTTTGGAGGGAAAAGGGTTCTTGACTTGGGTCAATTCCTTTATTTATAAATAATAAATAAATAAATGGTTTATTTATCATTTTTAGGAAGTGATGGGAATATAATTAAATAAATAATGGTTTATTTAATTATTTATGGATGATTTAGTCAAATTTAACTAAGAATATTATTTAAATAATGATTGAAATAACTTGTTCTTAGGAAATAATTAAATAAATAAGGATTTATTTAATTAATTTCTTTATTTTGGGTTAAATATGACCAAATAAGTTATTTTATATGGTGAAAGCAATTTTACTTAGGGTAAAATTGGTCTTACATGGTGTACTTGGGTTCATCTAATAATAATAGGTTAGATGACCAAAAAAATGGTGTAACAGATTGCCCCCCAACGTACGATGTTAGGAGCAAATCGTATGACCGAAGTACATTGTAAGAACTCAATCACTAGATATCAAAAGAGAAGTGAGAGAGAGAAGTGTAATGTAGTCTGATGTGTTAAAGGACTAGACCCTGAGGAGATGAGACTTACAGGTGCAACAAGTCTCTAGTGTATGAAGTGGTACTTGTGCTAAAGGCAACGGGGGAGGCATACCTATGCCGGCCGAGACAAAGTACAAAGAATAAAGCACCTGGAAAACCACGGAACGTGATAATGAAGTATTTGCTAGCCTAAACATGAGCTAGATAAATAACATGATGAAGCCCACATACATGCGATGCTTGGAATAATCGTCAGGACTTATACAATAATATGGTAGTACATGAGATACACATACATCCAAATTCCCCCTACACGCGGGGAAGGGTTCGCAACATCTGACTGATACGTGCAAATTGAAGAGGCGCCGCAAGCGGTGGAGGCTGATATCATCAAATGGGAGGAGCTGCATCAGGGGCGGAAATGAAGTCATCCGGGCATGTGGGGGGCTACCTGCAGGGCCACCCCCTCATGAGGGTTGAGACATCTCACACATGCCCTGGAATCACCAATAGCAGTTGTTGCATCACTGGACGATCAAGTGTATAGATCACGATCATGCTAATAGGAGCTCAAACCAAGGTACACTGCCCCCTAGACCTGGCTTCTGGAATAAATAAGCTGATGTCGATAGAAGGAGGTCCGCCATAGGTGAGGCAATAAGGGAACCCCATCTAAGGCATGGGGAAAATAGTGGAGCGACGACCAAGTAGACACTAATGATGATGGTGGAATGAGAGGAATGGAGGAGCGATTGGATGACTTCCCTTGTTAGAGCATCAAGTGGATGAATGGCTTGGTAGCAACGGACACAATATCGTGAGGGATAGTGGACCGGGGTACTGAAGGCCATAATGTGTGACATGAGAGAGGGACCAAGCAGGAAAGGATGGAGGACTATGGTGGGGTACAAAGGGATACAGGGTAGGCTTCATGAATGTGCTGGTTACTCGACGCGGATGCTCCAAACAAGGGCGACTCGATGGTGTTGCCTCATAAAATGGGTCCAATGGGGAACCATAAAATCATGAGTACAATAGGGTAACTCATGACAAAAATCAACACGAACGGAGACGAGTAAGGAGGCAAAGTGTCGTAAGTGAAGAAATTCGATTTTGAGAAGAGGTGAATAGACCCTTCATGGACAAAATGTATCTTGGTGAATTATCAAAACATAAAAAACTGACGGATACCCATTTGAGTGCTCGGTGAGAGCTTTCCAACGGTGTGGACGGTGTGTCAAACGGGGCTACGGTTTGGTCGCAGCGGACGAAAGAAAAAATGGGGGTTTTCTTCTAATAGGGTGTTTTCCCTCCAAAATCGTTCATTTTCTTGTGTAGCTGTGGTGAATGTGGAGAGGAGAGAAGGCCCTAAATCTTGCGGTGATTGTAGTGGAAAAACAGACCATTGGAATTGTGATTTGTCAGTTGCAGGTAAGAAGCCTAATCTTAAGCTTTGTTTTTGATGGATTCAAGTTGTAGATTAGGGCTTTAAATCTCAATAAATGCCCCTACTTCATCCTTACGGTCGGGTCGCACTTTTTGGGGAAAAATCTGCGACCTGGGACGCAGGTTTTGGCCTGACAAGTGCGACCTGGCCGAGGTTTGGCCCAAAAAGTGCGACCTATGAGATGTGGGGGTTTAGTTCTGGTATGGGATGAGATTCTGTTTTGATGTAAGTTAACTCAGTTTTGTTGATCTGGAGGCTGACAAAAATGATGTTTTGGTGTAGATATGGCAGATCTACGGATCAAGTGGAGAGAGAGAGACTTAGGTACATTACGGACGGAGATCCAGGTGGATCAGGGTGTCCGTCGTGCATTGGCTAGGTACGGGGTTCTGAAGTTTTTGGAGAACCCTTTGATGAGGGCAGGAGAGCCCTTGTTGGCTCGTATTATTAGTTATTGGGATCCAGATCAGGAGGCGTTTGTAGTGCAGGGGCACAGGATCAAGCTAACGATATAGGATTTGTATTTCTTGACTGGTCTCCCACCATTAGGGATGGTGGGAAATACACAGCCAGTGTTATCGCATGGGCGTAACATTATGGAGTTTTTTGAGCAACATTGTCGACCGGGTGTCTGATTCAAAGGGACTCGGATATCCATTGGTGATCTCGAGAGGTTGGAGACCTAGGCGGTGGCCGCAGCAGTGTTGCAGATATTGGGTAGCCAGGCATTCCATCACATCACTGGAGGGAAGATGATGATCGTGGAGAGTGTGATGAGTGGGACCTACTATGGGTGGGCCCAGATGATGTTGGTGTCGGTGAAACGATAGATGTCGCTATGTAAGCAGCAAGTGAATCATGATTGCACCTATGGGATGATGTTGTGATCTTTCTTCTTTGAGAATATCCCGACCTTACGACCTCGTATACAGTTTCCTGATGGAGATCCGAGAGAGCCCTGGATGCGTCGGTGGGGACAACTACTGTGTAGAGGAGGGGGAGGGGCAGTCGGACAGGTGTGCCGACCAGAGTTCTTCGCGCATTGGGATCAGATGCCATTATACATAGACGACTATCCCTATAATGGGATGAGTTATTGGGGAGATCCGGAATTGCCGCTTCCGCATAGGCGAGTGTGGGGGCCTGATGGTAAGTGACAAGCAACTAATCTGTTATGTTTATTTTAGAGTCTTGGGACTAGTCTATATGGGGCTAATCGTGATGTTTTGTGGAATGCAGATATAGCTCTGGTTAAACCGGCCGGATATATGGGACGACCTGCAGCGACAGGAGCTACAGGTGCAAGTGGATCAAGGACAGCGCAGAGTGAGGATACGGCTGCTCTGGTGGAGGAAATTCGTCATAGATGTGAAGGGCTGCTGACCGTTGTATCAGAGCATGGTTGGCAGGATTTAGACGACCATTACATAGAGTTATGTATTGGGCTATCCTCGGAGTGGCGAGGGGTCATGCGACGCATGGCGATGGCCGGTCGCGCTGTGCGTGATCTACGAGCTGCGGGAGTAGAGCAATCGGCTCGGGATCCTCTAGAGAGTGATTAGATGTAGGGCATGTGGTGACCCCAGTGTCTATGTAGGGGCAAGTGGTGCCCCCCATTTTTGTAGTTTTGTGATTGTAACATGCTATGGGCATGTCGTATGTTTCAGAGTAGATGGACTCTAAAACTCATGATATATAATATATATGATGCATATGCATTTGATTGGTGGTGTTAAATGTTATTGTGTTGTGTGTGATAAATGCCAGTCTAGAATATGATTTGCAATTTGATCTACGTAGTGATTTTGATCTCTTGGTATGTGGTGAAATGTAATGAATCTAAATTCACGTATCAAAAGTTTCACTCGTAAATATTGTCTAAACAGGAGGGGGTTATGCACACGATAGACACCGTTAAGTTGTAGGACAACAAGCAGGGAATCTAAATGAACATGCAGATGGAGGATGTGGTGAGAAAGGGCATCGGCTAAGAGGCCATGAACTGCATCATATTTGGCCTGATTATTGGTGGCCGTATCAATGCAGACTCCATTTGCAAGGACCAGGATATGCAAGGGGGTAAATATGGCCCATGCTGCGGAAGCGAGGTAACGGGAATAGCGACTTGCTCCATCAGCATAGCCCAGATGAAGTCCGGACGAAAGGGCCAATGCAATAGTTTCATAATTCAGGAAAGGGGAAGGATGGGAGGGAAGCGTGAGTAGAGGATAGACCTCCAATGACGGCTACAGTAGGGAGCAGTTCAGGTAGGAAGTCTAGGACTCATGGGTCGACGATAAGGAGAGGAAGGAGGACGATGGGAGGGAGGGTGGGCACTCAGGCTGCGACGAACATCGAAGATACGGATGGTATGATCATGATGAGGAGAGGGAATGGGAGGGTCAAAGAGACCAGACGATGCTGCAAAGGTACCAAAATCATCAGGATGAGAAGAGATGCATAGATACGGGTCATCGTAGGAAATGATAGAAGAGCAAGTAAAAATATGGTCAAAAAATGAAGCACCCGTGTTTGGAGGTCAATCAAGCAGAATAGGGGGAGTGGATTCAGAAGGAATGTACTCCAGGGAGCGTGCGGATGATGATAGGTATAGCAGAGAAGCAGCAGGGTCCGACATTTCAACATCAGGGGGAGGAATGTCAATGGTAGCGGGGGGATCTTCAAGTAGACTGGACGCATATTGAGCAAGGATGGGAGAGGTAGATTGATTTTGTTCAACCTCGTACTCACGGATGACCTCTAAAGAGGCCCAGTAATGGGTGAGGTGAGGACAATGGTGGGAATAATGGCCATGGACTCCACACAAAGTGCAGTGTTTGTTGGTGCGAAGAGTCTTGGGGGTTTTTGCTACGAATGAGGAAGAAACAGAGGTTTCAGGGACCATAGATTTAGGGAACGTGACTTTAACCATGGGTTGGATACGGGGCAACTCGAGGCAAGTATGGGTGGGATGACCGATACCATCACACAAGGCACAAGGCTTGGTGGGTGGGGGCAGGGTAGGGTGAGGTGCGGTGGCCTTGTCAGTGGATGCCCCCTTGCGCGTTTTTCGTTTCTTTCCTATAGCTGTCACAGCATTAGGAGGGTTCTGCGAAGGGGCTGGGGGTACTATGGTGGAAGGAGTGACGTGAATCGATTGCACGGATGTCATGGCTATGTATGGTTTTGGGTGGCCAGGTGGGGTCTCAGTTGGAGGAGTAAGATACCATACTGGAATTCCCAAGGTTAAATTAGGGAGGGAAAGGGTGGCCATGACGGGAACCGAATAGACTACGGGAGGGGGGGGGGGCAAGGAAAGGTATTTTACCGGCGGGGTAATGACCAGGAGGGATGGCTCCCATATGGTGGAGACCTGGGGGAACCGACTCAGGAAGGTAGGGGGGTTCCTGAGTGTGATGGGAAGGGTTAGGTGAAAAAGGTTCGGTTGACTGAAGCAAAGGGCTAGGAGCAGGAGGCGGTGTGCGAGATTTAGGTTGCTGACTAGCCGGAGCAGGCTGTGGAAGGCCAGCCTGAGACGATTGCATCATGCAAACATTCGCTAAGCTGGGGTCAGAGACGGGAGGAGGGGGAGGACCAAGAAAAGTTCCAAGCAAAGAGGAGTCTTTGTAGACATCGGGGGACACACTGGTCAACGAATCAACAGTTGTTTTATTGGTGACAGTAGAGATGGTGGACTCAGGGGAGGTATGAGATTTTGGTTCAGGGTAGGTCAATTGGTCAATGGTGACAATCTTGCCATTATGAGGGAAAAACATCTTTCGATGGACAGCGGATGGGACGAATGACATGGCAGAAGTGTAACTACGCCCCAAAAGGATGTTGTAGTCAAGAGGGGCATCGATAACTTCAACATCGACACAAACAGTCTTTCCGGCAAGGGTGATAGGACAGTTATGAAATAGGCCAATGGGCTGGGAGGCATGGCCATCCCATGCACGAAGGGTGATGGTGGAAGAGGCCATTTTAGGGGATCCGAGTTGTTTCCAAACTGAAGTGGACATTACGCAGGTAGATGCCCCCTCATCAATAATACACCGAGCAACATTGGCATTTCAGATTTTGACTGGGATTTGGAAAGCAACTGAAGGAGGAAGAGGGGGATGGTCTGACTAACGGGCGTCGAAAACAATCAATTGGTCATCAGCGGGATCTACAGTGCCCACGGCAGATAGTAGAGCCTTATTTTGATAAGGACATGACTGGAGGAGTTCCAATGTTGAAATGGCAACAAGAGATTGGGCCAGATCATCTACTATGATGTATGAATGGGAAGCCCGACCAGAGGTAGCATTTCGGCGTAATGGTCCCTTAGGAGGCTTGGGATGAACCTCGGCTTTGGGCAGAGGGAGTTGCAAGGGACCATTGGGTGTTGATAGAGGTTCTGTAGGACTTGACGATGGAGACTCAGAGACAGACGAAACAGGAGGTGTGAAATACTGACGGGACCGAGTTTGAAGGTTGAGGTCAACAGTGAGAGGTGGGTCAGAAGCCATCATGAGAATCTGGTAATCAGAGGAACCAGAAGGAGAAGGTTGAGTGGTTACTGGGGCATGAGGTCATTGAGTGTCCACGAATCCTTGCTGTGGGAAAGGATCGGTAAACACAGTAGGTTGAGAAGGAACGGTGGTGGGAGGTGCAGTAGGGGAGGAGTGTTGTCCCGTACAGTGGCCTGAGAATCCCAAAGTTGCCACATTTGTGGTAATAAGGGACAATCATGAGTGTAGTGACCATAAACACCGCAACACGAACAGGGCTTATTGGTGCGGAGTGGCCTATCCGGCTTGGGCTGAGAGCCATGTGGATGGTTGGCAATGGTAGAGTCGATATTGGAAGGGTTGGGTCCATGATTACCAAAAGCAGATTTATTTCCCTTTCTCCTTATTTGAGGAGGAACATTAGGTGCCCCCTGTTGTGCAAATACTTGCCCTGGGGGGGGTAGTAAGTGCGGTTGTGGGGGTGGAAAAGGCAATGGAGTGGAGGGTCCAAATGCTGGAGGCGCTGGGACACCAGGTTGCGGATATGGATAGGGAGTAGGGTGGGCAGCAGTAAGGTAAGCAGGAGGGTGGGAAAAAGTAGGAGGCATGTCGTAGCTGGAATAAATGTTGTCGAGAGGGGAAAAAATGCCAGAGGGGCTGGCCCCTGGAAGAAAACCATGGCTCGGAAGAGGTTGGGCGGAGGTATGTGACAGGGCTCCAACGATACCGTCGACAGGGTGAGATGCCCCCGAAGCATTAGGGCCATCGGGTTTGGGAAGGTCAGGGAGGACGGTATAAACATAACCACATTGGGCGTAGATAAGGTCATACTTCAAGGCTATTTGGAGGGCGGCTTCTTCGGTTTGGGGAAAATGGGATGTGAAATCTTTGCCAATGGGAGGTAAGAGGGAGCGAAGGAACTAGTCCATGTAAACCCAGTCTTCAAAGGGGGGAGTACGACACAAGCTCCATCTTCACCGCCATTCATGGACATGAGAAGAAAGGCGGGTCGAAGAGGATTGATGGAAAGAGGTTAAAAGCTCGGTACCAGTGTCGTATCGGAGGGGGAGCTGGAAGTAGGATAAAAAGGCTTGGGAAATGGTCACAAAAGTGGTATGGGAGGAGGTGGCCTGTTCAACATACCATTTAGAAGCGTCGCCTGTAAGCGTGCGTTGGAACAATCTAAGACGAATGGAGTCATTGGTGATGGAATTAGAGGAGCACCACATGTGGAAAGATCAGATATGGTTAGAGGGATCTTTGCTAGCAAGGCCTTCGAACTTGGGAATGTCGGAGGGGAGCTTGGTTGGCATAGTAGGCCAACTCACATCGTGGCGAATGGGATCATTAATCAATTGATTGAAGTCGGGGAGACTGAGGCCAGCCATATAATGGAGTAATGGGGCAGTCGAGGTAGGTCCCGTAGTGGTTCCACTGGAAATGTACCCGGCGGTAGAACTGGGGTTAGGGCTAGGTCCGGAACTAGACATGGTGAAGGGAAAAGAGGGGGAACCAGAAGTAGGGGGATAACCCAAACAATCAGAAGAGGAGTCAGAGTGCGGACTCAGGGGAAGAATAACTCGATGATGACGAGAAGGAGGAAGTCATCCAAGCGGAAACTTAGGATGAAGGCCAAGAAGTCTCCGGGAGTGGCACCTTGGGGGCGTAATGATGATAGGAATAAGGAAAACCGACAAGGGGAGGAGGGGACAAAATCAAGTGAGGTCAAGGGCAAAAAAGGTGTAGTGACAATTGATTTTAGAGTCTTTGCCAGGCGGTGTTAACCAAGTGCTTCTTCACGTAGGGTCAGTGTGTGGCGTGCATTAATTTTAATTGTTTAAACCCAAACGTTTTGAGAGTAAAAGAAAAAGTGTGTTGTGTAATGGAAAAGAAAACTGCAATAAATAAGACTGAAAGAACAGAAAATTAACAACTAAAAATGCAGCAAGCTAACCCAAGGAGGCGGGTCTCTCAAAACTGGTCAAGAAGAGGGAAAAAACTAGGCGAAGCATGCTCAAAAGAGGCCAATAGATCTAAGGTCTAGAGGGACTGGGATCTAAAGGGTAAGTCTGCTGAAAAAGTGGTGCAGAAAACAGCAAAGAGTCAGAGGCAAGGTTGCTGCGAAAGTGGAGGAGATCAGCTAGAAATAGAAGAGGTAAGTTAGTGGCCATAGAAATGAGCCCAAACAAAACGATATGAGGTGTTTTGAGAGGTAAAAGAGCTAATCTAGAGGGATCTGAAAAAGAGGTATCAGATCTGAGAAAAACAGGGCTGAAACTTGGTAAATTCAGACTTTTGAAACAGCAAAGTCTCGTCCACAAAAAGTGGAGGGTACTAGCACCCTAAGGGGAAAGATTCCCTCTTAGGTGAGTGAAGCGGATCAGAAACAGGTCCAAACGGGTAGAGACGGAGGCTAGAAAACCCTGACAGAAGCTTCAGACAAACCCAGAAAAAGTGCTGAAAAATTTGCAAAAAAAGTGCAGGTCGCATGTTCTGACCTGTTTTCGGTCCAGGTCGCAGGTTTGGGGTAGAAAAGTGTGTCCTGAGGCTCAGGTCGCACTTTTTGGTCCAATAAGTGCGACCTGCAGATCTGGCTGTCTCGGCGGCAGATTTCAGAAAAATTTTGTCGTCTCAGCTGCGGCTGATGTCTGTCACCTGCACAATAAGGCCAGAAACACACGGAAGTTAAAAATTTGACTGTTTAAATTGTTTTAGGGGTGAAAATCACTATAAAAATAAGAAAAACAAAAAATTGAAGAGAAACCCTAGGGTCTGAAACAACTGGATATGCAGGAATAGATAAAACGATAGTGTTCGCAAAAGAAAACCCGTGTGGAGTCGCCAATTTTTAGTATGAATCTTTCGTCGTAAAATATCACTTTAGCTACGCATAACAAATAGCCCTAACATCAATTATGGCTGCAAAATACCTTTAAGATTGCTGCACAAATTTAGATCTAAGCACAAAATATATTAAGCAGATAAAGAATAACATAGCTCCATGGATCCAATGAACAAGACAAGAAGAATGCATATGAAAGAATTTTGTATTATATTAAAGAATGGGGCACCTGAGAGGAAAACAAGAAAGGTGTTTTCCGGTTCTCCTCAGTGGGATGGGTTCTTGGAAGTCCTCAGTGTTTCAGATCTAGCATTTCTCTCTCTTATGGATGTGGGAAAGCAAATATAGAACTCAATGGGAGTTCACAAAGAAAAATAGAAAATGGTGACCAAGAGAAGATCCAGGGTGATCTACTGCAATGAAGGTGGTTAATGAATGGGGAAAACCCCCCTATTTATAACAAAATATTGGGGCGGTCTAGAACTCGATGCATGAATAAAATATTATTAATCGAATTCTAGAAGCACCTTTTAGGAATATTTTATTATATTTGTTGGAGGGAAAAGGATTCTTGACTTGGGTCAATTCCTTTATTTATAAATAATAAATAAGTAAATGATTTATTTATCATTTTAGAGGAATGATGAGAATATAATTAAATAAATAATGGTTTATTTAATTATTTATGGATGATTTAGTCAAATTTAACTAAGAATATTATTTAAATAATGATTTAAATAACTTGTTCTTAGGAAATAATTAAATAAATAATGATTTATTTAATTAATTTCTAAAAAAATGGTGTAACAGTTATGTGTTGATTTTTATTTTTTGAAATATATGGTTGTTGCATGTGTTTAATATCAACCAAAAAAAAATGGTCTTAAAGAACTTAAACAATTAAAAAACATACACTTGTTTCAAGTATAAAATTTCGCACAAGTCAAGTATAAGCTAGATATTTTATTTCTTTAACTGAGTGGGAGGTTCTTGAAAAGCATAACAGGTTATCCAACCCATTTTCACATCAAGTTGGTATCAGGGCACTAGGTTTCTTGATTGACAGAGACTAAGTTGCTTGTTTGACAAGAGCACTAGGTTGCTTGTTGACTTGAAAGGTGTTTAATAGTGTAAAGAATTTTATTGTTTTCAAATTAACTGTTTCTTACAAGTTTGAGTTTGCTAGAGGTGAAGGGAAAGCTACTGATAGCTATGTCTAGAAGAGGACAAGAAGGAAGAAAGGGTTGAAGGCATATTCCTTACCCAAAGGACCTCAAGGAAACCCTTGAAGCACAAGAAGTTCTGTTTGCAAAGGGCTACTTGAAGAAGAGATTGAATCTATAGCCATTTTGTTTAGAAGCTTTGTAAATATTTTTTGAAAGCTTTGTTAATTTTATTGAAGTTTTTTAGTTCATTTTCAAGATGCCAACTTCATCAAGTGAGGTTCGAAATCCTCCTCCTTCACAAGATTCTTCGATTAAGACATGAAGTGAGACTTCTACATCCTGAAGGATATGGTGCAAATTCTATTTGAAGATAGAAGAGAAAGCACTAGACTTCATGAGAAATTTGTTGCTATGAAGGAAGAGAAAGAAGAAATTCTTCAAAGAATGCATGATATGGAGATGCAGCTCCATCAAGCACAAGAGGCCTTAAGCAAGAATATGCGTGAAGAAGAGGTAATTCACTCTAATTTGTCTTCAAATTTCTTGTCAGATAGATGTGTTGGTTCATTTGAAAAGGACACTAGTTGTATAGGGTCCATGTTAATGTTTAAAATGGGCTATGAAGGCAAGGGTTTAGGAAAACATGCACAAGGCATGATTGATCCTATTTTGGATGAGGAAAGACCTAAGAACTTTGGTGTAGGTTATCTTCAATCTTATATCAAAAAATCTACATCCATGAAGGCAACTGAGGCAACTTCAAAAAGAACTTTTGCTACAAGTTCTAAACCACAAACATGTCAAGTTTGTTCTCAAGTTGATTGCCATTGTTTGAAGCCTATGTTGTAGCAAGATGTGTGTATACATGAAAATTATGGCGAGCATGAGAGTTCAGACAACAATCAAGACATAAACAAGGATGTTGGTCTTCAAAGAAAAGCTGGAACCTCTACTAGTTCATCTCCTCATGAAGGTAAAAAAGATGGAAATGCAAAGAAGCATTTGAGTTATAATTCTTCCCATAGTCAAGTTGATTATGTTTCTGATAAGCATAAAAAATTTGCATGCTTGAATGGAAGTTAGAGTTGTTGTGCATATTGCGGTCAATGTAACCATGTTGTTTCAAAATGCTGGAAGAGGATGAAGGCATACACAAAACAGTTGAGGCAAAAGTAAATTGCAAAGAGGGTGCAAAAGACTTGCACACATTGCCAAAGAAAGGGACATGTTGTTTCCAAATGTTGGACAATGCATCCAGCTAATCATCCCAAGCACATGAGGCACAAGGATAGAAAGAATGGTGAAATTGGAACCAAATATTCCATCATTGATGTGAGAACATATGTTTCACATGAAGAATATTTTCAACAACAAAAGTCGCCATGGAACTGATTTGATGAGAAGTGGTTTGACTTCTTGACACAGTAAGACATACATTCATTTGTACATATGAAAATTTCAGTTATGTATGCATGTTTTTTGTTGTAATCTAATGTTTGTTTGAGCCACCTTGGATCGATGATCAAGGACATGATGTTCAACCTGAGTTCAAGGAAGACAATTCTTGACAAGAAGACAAGAGCATTTAGGAAGGGAAGTGTTGACTACCTTCGAGTTATGGTTCAAAGGCACTAAGCCATGCAAGGTAGAGTGTATGGAGGCTGAAAAAGTGAGAGTGTTATACTCTCATCTACTGAACAGATCAGGTAATCAATATTTTGGGGTCCAAAAGATTCCCAATGGGGAGGTGTGATCATATTTGGATCAAGGACCTAAGCGATAGCTGAAAATTGAAAGTGTTTGGAAGTGTGTCAAACCTAAGCAACCAGATAGATCTTGTCTTTCCTATTTTGGTGCCGTGAATGGTTCGAAAAACTGAAACTGTATGAAGAAGGTATTGCGATTTGAAAAGTACAGTAAACTGCAATTTTTGGAAGAATATTCCTGGAATATTCCTCAAAATATTCCCTAGAATATTCCTTTTGGACAAATAATCGACTGATAACTTTCATGATATAATTCTATAGTTTCTTGTACGTTAGGATTTTATCCAATCAAAGGCCGCCACGTGGCAGGCCCAAAGGCCACCACGTGGCCCAGGAGGGGTCATGTAAAATTGTGGTTGGGACTCTGGAAGATCGATAGCATGATCTCCCACATATCAGGCCCAAGCCTTACCATCTCCACTACATATTAGTTCTTAACCATATATGTCTTTGGGTTTCTTTTAAAGTTGAATGTTATTCATTTTTGGGGTTCAGAGGGGCGAGCCCTAAGGGCCAGCCACTCCCAAAATCGCCTTCGGGTTGTGACCCCGGGGCAAGGCTTTAAGCCCAAACCACCAGCATTCAAAATAAACCTTATCACATGTAAGGATGTTAGCCACGGTTAATGTTGTGGTTAATGGTAAATCCTGACAGTTAAAACAAAATCATCTCCGCCATTTTCAATGTTGTCACATGATTACGGTTTCAACCTCCACCGACGGTTTCACTAACCTCCCCTGTGACCATGCAGTTTGGAAGGAAATGTGTCCAACCAAAATTCCTGGCATTTATCATTGCAGTTATTATGGCAGTCCTTTTGGAGCATGCCCAAAAGTTGGTGGATTTCACCAGTTTTGTTGGGTGTGGAGCCTAATTTTAATCTTGATTGAGAGATCCTTGTTTTAGTTGGATGTATACCCTAGGAAAATTGTACACCCTTGCAGCAGGGGGGTGCGGGGGGGAATTTTCCCCCCTGCGGGGTCCCAGGGGGTTGACCCCCCGGCTGAGGGGTCCGGGGGCCAACGGTCCCCCAATGGGGGTTTCGGGGGCAGCACCCCCGAAGCCAAAAATAGATGTAAAATTTCCTTGTAAAAGTATAGTAATTTCTAGTCAATCTAGGCCGTTCATTAGTCGGATGATCTGACGGTAGAAGTTATGTTTAGTTTAGGGTTTTTTTTCCTTAGAAGGCAACCCCTCTCTTTGTATGAGGGTATTGTATTGCGGCTGTGCAATATGTGTGTATTCTCTGAGCGAGAAATAGATAGGGAGACTGTGAGAGAGAATAGAGGATATTACAGTGGATCTGCTGTAGGTTTTGTCTATTCATTTTGCTGGATAATAGAAAGGAAGGACTGGATGTTCAGGGTGGACGTAGCACAAACTGGGTGAACCACGTATATCTATGTCTCTCTGGTTTTATGTGTTTTGTGTGCTTGTATTTTCCGCATATTTTATGTGTTGCATTGCTCCATAATATATAATTTTCTAACAACTAGTATCATAGCCGAAGGTATATTTGGCTGATAAACTCGCAAGAAAGAAGGGTTCCTGGTTTGAGTGGGAGCAATGGCGGAAGATGGTAATTTTAGGGTCGAGAAATTTAACGGCCAAAACTTCCCGCTGTGGAAGATGCAGATGGAAGATTATTTGTATCAGAAAGATCTATACCTACCATTGAGCGGAAAAACAAAGAAGCTGGTAGCCATGACAGACACGGAATGGAACATTCTCGATAGAAAGGCACTCGAAACAGTATGGTTGTGCCTTGCAGCGTCATTCGCCTTCAATATTTCGAAGGAAAAAACAACATAGGGTTTGATGCAGACGTTGGAAAAACTATATGAAAAACCCTCTGCCTCAAACAAGGTATTTCTTATGAAATGACTATTTAATATGAAGATGTCGGAAGGTGGATCTGTTGTAGCCCATTTAAATTATTTTAATACAGTTACCGATCAGTTAAGTTCCATAGGGATAAACTTTGATGATGAAGTTAGAGCTCTGTTATTCTTGTTCTCATTGCCAGAGAGTTGGAATGGTTTAGTAATGGCCATTAGTAACTCTGTCTCTGGATCTAGTACTTTAAAGTTTGATGATGTTGTTGGTGCTATCCTTAGCGAGGAAATGCGATGGAAAAGCTCCGGTGAGACATCGGGTAATGCATTGAGTGCAGAGTCTAGGGGAAGGAGAATGGAAAGAGGAAAGAGCTCAGGATATCGCAGTAAATCAAGAAAATGCATATCCAAGTCCAGATCAGGGATAGTGTGCTGGAAATGCAGAAAGAAAGGACACCTAAAGAAAGACTGTAGATCTCGGAAGGGAAAAGAAGGAGACGTGCAACAATAAAACAATCATGAAGCAAATGTGACAGGTGATGTGTTACAAGATGCTTTTATTCTTTCTTTCGAAAATGTTACTGATTCCTGGGTAGTAGATTCAGGGACCTCATTCCATGCCACACCTGATAAAAAGTATTTTCATGACTATGTTCAAGGAGATTTTGGACAAGTCCGTTTGAGTGATGATAAACCCTATAAAATTGTTGGAATGGATAAGGTTCTTGTAAAACAACAGAATGGAAACCAATGGCTATTAAAGGAGGTAAGGAATGTTCCATATCTAAAGAAAAATCTAATTTCAACAGGGTAGTTAGGCGGTGAAGGTTGTGTGACAACTTTCACAGATAAAGCTTGGAAGGTCACCAAAGGAGCCCTGGTAATAGAAAAAGGTGAAAAGGTTGGTACATTGTATTTAGGAAATGGTATTTCTAACTCTGTTAATGCTTTAAATTCCAAAGGATCAGATTCAGCATTATGGCATCATAGGCTCAGAAATATGAGTGAGAAGGGGATGAAGATTCTTCACTCAAGAAATTTGTTGCCAGGTTTGAAGAATGTTGATTTGGATTTCTCTGAAAATTGCATTTATGGAAAACAAAAGAGAGTCAGATTTCTCAGAGTTGGGAAGGAAAAGAAGAGCCAAAAATTGGAGCTTGTGCATACAGATGTATGGGGACCTTCTCAGGTATCATCTCTCAGTGGCTCTCGCTATTATGTTATGTTTATTGATAATGCAACTAGAAAAACTTGGATTTATTGTATTCAAAATAAATCTAATGTATTTGATACTTTCAATAAATGGAAAGCTTTGGTTGAGATTGAGACAGGAAAGAAGTTGAAGTGTCTTAGATCAGATAATGGAGGTGAATATTGCAACAAAGAGTTTGATAGGTACTGTTTAGAGCATCGAATATGTAGAGAGAAAACAGTTCCAAGAACACCACAAGAAAATGGTGTGTCAGAAAGGATGAACAGAACAATCATGGAGCGTGCAAGGTGCATGAGATTGCATGTAGGATTTTCTTTACAATTTTGGGCAGATGTTGTAGATACTATTGTTTATCTAATAAACAGAGGGCCTTCAAATTCCTTGGATGGTGGTATTCCAGAGGAAGCATGGACAGGTAAAAATGTAAACTACTCTTTTTTAAATCCTTCTGGTTGCGAGGCCTTTGTCCATATTAATAAAGAAATTAGAACAAAGCTTGAGGCAAAATCAAAGAAATGTGCCTTTATTGGATATGGTGTTAATTATTTTGGTTATTGCTTATATGATTATGAAAATCACAAAATCATTAGGAGCAGATATGTAATATTCAATGAAAAGGTCTTGTATAAGAATCAGTTGCAGGAAAAGAAACAGGAAAAAGAAAGCAAGCAATACATGGTTCTTGATGAGATAACTGAAAAAGTAAAGGTGCCTGAAAATAATAATAATCAACAACCACAGCGGCATCAACCACCACAACAACAACAGGCACCTCAAACACCTGAAAGTGGTGTTAGAAGATTTACCAAGATAAGTAGACCCCCTGAACGATACTCTCCTTCATTATATTATTTATTACTGACTGATTCTGGTGAACTCGAATGTCATGAAGAAGCAATGCAGGTTGAAAGTAGGAAGAAGTGGGAGCTAGCCATGGAAGAAGAGATGGACTCCTTAATGCATAACCAGACTTGGGACTTAGTCAGGTTTCCTGCAGGTAAAACTACATTGCAGAATAAATGGGTTTACAGGCTGAAGGAAGAAGATGGAGGAAAATAGAGGTACAAATCTAGACTTGTGGTGAAGGGGTTTGCACAAAATAAAGGTATTGATTTTGATGAAATATTTTCTCCTATTGTTAAGATGACTTCAATCAGAACTATTTTAAGTCTTGTAGTAGCGGAAGATTTACATCTTGAATAGTTAGATGTAAAGACAACTTTTCTCTGTGGATATTTGGAGGAAGAGATATATATGGAACAACTAGAAGGATATGAGGTCAAAGGGAAAGAAAAATTATAGTTCAGGTTAAATAAGAGTTTGTATGGCTTAAAACAGGCTCCAAGGCAGTGGTATCTAAAATTTGACAAGTTTATGTTTGAACAAGGTTATACTAGATGTCACTCTGATCATTGTGTTTATCTGAAAAATAAAAATGATGGAAGCTATATTATATTGTTATTGTATGTAGATGACATGCTTGTTGCAGGGTCTAACATGCAGGAAATAAATGTGCTCAAAAGAAAATTGGCAAATTCATTTGCAATGAAGGATTTGGGAGCTGCAAAACAAATCCTTGGTATGAGGATAACTAGAGACAGGAAAAATCGAAAATTAACACTGTCTCAGAATGAGTACATAGAAAAGGTGTTGAAAATATTTAATATGCAGAATGCAAAACCAGTTAGTACACCTTTTGCTAGCCATTTCAAACTTAGTAAGGAGATGTGCCCAAAGACCCAAGAAGACATGGATTATATGTCTAAAGTTCCATATGCATCTGCAGTTGGAAGCTTAATGTATGAAATGGTCTACACAAGGCCTGATATTGCACATGCAGTGGGATTTGTAAGCAGGTACATGAATAATCCAGGAAAAGAACATTGGATGGCAGTAAAATGGATTCTCAGATATTTGAGAGGTACCACAAATCAAGCATTATGCTTTGGTGGTTCAAACATTTCTCTACAGGGATATGTTGCTGCAGATATGGCAGGTGACAGAGATAATAGGAGGAGCACTATAGGATATGTATTTACTGTAGGTGGAACAGCTGTCAATTGGGTTTCAAAAATCCAAAGTGTTGTTGCAGTTTCAACAACAGAAGAAGAGTATGTTGCTGCTACAGAGGCTAGTAAAAAAAATGATTTGGTTACAAAGGCTTATGGGTGAATTGGGTAAGAAGCATGATATGGCCCCGTTATACAGTGATAGCCAAAGTGCCATTCATCTTGCAAAGAACTCAAAATTTCATTCCAGGACTAAACACATACATCTCAAGTACCATTTCATACAGTCAGTATTGGAAGATGGAGAGTTGAAGCTCGAAAAGATACACACTAGCCAGAATCCTGCAGATATGCTAACAATATTTGTAACCAAGGAGAAACTGAGAATGTGCTCAGTTTCAATTGGTCTTCAAGGATGATGGTGAAGATGAGAAATAGCCAGGTCCAAAGAGGATTCATTGTCCAGCAAATTAAGTAGCGGTGGAGTTGCTACAATCAGTCTCCAAGTGGGAGATTGTTGGGTGTGGAGCCTGATTTTCATCCTGATTCAGAGATCCTTGTTTTAGCTGGATGTATACCCCAGGAAACCTGTACACCCTTGCAGTGGGGGGGTGCGGGGGGGACTTTTCCCCCCCGTGGGGTCCGGGGGGGCTGACCCCCCGGCTGGGGGGTCTGGGGGCCAGCGGTCCCCTAGTGGGGGTTTCGGGGGTAGCGCCCCCGAAGCCAAAAATAGATGTAAATTTCCTTGTAAAAGTATAGTAATTTCTAGTCAATCTGGGCCATTCATTAGGCAGATGATCTAATGGTAGAAGTTATGTTTAGTTTAGGGTTTTTTTGCCCTAGAAGGCAACCCCTCTCTTTGTATGGGGGTATTGTATTGTGGCTGTGTAATATATGTGTATTCTCTGAGCGGGAAATAGATAGGGAGACTATGAGAGAGAACAGAGGATATTACAGTGGATCTGTTGTAGGTTTTGTCTATTCATTTTGCTGGATAATAGAAAGGAAGGATTGGCTATTCGGGGTGGACGTAGCTCAAACTGGGTGAACCACATATATCTGTGTCTCTCTGGTTTTATGTGTTTTGTGTGCTTATATTTTCCACATATTTTATGTGTTGCATTGCTCCATAATATATAATTTTCTAACAAGTTTAACTGAAGTTTCCCATTTTTGGTGGAGGATTTTTAGGGGACACTGGGAAAAATCAGTTTAGGCTCTATCTTGAGGTAGATTCAACGATTTTGAGAGTTTGAATAGTTAATTTTGTCTATCTCAGACATTCCAGACTCACTAGTGAGCGTTTCAGAGCCATCAGAGGACTTTTGAGTAGGTTTTCGCTTCATAGAAGTTCTAGGGGCCACTAGGGCCACCAAGGGCCAGCAGTAGTTTGAGGCCTAGCTAGTGCAGCTAGAGGAATTTCTCAACAATACAATAGTAATTTTTGGATATCTCAGACATTAGGGAACTAATTATGTGGTTTAAGGAGCCTGTCAAGGACTTTTGAAGGCCTATTTTCTTTAGAGAAGTTTCAGGGGCCACTAGGGCCAGCAAGTTCCATCAAGAGAATGAGGCCTATCTAGGGAAACCCGTATCCATTCTCAGCAAACCAATAGTCATTTCTGACTGTATTGATATTTATTAATCCATTGATATAGTTTTCTAAATCTTTTTAGGACTTCTAAAAGTCTATATGCTTCAGATAAGTTTTCAGTGACCCGAGAGCCAGGGGTGCCACAAAGTGTTGGAGGCGAAACCAGAACAGACGGAGGCCAATTTATGCAAGTGAATAGTCTATTGTGACTATTTTGGACATTTTGAATCCAATTAAAGGATTTTCAGATTAATTTTAAGATTCTGAGGGTCTAAGAGCCACAGGGAAGTTTCGGGCAGCCTAGGGCCAACAGTGGATGGAGGCCTAGATTAGGGGGCCAATGCTCATTTTGAGAAAATGCTCAGCCTTTTTTGGATGTATGATATGTGCTAGAGATATTATGTAAGGTTTCATGGGTAGAAAAATATTCTAAGGGATTTAGTGACGGTTCGAAGCTTAGGGAAGCTTAAGGGCACCAATAGAAGGAGTCAAGTCTAAGGGAACCTAGATCTTTCTTCAGAGTGATGACGGCCATGAAAGGGGTATAATGGTATTCTAAACCCATTGGTTCAATTCTTATAACCATTTTATTTGATTTTTTAACTTTTAAAAGAATCTTTTCATCATATTCCCAAAGAGCCAAGTCAGTTGACAAAAGCTCAAAGAGACGTAGCCCATGATATTCAGGTGAACTCCTAGATTAAATTTGCTATTATGTGTTGATTTTTATTTGTTGCATAATATGGTCGTTGCACATGTTTAATATCAGAAAAAGGAAATGGTCTTAAAGCACTTAAATAGTAAAAAAACATACACCTATTTCAAGTATAAAATTCTGCACAAGTCAAGTATAAGCTAGATATTTTATTTGTTTAATTGAGTTGGAGGTTCTTGATCACTAACCCAATTTCAGATCACTAATGTAGATTACTTAAATTTACTTTTCTATTCTTTTAAAATGTTAAAAGTGGAGTGCTTTATGATGTAATGGATTTTACTAATCAAGATTATGTATGTAGTGATATGATGATAGTGTGTAGGTTGATGTTCAAGCTGTAAAATTGTTGTAAATATCAAGGATGAATGATAGTACAAGAAAAAAAATGACATTAAATTATAAAATTTAAATTATTATTAAATTTTAAACCTTCCATGATGCTTCCTCTCCTAGTGTTTTCATTTACTTTTCTAATCTCGTAAAATGTTAAACTTTACTTTACCTTTCTCTGAAAATCTCATCAAGGTGTGACTTTTGACATAACTTCATCAACCACTACCACTAGCTAAACTCATCAAGGTGTGACTTTTGACATAACTTCATCAACTGCTACCACTAGTTGTTTTAGTAAGTGCATAAACAAAATGACATTATTATAAATTATTAAACAATCTGTTAGGTTCTAAATCATACTTATTAAGGACATACCTAATGCAAGTTGAAAAATTATTTTTAATGTTGTTAGCCTATTTATAGATGTCAAAGTAAAGGCTTGTAGATGTGATTTCATCCATAAAATTCAAGGAAAACTAAACTCTAAGGAAAACCTTGTACATGTCATTTCTCCCACAAACTCATCAAGGTGTGACTTTTGACATAACTTCATCAACCACTACCACTAGTTGTTTTATTAAGTACATAAACTAATTTTTCAAACGATGTACATGTCATTTCTCCCACAAACTCATCAAGGTGTGACTTTTGACATAACTTCATTAACCACTACCACTAGTTTTTTTAGTAAATGCATAAAATAATTTTGCAAACCATGTACATGTCATTTCTCCCACAAACTCATCAAGGTGTGACTTTTGAAATAACTTAATCAACCATTACCAGTATTTTTTAATTAAGTGCAAACCACTACCACTTTAAGGCAAATTGTGTACATGTGTGATTCCTCCCATACATGTTTCATTTCTCCCGTAAAATTCTAGGAAAACTTTAAGGCATGTGTCATTTCTATGCCATTTCTCTGTCATCTCCATGTCATTTCTCCCATAAACTATAAAGAAATTTCATTTCTCCCATATACTATAAAGAAAAATTTAAGGAAAACCATGTACATGTCATTTCTCTCTTAAACTCTAGGCAAGGAAAACTTTAAGGTATGTCATTTCTAGATGTGATTTCTCCCATAAAATTTAAGGCAAACTTTAAGACAAACCATGCACATGCCATTTCTCCCACAAACTAAAGGATTTCTGCCATTAATTTGAGGCAGCCTTTAAGGCCTAAAAACCGAACCTAAAGTGGCTGAACTGCCATAGGATTTTTAACTTCCATATGATTTTATTCTGTCTTTTGAGTGTTAACTTCTACAAGTTCTACAGGCAGAGTTTGTAAAGGGCTAGGTAGCCTTTGGATCTCATCTTTTGTCAAAGGTAACATATCTATTAAATGCCCCTACATTCAATCTCTGGAACAGATCTAAATAGATGTTCTTCATTGTAATATCCATTTCTGTACTTGCCATTTCTCCCATAAACATTAAGGTATTTTCTAGTGTTTTTGGAACCATGTACATGTCATTTCTATGTCATTTCTCCCATAAAATTTAAGACAAACTTTAAGAAAACCATGTACATGTGTCATTTCTCCCATAAAATTTTAGGCAAACTTTATGGCATGCCATAATTTAGAAAATATCTAAATAGAAGTTCTTCAATTTGTAATATCCATTTTTGTACATGCCATTTCTCCCTTTAAGGCGGCATTTTCTAGTGTTTTTGGAACCATGTACATGTCATTTCTATGTCATTTCTATCATAAAATTTAAGGAATATTTTAAGGAAAACCATGTACATATATGCTATTTCTCCTATTTCTCCCATAAATTTTAGTAAGTACATAAAATAACTTTGCAAATCATGTACATGAAATTTCTCCCACACACTTTAAGGAAAAATTTGCATTTCTATATCTCATTTCTCTGTCATTTCTATATTTCATTTCACCCATAAAATATAAGGCAATGTCATTTCTCCCATAAACTATAAGGAAAACTTTAAGGCAAACCATGTACATGTCATTTCTCTCTTAAACTCTAGGCAAGGCAAACTTTAAGGCTTGTGTCATTTCTATGTCATTTCTCTGGCATTTCTATGTCATTTCTCACACAAACTATAAGGCAATGTCATTTCTCACATTTATCCCGTAACCTATAAGGCAATGTCATTTCTCCCATAAACTATAAGGAAAAATTTAAGGCAAACCATGTACATGCCATTTATCTCTTAAACTCTAGACAAGGTGAACTTTAAGGCTTGTGTGATTTCTATGTCATTTCTCCCATAAACTATAAGGCAATGTCATTTCTCTCTTTTCTCCCATAAACTATAAGGCAATTTCATTTCTCCCATTTCTCCCATAAACTATAGGGAAATGTCATTTCTCTCATTTCTCCCATAAACTATAAGGCAATTCCATTTCTCCCATAAAAACCATGTACATGGCATTTCTTTCTTCAAGTCTAGGCAAGGAAAAATTTAAGGCTTGTGTCATTTCTATGTCATTTCTCTAACATTTCTATGTCATTTCTCCCATAAGTTATAAGGCAATGTCATTTGTCACTTAAAATATAAGGCAAACATTAAGGCAAACCATGTACATGTAATTTCTCTCTTAAAATTTAGGCAAGGAAAAATTTAAGGCATGTCATTTCTAGATGTAATTTCTCCCACACACTTTAAGGAAAACTTTAAGGCATGTCATTTATAGATGTGATTTCTCCCATAAACTTTAAGGCAAACCATGCATGTATGTCATTTCTCCCATTAATTCAAGGCAAACTTTAACGCCTAAAAATCGAACCTAAAGTGGCTAAACTTCCATAGGATCCCCCAAACTTAAGGCTTTCTCCCATTAATTCAGGGAAAAGTTTATGGCCTAAAAACTGAAACTAAAGTGGCTGAACTTCCATAGGATTTTAGTTTGTTTGTTAAGTGTTAACTTCTACAACTTCTAAAGGAAGAGTCTATAAAGGGCCAGGTAGCCTCTGGATCTCATCCTTTCTTAAAGGTGACATATCCAGTAAATTCCCCTACTGTCAATATCCAGAACAGATCTAAATAGAAGTTCTTCATTTTAATATCCATTTATGTACATGCCATTTCTCCCATAAAATTTAAGGCATTTTCTAATGTTTTTAAAACCATGTACATGTTTCATTTCTCCGATAAACGTTAAGGAAAAATTTAAAGATAACCATGTACATACATGTCATTTCTCCCATTTCTCCCATAAACTCAGGGCGAACTTTAATGATAGCCAGGTACATGTCATTTCTCCGATAAACTTTAAGGCTAATTTGCTAGTATTTTTGGAACCATGTACATGTGATTTCTCCCTTAAACTGTAGGAAAGGCAATATTTAAGTCATGTCATATCTAGAGTGATTTCTCCCATAAATTCTAAGGAAAAATTTAAGGTGAACCATTAACATATCATTTCTCCCATGCATTTGCAATAAATGTTAATTTAATATATTTTATTGAGTTTGTTTTTTTAATTGATAAAAAAAACCCACTAAATATGGTTGAAAATGGACATTATGCATAGATGTTTCTTGCTATCCCAATATAGGGAAAGTAGTGATTACATATGTGCTTTAAATATTAAGACTAGCAAGGTCTTCCAAAGGAAAATTATTATACTAGGAAGAACAACAAACAACGATGCATATAATATTGCATGGAGAGAAGGCTTGGGAACATCTAGGGAGTATGGATCAAAAGGAATTGCAGTTTTCACCAATTATGAACTTGTGTGCAACCAAATGAAAGGCGTGTACCAAGTTAAGAAGGAGAGGCTAAAACAACTTCCTGGAAAAGAAAACAATATTGTTAGCCAATTTCAATTTTTTAGTATAATACATTGTACAAATTTTAATAAGATGTCTGCTAATCTATTGTGTGGGGCAATGCCAATTCAAGATCAATTAATTGGTGAATTAGTATTATACAGGGCAATGCCAATTCAAGATTCATCTCTCAAAGATGAATTATTGTTGATACACTCTTCTTCAAAAGTTCAAGATTCATCTCTCAAAGATGAATTAGCGTTGAGACGCTCTTCTTCAAAAATTCAAGATTCATCTCTCAAAGATGAATTAGTGTTGTGATGCTCTCCTTCAAACTTAATTCATGGACATTGTAGCTTTGATATATGTGTGGTTTTTTACTTATAAATGTGTCTTTTTTAATTACCATGTGTTTTTTTCATTATATACCAAGTGTGCTCCCACCATGTAAAGCGCAACTTGGTGAACTTCACATTTGCAACTTGGCGAACTTCACATTTTTATAAAATTAAAATGTGAAGACTTCAACAAATTTTTGTTTAAATGGAGTTTCATGATTTTTTTTAATTACCATGTGTTTTTTCAATTATATACCAAGTGTGATCCCATCATGTAAAGCGCAATTTGGTGAAATTAACATTTTTTATAAAAAAAATTCTTAAATTGAGTTCACACATTAATTAGTGCTTTGAAAGTTGTGTTTTAAATAGTTTTTGTACACTAAATTACATTAATATTTTGAAATTTATTTTGAATTTATTTTAAATATTAATTTAAAAATAATTGTAAATGTCCATTGTATATATATATATATATCATGAAGTATGAAAGGCGAAGATCAATATAATCCCATATCTCTATGAGAGAGGATGATCAGGGATTGAGGGATGTTCATGGTATTTAAATATAATACTATCTCCATATATACATGTGTGTACATATGGAATTTATTTTTTATCAAATTCGTGAGTTAAATTAGTTGTTAAGAAGTTTCATTTTTTATTTTTTAGGAGGTAGGAGGAGAGGGGTGTCTACTCCATCAATGGAGCATGGCCATGTTTCACATGGCCATGGTTCACACAATCGTGGTATGGTTCATGAAATTTAATCAATGAATATGTACATGTATTTATATGTATGAATGTATTTTTCAATTGATTATAAATTCATATTTTTTTATAAAGCTTCCCTCTCGTCTTGTGAGGTTGGTGGTGGTACACATTCCTTTGGAGGGCCATCAATATGTGGTGATGAATTGCATGAAGGTGGTGATATGAATTCCTCCAGAGGCAATTCAATGGATGGTAATGTTGGTTCTAAACCAATCAGTGGTCATTCTATGGTTATCAAAAGTCTCAGGGTGGGCAATATGATAGCCAACCATATCGAGGTGGTCATCAATATGAATATTATTTTCATTCAATTTGTACAAATTTGTTTATATGTTTTTTTAATATATAAAATTTTATATATTGATGCAGAGGGTGAAAATTTTGATCCAAATTTTTCTTGAAAAATACATAGAACAGAACACGTCATTCAAGAAGAAGGTTATACACCAACCACAACTTATTCATCTAACATTTCTGATATACCTTGGGAATAAAACATGCAGCAATGTACCTTACAAAGGTGTGAGAATATTCATTCAAAATTGAAGAGAGATCTCGTGGCTTTGACTCTCCCTGCTGAGAGTTGACAAAGATGTCGGTCTTCAAAGAAAAGTTGGAACCTCTACTAGTTCATCTCCTCATGAAGGTAAAAAAGATGGAAATACAAAGAAGCATTTGAGTTATAATTCTTCCCATAGTCAAGTTGATTATGTTTCTGATAAGCATGATAAATCTGCATGCTTGAATGGAAGTTAGAGTTGTTGTGCATATTGTGGTCTGTGTAACCATGTTGTTTCAAAATGTTGGAAGAGGATGAAGGCATACAGGAAAAAGTTGAGGAAAAATTAAATTGCAAAGAGGGTGCAAAAGACTTGCACACATTGCCAGAGAAAGGGACATGTTGTTTCCCAATGTTGGACAATGCATCCAACTAATCATCCCAAGCACATGAGGCACGAGGATAGAAAGACTGGAAAAATTGGAACCAAATATTCCATCATTGATGTGATAACATATGTTTCACATGAAGAATATTTTCAACAACAAAAGTCACCATGGAAGTGACTTGGTGAGAAGTGGTTTGACTTCTTGACATAGTAAGACATACATTCATTTGTACATATGAAAATTTCAGTTATGTATGCATGTTTTTTTTTTGTAATCTAATTTTTGTTTGAGCCACCTTGGATCGATGATCAAGGACATGATGTTCAGCCTGAGTTCATGGAAGACAATTCTTGACTGGAAAATGAGAGAATTTAGGAAGGGAAGTGTTGACTACCTTCGAGTTGTGGTTAAAAGGCACTAATCCATGCAAGGTAAAGTGTATGGAGGCTAAAAAAGTGAGAGTGTTATATTCTCATCTACTGAACAGATCAGGTAATCTATCTTTTAGGGTCCAAAATATTTCTAATGGGGAGGTGTAATCAGATGTGGATTAAGGACCTAAGTGATAGCTGAAAATTCAAATTGTTTGGAAGTGTGTCAAACCTGAGCCACCAGATAGATCTCGTCTTCCTTATTGTGGTACCATAAACAGTTCAAAAAACCGACACCATATGAAGAAGTTATCGCGATTTGAAAAGTCTAGTAAACTGCAATGTTTGGCCTTTGACCAAGTTTGATTGGGTTTTGAATATTCAAAAAAAGAGAAAATTCTAGGGAATATTCCCTAAAATATTCCTTTTGGACGAATAATCGGCCAAGAAGTTTCATGATATAATTTGATAGTTTATTGTACGTTGGGATTTTATCCAATCAAAGGCAGCCACGTGGCAGGCCCGAAGGCCACCACACGGCCCAGGAGGGGTCATGTAAAATTGTGGTTGGGACTCCGGAAGATAAATCGCGTGACCTACCGCATAGCAGGCCCAAGCTTTACCATCTCCACTGCATATTATTTATTAACCATATATGTCTTTGGGTTTCATTTAAAGTTGAATTTTATCCGTTTTGCGGGTTCAGAGGGGCGAGCCCTGAGGGCCAGCCCCTCCCAACATGGCCTTCGAGTTGTGACCCCGGGCCAAGGCTTTAAGCCCTAACCGCCAGCATTCAGAACAAACCTTATCACATGCAGGGATGTCAGCCACGGTTAATTTTGTGGTTAATGGTAAATCCTAACAGTTAAAATGAAACCGTCTCCACCATTTTGAAGGTTGTCACACGATTACGGTTTCAACCTACACTGACGGTTTCGCTAACCTCCACCATGACCACACAGTTTGGAAGGAAATGTGTCCAACCAAAATTCCTAGCATTTATAATTGCAGCTATTATGGCATTCGTTTTTTAGCACGCCCAAAATTTGGGGGTTTTCACTAGTTTAACTGAAGTTTCCCATTTTTGATGGAGGATTTTTAGGGGACACTGGGAAAAATCAGTTTAGGCTCTATATTGAGCTACATTCAACCATTCTGAGAATGTGAATAGTTAATTTTTTCTATCTTAGACATTCTAGACTCACTAGTGAGCATTTCAGAGCCATCCGAGGACTTTTGAGTAGGTTTTTGCGTCAAAGAAGTTCTAGGGGCCACTAGGGCCACCATAGGCCAGTAGTAGTTTGAGGCCTAGCCAGTGCAGCTAGAGGCCTTTCTCAACAATACAATAGTAATTTTTGGATGTTCTAGACATTATGGAACTAATGGTGTGGTTTTAAAATCTTTTAGAGGACTTTTGAAAGCCTATTTTCTTTAGAGAAGTTTCAGGGGCTACTAGGGCCAACATGTTCCATCAGGAGAATGAGACCTATCCGGGGCAACCCATATCCATTCTAAGCAAACCAATAGTCATTTATGACTGTATTGATACTTATGAATCCATTTATGTAGTTTTATGAATCTTTTGAGGACTTCTGAAAGTCTAGATTCTTCAGATAATTTTTCAGTGACCAGAGAGCTAGGGGTGCCACCAAGTGTTGGAGGCGAAAACAGAGCAGATGGGGGCCAATTTATGCAAGTGAATAGTCTATTATGACTATTTTGGACATTATGAATCCAATTAAAGGATTTTCAGATCCATTTTAAGACTTCTGAGTGTCTAAGAGCCACAAGGAAGTTTCGGGTAGCCTAGGGCCAACAGTGGATGGAGGCCTAGATTAGGGAGCCAATGCTCATTTTGAGAAAATTATCAGCCTATGTTGGATGTATGATATGTGCTAGAGATAGTAGGTGAGGTTTCAGGGATAGAAAAATAATTCTAAGGGAGTTAGTGACGGTTCGAAGCTTAGGGAAGCTTAAGGGCACCGACAGAAGGAGTCAAGTCTAAGGGAACCTAGATCTTTATCCAGAGTGATGACGGCCATGAAAGAAGTATAATGGTATTCTAAACCCATTGTTTCAGTTTTGATAACAATTTTATTTGAGTTTGTAACTTTAAAAATAATCTTTTCATCATAATCCCAAAGAGTCAACTGACCCCAAAGATTCAAGTCAGTTGACAAAAGCTCAAGGAGACGTAGACCATGATATTCGACTGAACTCCTAGATTAAATTTTCTATTATGTGTTTATGTTTATTTTTTGCATTATATGGTTGTCGCACATGTTTAATATCAGCAAAAACAAATGATCTTAAAGCACTTAAACAGTAAAAAAAATACACCTATTTCAAGTATAAAATTCTGCACAAATCAAGTATAAGCTAGATATTTTATTTGTTTAACTGAGTTGGAGGTTCTTGAAAAGTATAACAAGTTATCCAACCCATTTTCAGATCACTAATATATATTACTTACATTTACTTTTCTATTCTTTTAAAATGTTAAAAGTGGAGTGTTTAATGATGTAATGGATATTACTAATCTAGATTATGTATGTAGTGATATCATGATTGTGTGTAGGTTGATGTTCAAGCTGTAAAATTGTTGTAAATATCAAGGATGACTGATAGTACAAGAAAAAAATGACATTAAATTATAAAATTTAAATGATTATTAAATTTTACACCTTCCATGATGCTTCCTCTCCTAGTGTTTTCATTTACTTTTCTAATCTTGTAAAATGTTAAACTTTTCTTTACTTTTCTCCGAAAAAATCATCAAGGTATGACTTTTGACATAAATTCATCAACCACTACCACTAGCTAAACTCATCAAGTTGTGACTTTTTACATAACTTCATCAACTGCTACCACTAGTTGTTTTAGTAAGTGCATAAACAAAATGGCATTATTATAAATTATTAAACAATCTGTTAGGTGCTAAATCATACTTATTAAGGACATACCTAATGCAAGTTGAAAATTCATTTTTAATGTTGTTAGAATATTTATAGATGTCAAAGTAAATTTTTCTAGATGTGATTTCTCCCATAAACTTCAAGGCAAACTAAACTCTAAGGAAAACCATGTGCATGTGATTTCTCCCACAAACTCATGAAGATGTGACTTTTGACATAACTTCATCAACCACTACCACTAGTTGTTTTATTAAGTGCATAAAATAATTTTGCAAACCATGTACATGTCATTTCTCCCACAAACTCACCAAGGTGTGACTTTTGACATAACTTCATTAACCACTACCACTATTTGTTTTAGTAAGTGCATAAAATAATTTTGAAAACCATGTACATGTCATTTCTCCTACAAACTCATCAAGGTGTGACTTTTGACATAACTTAATCAACCACTACCAGTAGTTTTTAATTAAGTGCAAACCACTACCATTTTAAGGCAGACTGTGTACATGTGTCATTCCTCCCATACATGTTTCATTTCTCCCATAAACTTTTAGGAAAACTTTAAGGCATGTGTCATTTCTATGTCATCTCTATGTCATTTCTCCCATAAACTACAAGGCACTTTCATTTCTCCCATGTACTATAAGGAAAACTTTAAGGAAAACCATGTACATGTCATTTCTCTCTTAAACTCTAGGCAAGGCAAACTTTAAGGCATGTCATTTCTAGATGTGATTTCTCCCATAAAATTTAAGGCAAAATTTAAGACAAACCAAGCACATGCCATTTCTCCCACAAACTAAAGGATTTCTCCCATTAATTCGAGGAAGACTTTAAGGCCTAAAAACTGATCCTAAAGTGGCTGAACTTCCATAGGGTTTTTAACTTCCATAGGATTTTATTTTGTCTTTTGAGTGTTAACTTATATAAGTTCTAAAGTTAGAGTCTTTAAAGGGCTAGGTAGCCTCTGGATGTCATCTTTTCTCAAAGGTAACATATCTAGTAAATGCCCCTACAGTCAATCTTTGGAACAGATTTAAATAGATGTTCTTCATTGTAATATCCATTTTTGTACATGCCATTTCTCCCATAATATTTAAGGTATTTTCTAGTGTTTTTGGAACCATTTACATGTCATTTCTATGTCATTTATCTCATAAAATTTAAGACAAACTATGTATAGAGATGTCATTTCTCCCATAAATTTTAGTAAGTGCATAAAATAATTTTGCAAACCATGTACATGTCATTTCTCCCACGCACTTTAAGGAAAACATGAAAGAAAACCATGTACATGTGTCATTTCTCCCATAAAATTTTCAGAAAACTTTAAGGCGTGCCATAATTTAGAAAAGAACTAAATAGAAATTCTTAAAATTTTAATATCCATTTTTGTACATGCCATTTCTCCAATAAAATTTAAGGCGACATTTTCTAGTGTTTTTGGAACCATGTACATGTCATTTCTATGTCATTTCTACCATAAAATTTAAGGTAAATTTAAAGGCAAACCATGTACATATATGCCATTTCTCCCATTTCTCCCATAAATTTTAGTAAGTGCGTAAAATAATTTTGCAAATCATGTACATGAAATTTCTCCCACACACTTTAAGGCAAACTTTAAGGAAAAACATGTCATTTCTATATCTAATTTCTCTATCATTTCTATATTTCATTTCACCCATAAAATATAAGGAAATTTAATTTCTCCCATAAACTATAAGGCAAACCTTGTACATGTCATTTCTCTCTTAAACTCTTGGCAAGGCAAACTTTAAGGCTTGTGTCATTTCTATGTCATTTCTCTGGCATTTCTATGTCATTTTTCACATTTCTCCACAACCTATAAGGCAATGTCATTTCTCCCATAAACTATAACGAAAACTTTAAGGCAAACCATGTACATGTCATTTCTCTCTTAAACTCTAGGCAAGGCAAACTTTAAGGCTTGTGTCATTTCTATGTCATTTCTCTCACATTTCTATGTCATTTATCCGATAAACTATAAGGTAATGTCATTTCTCTCATTTCTCCCATAAACTATAAGGAAATTTCATTTCTCCCATTTCTCCCATAAACTATAAGGCAATGTCATTTCTCTCATTTCTCCCATAAACTATAAGGCAGTTTCATTTCTCCCTTCACAACCATGTACATGTCATTACTCTCTTCAAGTCTAGGCAAGGAAAAATTTAAGGTTTGTGTCATTTCTCCCATAAGCTATAAGGCAATTTCATTTCTCCCTTAAACTATAAGGCAAAATTTAAGGAAAACCATGTACATGTCATTTCTCTCTTAAAATTTAGGCAAGGTAAAATTTAAGGCCTATCATTTCTAGATGTAATTTCTCCCACACACATTAAGGAAAACTTTAATGCATGTCATTTTTAGATGTGATTTCTCCCATAAACTTTAAGAAAAACTTTAAGGAAAACCATGCATGTATATCATTTCTCCCATTAATTCAAGGCAAACTTTAAGGCCTAAAAATCAAAACTAAAGTGGCTGAACTTCCATAGGATCCCCCAAACTCAAGGCTTTCTCCCATTAATTCAGGACAAAATTTAAGGCCTAAAAATTGAACCTAAAGTGGCTGAACTTCCATAGGATTTTATTTTTTTTTTGTTGAGTGTTAACTTCTACAACTTCTGAAGGCAGAGTCTGTAAAGGGCCAGGTAGCCTCTGGATCTCATCCTTTCTTAAAGGTGACATATCTAGTAAATGCCCCTACAGTCAATCTCCAAAACATATATAAATATAAGTTCTTCATTTTAATATCCATTTATGTACATGCCATTTCTCCCATAAAATTTAAGGCATTTTCTAGTGTTTTTGGAACCATGTACATGTGTCATTTCTATGTCATTTCTCCTATAAACGTTAAGGTAAAATTTAAGGATAACCATGTACATACATGTCATTTCTCCCATTTCTCCCATAAACTCAGGGAAAACTTTAAGGATAGCCATGTACATGTCATTTCTCTGATAAACTTTAAGGCTAATTTGTTAGTATTTTTGGAACCATGTACATGTCATTTCTCCCTTAAACTATAGGTAAGGCAATATTTAAGGCAGGTCATATCTAGAAGTGATTTCTCCTATAAACTTTAAGGAAAACTTTAAGGCGAACCATTCACATGTCATTTCTCCCATACATTTGCAATAAATGTTAATTTAATATAATTTTTTGAGTTTGTTTTTTTCATGGATAAGAAAAAACCCACTAAATATGGTTGAAAATGGACATTATGCATAGATGTTTCATGCTATCCCAATACAGGGAAGGTAGTGATTACATATGTGCTTTAAATATTGAGACTAGCAAGGTCTTCCAAAGGAAACTTATTATATCGAGAAGAACAACAAACAACAAAGCATATAATACTGCATTGAGAGAAGGCTTGGGAACAACTAGGGAGTATGGATCAAATGGAATTGCAGTTTTCACCAATTCTGAACTTGTGTGCAGCCAAATGAAAGGTGTGTACCAAGTTAAGAAGGAGAGGCTAAAACAATTGCATGGAAAATAAACAATATTGTTAGCCAATTTCATTTTTTTAGTATAAGACATTATAAAAATGTTAATAAGATGTCTGCTAATCTATTGTTTGGGGAAATGCCAATTCAAGATTCATCTATCAAAGATGAATTAATTGATGAATTAGTATTATACAGGGAAATGCGAATTCAAGATTCATCTCTCAAAGATGAATTAGTGTTGAGACACTCTTATTCAAAAATTCAAGATTCATCTCTCAAAGATGAATTAGCGTTGAGACGCTCTTCTTCAAAAATTCAAGATTCATCTCTCAAAGATGAATTAGTGTTGTGACACTCTCCTTCAAAATCTATTCATGGACATTGTAACATATCTTTGATATATGTGTGGGTTTTTACTTATAAATGTGTCTTTTTTAATGACCATGTTTCTTTTTCAATTATTATCAAGTGTGCTCCCACCATGTAAAGCACAACTTGGTGAAATTCACATTTGCAACTTGGCGTACTTCACATTTTATAAAATTAAAATGTGAGGACTTCAACAACAAAAAAATTTAAATGGAGTTTCATGCTTCTTTTTTAATGACCATGTGTTTTTTCAATTATATGCCAAGTGTGCTCCCATCATGTAAAGCACAATTTGGTGAACTTAACATTTTTTATAAATTTTTTGCTTAAATTGAGTTTCACACATAAATTAGTGCTTTGCAAGTTATGTGTTAAATAGTTTTTGTACACTAAATTACATTAATTTTTTGAAATTTATTTTGAATTTATTTTAAATATTAATTTAAAAATAATTGTAAATGTCCATTATATATATATATATATATATATATATATATATATATATATATGTCATGGAGTATGAAAGGCGAAGATCAATATAATCCCATTTCTCTACGAGAGAGGACAATCAGAGATCGAGGGATGTTCATGTTATTTAAATATTATCTTATCTCCATACATACATGTGTGTACATATGGAATTCATTTTTTAGCAAATTTGTTAGTTAAATTAGTTGTTAATAAGTTTCATTTTTTATTTTTTAGGAGGTAGGAGGAGAAGGGTGTCTACTCCATCAATGGAGCATGGCCATGTTTCACATGGCCATGGTTCACGCAATCGTGGTGCGGTTCACGCAATTTAATCAATGAATATGTACATGTATTTATATGTATGAATGTATTTTTTAATTGATTATAAATTCATATTTTTTTATGAAGCTTTCCTCTCGTCTCGTGAGGTTGGTGGTGGTACACATTCCTTTGGAGGGCCATCAATATGTGGTGGTGAATTGCATGAAGGTTGTGATATGCATTCCTCCAGAGGCAAGTCAATGGATGGTCGTGTTGGTTCTAAACCAATCGGTGGTCATTCAATGGTTATCAAAAGTCTCACGGTAGGCAAGATGATAGCCAACCATATCAAGGTAGCCATCAATCTGAATATTATTTTCATTCAATTTGTAGAAATCTGTTTATATTTCCTTTTAATATACAAAAAAAATTATATTGATGCAGAGGGTGAAAATGTTGATCCAAATGTTGCTCGAAAAAGAAGTAGGACAGAACACGTCATTCAAGAAGAAGGTTGTACACCAACCACGACTTATCTATCTAACATTTTTGATATGCCTTGGGAATAAAACATGTAGCAATGTACCTTACAAAGGTGTGAAAATACTCATTCAAAATTGAAGAGAGATCTCATGGCTTTGACTCTCCCTAATGTGTACCTAAAGTCTGGGCCAACCACTGATACTTTTGTAGAAGAGATGAGAAAAAGAAAGGAAACAATGATGGGTCCCGATACATGGAAGGTTTTTAAACAAAGAGTTACAACAAAAATGGCCAAGTATATGTTTAATTTCAAAGAAGGGATGAAAAGAAACACGTGAAAGGTGCAATATTTCAAGCACCCTCATATAGTTTGCTATTTTTATGATAGACACCTTGCTTCCTATGGAATACTCCCATGGAAACACGAGGTTACACTTTATTTTGCAAAACTATTTTATCTAGAATTCTTTTGGGAATGAAACCCAATTATAATGACCTTCCCTCTGAATTTTTTGGTCCTGGGAAAGGTCGATTGTGTGACCGTAGGAGCGCTAGGTGTTATGCTGAGTTTCCTCACCCTGAGCCACCATTGGTTATTCGACCTCTTTGGGTCGAAACTTCGCGATCAGAGATGGAGGCCACCTCTCAAATTAATTGAGAAGAAAGGGATGCCATCATTGGCAACATTTAGAGTGGATTGGGTGGAATTGATGTTTGTCTAAATTGAAAAAGAGAATGTGATAATGCATGCACTAATTTTGTATATTATACAGATGAAGAGATAGACAACATGAATGTTGAATATTTCATAACATATGCAAAGAATTCTCACAATGGTTGGAAAGACCTAATTATTCATGAGTAAGAGGGCATGGGAACGGTATGTGTTAATGATTAGGGTGATTATTTTAACACATGTACAATTTGTAATAAATACATATATACATACATTTATTCGTATACATTAATCTAACAAAAATGTATTATTATATGTTAACATCGCCTGCAATTGTCACGCTTGATGAACGAAGATGATTTTAATATCACGATCGGAGCCTTCGTTTCACAAAATCAAGATGGGTCTCACCATCAATCAAACAATCAAGATGGTTCACACAATCGAGAGATGTTGGAAAATGTTAGTGTTTTTTAAGTAAACATGATGATGTAAAAATATTTTTTTATCTATTATTATATATATTGAAACATGATAACATATTTTTAAAATAAATAATTATGCACACATGTACATGTATATATAATTAAATGTTAACAAATTTTGATTCCATCTAATTTTTTTGGGATGGCAGTACCTTCTTCTTCCTTGGGAGATGTGCCAAATCCACCATCACAATTATGTACAATTTTTCACTTTTAAATATTTTTTTAAGTTATATATTCCAGCTCAAAAGTTCCATTAAAAGTGAGATCTCTAGATCTTGAGTCATTTTAAATTTTTTGAATTTTAGGTTTTTGGAGATTTTCTTTCATAGCCACCCTTAGTAGATGTGCCAGATCCACCATCACAAGTATTAAATTTTTCACTTAAATATATGTTTAAGTTATAAGTTATAAATTGAAGTTCAAAATTTTTATTATAAATTGGGATCTAGATGTTGAGTTATTTTACACTTTCAAAAAATTTTAATTTTAGATTCATGGAGATGATTTCTTTTCTCCACAAACTCTAGTGATGGGGTGTATGATTGAGATAGGAACATCCACACCATTTGAACAAGTTTTCTAACTTTTTTTTTTATATTATTGAAACACTACAGGGAAAAGACCCTCTAGTGGAGGTTATAGAGGAGGTTTTTAGTGTTATAAAATTGGCCAAAATTGTCAAAAAAACATTTGCTACAACATCCGCTTATGGTTACGGAGGTTTTGGCAGAGCTTTTAACAGAAATTCAACACAACTAAAAAAAAAATGGGCGGTCAGAGGTTATTACAGATGTTTTTTCATTCGTGCGCTAATCTGAATTTAACGCACCTGTGCGTACATGAAGACGACGCCCCAAGGTTGTCTCAGTCGAACGAACACATTGGGATGTTTAGGTGTAAAACCACACCAGGCATAGTGTTGGTCATACAACGCATGGGTTGTTCTAATTGGTCTTGGGATTTTTGCGGTGCCCATAGGTTGTATCAATGCACCGGTGCGTCATATCACAAAAAGGCACCGAAATTTATAATTGGTATCGGTATTCATGCGGTGCCTATTGATCATGAAATTGCATCGATGCTTATAAATACATAAACACCCCGGTACATAGTATCACACAAATGCACTGATATTTATAACTGGTATCGGTATTTGTGCAGTGCCCATAGATCTTACAATGACACCGATGCGTATAGACACATAAACGCACTGGTCGACAGTTATTGACACGCATCGGTTTTCATTTTGTTTTTTTTAGAAAAATCGACCTGTGACAGTCCAACTATTTTGATTGTTTTAAATTTATTATTCGTCAAAAGTCAACACATCTTATAACAATATTCATATTAATTACATTATTATTAATGCATTTGACTGTGTTGTTTGGATTAATTTGTTATATCATATCAGAATTATTGTGGTTTTTTAAAATTCATTATTCATGAAAAGTTGACACATATATATCTTATAACAATATTCATAGAATTAAATTTTTATTAGTGCATGTGGCTTAAGTTTTTATTAGTGCATTTGACTAAAAAACACATTCAAACATCAAATTAACATTATATATTAACATCATCACAACATAAACATCAAATATACATCTTATGTCAAATAACTCATGCTATCACATATACACATCTATCTACAAGATAAACAATAAATGAACATATCTAACATGACCTAACAATATGCGCCACATCATGATGATCACCAACAAGTAAATTAGTAAAAATGCAACATGAACATAAAATACATGGACCATATATATATATATATATATATATATATATATATATATATATATATATATATATATATATATATATATATATAAATATATATATAACTGAATAATGTTAAAAATATACAATTGTAATATAAATGTCATGGATCGGCTGGTGGTAGTATAACAACATCAATAGCAGTACAGGTGGAGGCCTGCTCAGTAAACAGTGCAGCCTCGACGGTTGATGGTCGAGCCTGCTCATGATCATGATCACTAGTACTGATGGATGCATCAGCTGGTGGCAGTACAACATCAATATAAGTAGTAGTAGTGGAGGCCTGCTCAGTCAATAGTGCAGCCTCAACGGTCGATGGTCCAGCCTGCTGATGATCATGACTAGTACTGATGGATGCTGATTGGACGTGGCTGATGATCCAGCCTCATCTCCATGATGAATGCTAGATGCTGCTAGTGGAGCCTCATGCTCATCAGGCATGGCGCGAGGTGAATGATCATGAGATGATGAGTCGCTGCTCGCGGACTGTACATCACGTGCCACGGCTCGACTATGCCTATAGCTACGGACAATCCTCCTCAGTCGTGTAACAAATGTCCTAGCTCCTAAGACATGCTGCATTAGGCTATACATGTCATGCGACATGCCTCTCCACATCCGTAACAACCTATCATTGGCCTGTATGTCTTTGTAATGTGCGGGCCTGATGCCCACCTCAACAATCAATGCAATGAGTTGGTTCCCCAACTCCATCCTATATCTAGGTCGACCTCCTATATCTAGTCTCAGGTTGACCGCGCCTAGCAAAAGGCGGTACCAGTGCACCAACAGGAGCATGTCTCTCTGTTGCACCGACCTCATCCTGATCATGATCATTCTCGGCATCGGCCATGTCTTGATTTTCATCAGGATCCACACCTGGATCATGTGGTGGATCCGACATCTCCTCGCCATCAAAAGAGCCAATGTCTACAAAATATATACAAGTACACAATAATAATTAGACAATTTCATTACAAAATTTAATAAAAACAAGTTAAAGAACATGTTAGAATAAATATAAATAAAACAATAATATTACCTCTATTATCTGGCGGCTCATCATCTGTGAAGAGGATGTTGGGACACCCTTGCCAATCTAATTCAACATAAGGACATGGGACCATAATGAAGGGATGCAACCTGTCAACACTGGCTAGTAAGTCCAGTGCATCATGTGATATCCTGGCTGGAAACATAGTGTCTCCCTTCTTGGGCATCATCTGCCCCCACATGTGCATTTGGGCCTCGAACATTGGCCTACGAGGCTGTCGAACAAAACTAGGTCTCATCTCTGGAAACCTCTCAAAAAATAAACAAAACAACTCTGAAGCAAAAGGGAAGTTGACCCTCCCTTGTGCATGAGCACAACATCTATCTAAGGCCATACAAAACTGCCGCAAAAAAATGGCAGACCACCAGACAAGTCATGGCTACTATATTAAAGAATCAACATAATATAAAAGCGAGCAACTAATGCGTTGCTCGTCACTGGTGTTGTGCGAATGGTCGAGATGATAAGTGAGAGGCACTGCACGTCCTGTCTACCAAATGCACCTATACGTAACTGACCTCCAGGTACCTGAAACTCTGAAGGAGACATTACATGTGCTCCAATGTATCTCTGGGAGTAAACTAACTGACTCCCTACTACACAACCAGCTGGCACGTCTGGGAATGAGGGAAAATCCACCCCTTTCCTTGATAGTCCTGTAATAAAATAAATATCCTCCTCAGTGGGTGTGTACCATTGGTCAGGACCAACCTGGAAATCCTATCGGTGGGCATTCCACCTGCGGATAAGATATCTCAAAAACACACTATGGCCCTTTAGGGAAGTAACCTCTTCATAGAACTTGAGGAGGCCTACTTGCCTAAGGATCCCCTGGGTATCTGCTGTAATAGGGTGAGGGTATGCATCTCTCTCCCTCTCTCGAGCCTCCCATTAGCGAATCATGGCATACTGTTCAGCCTGTTGTTGCTGCTGTTCCTCCTCTTCTCTCTGAATCATTGACATATTAATTTTTTTTTTTTATTAAAACAGACATGTATTTAGGAATATATATATATATTTGAAAAAAAAACAAACAAACCAGTCGATGTGCCACAAAAATAGTCACGCACCGGTGGTAGTGTGGCTTACGTTTGAAGCGCACCGGTGCCAGTTCCCCTAATGAAATACAACGCACCGGCTTCGATGCAACTGTCTATTTTTCAAGCACCGTTGACTATATCTAAGTTCAGAATAGTGGTGCACTGACTGAAATATATGCCCCAAAGCGTATAGTCATGTCAACGCACCAACTTCATGACAATTACATAGTTGACGGTGCAGTATTTTACCCTGCCGCACCATTGACCCTCTCAGAATGCAGAATGCGGTGCGCTGACATACACCAGGGCAGATAATTTCGTAAACGCACCACAATAGGATTCCCATGGTCAACGGTGCGCCTGGCTAAATGAGCGCACCACATTTATTTATTTTTTAATTTAAAATTATGTGGGGCGCGTTTCGGAACCACCCCGAAAACAGTGCGGATACCGTTAGCACCGGCGGTGGTGCGACCTATAAATTTTATAGGCAGTACCGCTATCCGGTGCGAGCCGAATAGCTTAGGTGCACCGTGCGACAATTTTTTTTTTCCTTTTTAATGGTCATTTTTAATTTTATTTCAAATTCTAATCCGCTAAAAGGCTTAATTATGGAGAAAATAGAAAAATACTTGTACATTTCGCCGTCGAGGAGACATATTGGCTGTAAAATTTGCAAAAGAAAATTTGACCACCGTTTTTCAAAATGAAAGCTGGAGATTGGTGGCCAATGCAGAGTAGTAGTGCATGAAATGGGTGCAATGAGAGCATCGATGTCAGGGTGGCTCAGAAAATGGGAAATGGCACCGGTGCTTGAGAGCTCTAGAGCACCGAGGAATGTGAAAAATGCGGTTTTTTGGCCGTAATTTTTTTTATTTTTATTTAACCCTGTTCCGGTGTGTGGGGTTTTATAGGCACACCAGTACGCTTGCTTAAAACCGCACCGGGCGGTGTCAGATTTGGCACATTGTTAATAATGCACCGGGGCGGTTCCCTAACACCGCACCAAGATGTTTCAGTTTTGGCACGATGTTTTGATGATGCACCAGGGTGGAATATTCGTAAAGCACCGGTGCGGAATAGTCTTAAAGCATCAGTTTTTTGGCCTTAATTTTTTTTTATTTAATGCTATTCCAGTGCATGAGTTTTATAGGCGCACTGGTGCTCTTGGATAAGAATGCATCGGCATGTTTTTGTTTTGGCGCGGTGTTTTATGATGCACCGGCACAGAAGAGTACTGAAGCACCGGTGCGTGATCGTAATAGGATGCCCTGAGCGGGTGTGTACGTCGCGCACGTTGTCTGGTGTGCCAATTGTTTCGTACACCAATGCATTCTATGGTAGAGCGCACTCCGTACCGAGAGCTCGTGAGCACTAGAAAAATGAAAAATCCGGTTTTTTGCCGTAGTTTGTTTTTATTTAACCCTTTACCGGTGCACGTGGTTTATAGTTGCACCAAATCGTTTCTTACGAATTCACCAAACTTGCTTGTGTTTTCGCCGTTTTTATGATGTAAAGTGTAGTTTTTTTCTACCGCACTAGGTGGTTTCGGTTTTAAATCCGTGTTTTATAATGCACGCAGTGTGGGATATTTGTGACACACAGGTGCTATATAATAACAAGTCGCATGCACCCGGTGTGTGTACGAAGTGCATGTGGTGTCCGATATGCCAATGCTTTTGTACACTTGCTTTCGCTTTATCTTAGGCACCGGGGTGACATTTAATGATAAGTGCACCGAGAGGAAAACATCCACAAAACCCTCTCGCCGCCAACCTCCTCTAGTAACCTCTGCTAGAAACAGATGTATTGGGTATTTTTCTATGGGGTTCCTCAAAAACATCCACTAGATGGTCTTTTCCTCATAGTGAAAAATAGTTTATATATGAATTTTCATTTGAAAATTTTTAATATATATATATGCTTGTACATGTATATTGTACAGTTTACTGTGGAATATGTTCCTATGGAGGAAGTTTTAATGGACAAGCACCGAAACACAATGGAGAAGGAACCTCATGACGTATTGCATGATTTTCTTTTTCATTTAATTTTTTTACATGAAGTTATATATTCTCATTCAATTTTAAAAATGTATTAAATTTTAATGTTTGTACACATTGTGTACAGGTTCTCCATGCTTCACAGGATAGCTCGAGGACCGTGACTTTATTGGGAGAGACACTACATCCATCTATATTTGATGGATGATGCACATGTGTGCAACATTATATTTGATAGATCTAGTCTTAAATTTACTTTTCTATATAACATACTTGTAACACTATACATTGAACTATATATATATATATATGGGTAAAAATACTTGGTTGGGTTACACTTTATAAAGAATCAAGGAACGTTTTTTTGTAATAATTCATTGAACTATTAGTTCAGCCAAAATTTTAAAATAGTTCGGCCGAAATTGTTCTTATAAATATATCGACCTGAAAACCTTAACAGGTTTCTTGTGCACATGTGTCTCGTGTCTATCTATCTCGCATATGTGAGGTGTTTCTCTATTGCGGTGTTGCTCTGTTGTGAGGTGTTTCTCTGTTTCTCTGTGACAAGGTGTTGCGTCTGTGAGGTTTTTCTCTGTTACGCCGAGATGACAAGTTGAGGTGCTTCTCTGTTTTTTTGTCTCATGTCTATCCATCTCGTGTCTGTCTCTCTCGCGTCTGTGAGGTGTTTCTTTGTTGCTCTGTGATGAGGTGGGGTGTTGCAGTTGCGCCGTGACGATGAGGTGAGGTGTTGCTCTATTTTTTTTGTAATTTTTTTTGTTGATTTTAATTTAATTTTTTTGTTCACAAGGAATATTTTCTGCGTCCTCCATGATGTCTTCAATGATCTCCCAGCTTCGTCCTCATTGTGGCTTCATCTGCGAATTTATGCGAATTTCCAGGTATGAAATCCTCTGTTAAACATTAAATGGTTAAACATTTAACAAGAAATCAGATTTATAGTACATAATAAACTCTAATTTCAAATTTTCATTTCAGATATATCAGAATGATCACTAAAATTTTACATCATAAATTTGTGAGCTATATTCATAATCGTAGAGAGTAGTATTTTTTCGGTTTAAAAGGAAGATTTCTCAAAATGTTTCACTCCAAACTTGCCAAATGAGAATGTTGTTATGCCATATCCACTCTCCAAATTCCCGATATTAGGTTGTCATTGTCACTATTTTAATTCTCTCCAAACACTCGATATTAGGTTGTCACTATCACTATGTTAATTTATCCAAATGATTGATACTAGGTTGTCACTGTCACTATGCTAACGTTGTCACTATGTCATTATCTCTATGTTAATATTCCAATTTGGTTTGGAACCTTCCCTAGGTGATTACGTGATCTATGGCCTACTCGATCCTTATAATATATATAGAACCTAGTGACTAAAATAGATATTAGGCGAGGGGTCTCATACACCGTGCGCTTTGAATACATGCATGTCTCGAATGTTTGTGACATGCTAGAACGGAATCCGTGCATTTGAATTTGTTTTGCATTATAGTTTTTGTTCATACATTAGAATTAGGTGAGCTACATCCATTTCCCTCAGAAATGGCTAACTAGTGTTGTCATTTCTTCCACTGAAAAACAGACTTTTGCAAGCAGAGAAAAAATATCTTCCTGTCAAATAAAAATTGAGAAATGACTATTTAAATTTTCCATGGCCAGTTGCACCTCCATATGGTTCCTTTTCATTACCTGTTGAATACTTTGCTTTATAATATGTACCTGTTCTCTCCTCCACATACCATCGGTCCGCCTCCATCTGAGTATATTTTTCTTGAGTTAACTTAATTCAATTACAAAATACCAACAACCTGTTCATTGGCCTTTTATTATTATTATTATTATTGTTTTTAATTTATATTTTAATTAATTTATTATTCTTATTATTATTTTAATTTAATATTAGTCCACTTAAAAGTTGTAGTGCATCGGAAGAGACATACTATACAACCTTCCTAAATTGAAGGTCTCACTCTTTCATCATTAGTATAACCATTTGTCGCTTGTCTAGCCTTTTATTGTTTCCTAATTTTTTTTGTTTTGTTTTGATAATAGTTATAGATTTTTGTTAGGAAACAATAATTATAAATTATTTTTTACAAATATATTAATAATGAAAGCTGAACCTAGCTACATTCTTCAACATATAAGAGACACAATTGTATTGTGATATTTTCCCTTCTTTCCAACTTAGTCCATCCTTCTAGAAAAATCCCTTTTAATGAAACAAATATATCCATAGTGATCTAGTGATATTTATTCACCAACAACTATTCCATTTTGGACTTATATATCTCAAAACTATGCTCATTGAATTTATGCATCCATATATTTAAACTACTCAACTATTTTATTTCACCATAGGAATCAATTTGATATATCTCCCATTTTAATGGGGTCTATCACATTTCGAGAAAAACACATTAGCCATAAAAGTTTCCCATTGAAACCAAAAGTAATTTGATAGAAAACATAGGTTTTAACCTTATATAGTTAATTGTTTCAAATAGATTCTTAATAAAATGAAAAATATTCAATGTAAAACACATGCATTAACATATAATTGTGATATTTTCCCTTCTTTCCAACTTAGTCCATCCTTCTAGAAAAATCCCTTTTAATGAAGCATATATATCCATAGTGATCCACTGATATTTGTTCACCAACAACTATTCCATTTTGGACTTATATATCTCAAAACTATGCTCATTGAATTTATGCATCTATATCTTTAAACTACTCAACTATTTTATTACACCATAGGAATCATTTCGATATATCTCCCATTTTAATGGGATATATCACATTTCAAGAAAACACATTAGCCATAAAAGTTTTCCATTGAAACCAAAAGTAATTTGATACAAAACATAGGTTTTAACCTTATATAGTTAATTGTTTCAAATAGATTCTTAATAAAATGAAAAATATTCAATGTAAAACACATGCATTAACATATAATTGTGATATTTTCCCTTCTTTCCAACTTAGTCCATCCTTCTAGAAAGTCAATTTTAATGAAGCAGATATATCCATAGTGATCTGGACAGTGATATTTGTTCACCAACAACTATTCCATTTTGGACTTATATATCTCAAAACCGTGCTCATTTAATTTATGCATCTATATCTTTAAACTACTCAACTATTTTATTACACCATAGGAATCATTTCAATATATCTTCCATTTTAATGGGGTCTATCACATTTCAAGAAAAACACATTAGCCATAAAAGTTTCCCATTGAAACCAAAAGTAATTTGATACAAAACATAGGTTTTAACCTTATATAGTTAATTGTTTCAAATAGATTCTTAATAAAATGAAAAATATTCAATGTAAAACACATGCATTAACATATAATTGTGATATTTTCTCTTCTTTCCAACTTAGTGGACATCCTTCTAGAAAAATCCCTTTTAAGAAGCAGATATATCCATGGTGATCCACTGATATTTTTTCACCAAAAGCTATTCCATTTTGGACTTATATATCTCAAAACTATGCTCATTGAATTTATGCATCTATATCTTTAAACTACTCAACTATTTTATTTCACCATAGGAATCAATTCGATATATCTCCCATTTTAATGGGGTCTATCACATTTCGAGAAAAACACATTAGCCATAAAAGTTTCCCATTGAAACCAAAAGTAATTTGATACAAAACATAGGTTTTAACCTTATATATTTAATTGTTTCAAATATATTCTTAATAAAATGAAAAATATTTAATGTAAAACACATGCATTAACATATAATTGTGATATTTTCCCTTCTTTCCAACTTAGTCCATCCTTCTAGAAAAATCCCTTTTAATGAAGCAGATATATCCATAGTGATCCACTGATATTTGTTCACCAACAACTATTCTATTTTGGACTTATATATCTCAAAACTATGCTCATTGAATTTATGCATCTATATATTTAAACTACTCAACTATTTTATTACACCATAGGAATCATTTCAATATATCTCCCATTTTAATGGGGTCTATCACATTTTGAGAAAAACACATTAGCCATAAAAGTTTCCCATTGAAACCAAAAGTAATTTGATACAAAACATAGGTTTTAACCTTATATAGTTAATTGTTTCAAATAGATTCTTAATAAAATGAAAAATATTCAATGTAAAACACATGCATTAACATATAATTTACTCGAGAAACCCAAAATGAGAAGATCATTTTTTTATTAGTATATTAATTTTTAGACCATCAGACACACACACACACATATGTATGTATGTATATATGTATATATCCCACGACAATTATAAACTACCAATCCATTACCTTGGATCAGATAAAACTTTAGTTCTTTAACTGAAACTGTAGAACCATGGGGTAAACTACCATGCACTAGAAAAATGCTAAAAGAAAAAACCATGTGATGAAAACCATCATAAAGGGAGATTTTTTTTTCCCAAAAACGTTTTTTTGGGGCACTACCCCTGAACACCTGTGTGTGGGGGATTTTTCATCTCTATGAAACCCTAAAGTGGGGGTCCTTTCCTCCCATTTTATTCCCACCACTATTCTTAGAAAAATATATAGTGCATGGGGGTATTCACATAAAGAATATAACACATACCAAACATCCAATAATTCTCCTTAATGTGACCATCAATGTTGCAATGGTTAGAATTATTTCTACTACCCTTGCATGGATGTGTAGTGGCTATTTTATTCTTATCCTCCTATTTCCAGTTCTTATTCCCCTCCTTCAAAGCTTCTTGGTGCTATTTTTTCTTCAAACCACTTAAGTACCCTTTATTTTGGCCTATGGTTTCTAGATAATGTGTGTATACACATGGCTCATACATTATCCTTAGCTTGGAAAGAATCACTTGTTTTTGTAGATGGTTATATAGACCCCACATATACTTAAGGAGTACATTTGGGCTCTTGGGAAATATATCCAATAATATGACCATATTTTTGAACTTAGTACACTCTTATACACCCTTATGTCTACGTAAAGTAGTGTGAGTGATTCCACGGGTCCTCTACACACTTCATAGGGTATAATTGGGATAGGTAGTGTTAACTTCTACAAGTTCTATAGGTAGAGTCTGTAAAGGGCCAGGTAGCCTCTGGATCTCATCTTTTATGAAAGGTGACATATCCAGTAAATGCCCCTACAGTCAATCTCTGGAATAGATCTAAATAGAAGTTCTTCATTTTAATATCCATAAACCACAACCACTTTAAGGAAAATTGTGTACATGTGTCATTTCTCCCATAAACTCTTAAGGCAAACTTTAAAGCATGTGTCATTGGCTTTCTCCCATTAACTTTAAAGCATGTGTCATTTCTCAAGGCTTTCTCCCATTAATTCAAGGCAAACTTTGAGGCCTAAAAACTGAAAGTAGCTTAACTTCCATAGGATAGGATCCCCCAAACTCAAATGGAGTAAAATGTAAAATGTAAAATGTGGAGTGTTTTATGATGTAATGGATCTTAATAATCTAGATTGACATGGATGTATTGAACTTCCATAGGATAGTATCCCCCAAACTCAAGGTGAGTAAAATGTAAAATGTTAAAAGTGGAGTGTTTTATGATGTAATGGATCTTAATAATCTAGATTGACATGGCTGTATTTTATTAATGTACCTAAATTTACACCTTCCATGTTGCTTTATTCTTGTAAAATGTTAAAAGTGGAGTGTTTTAGGATGTAATGGATATAAATAATCTAGATTGTGTTAAATATGATGTAATGGATCTTAATAATCTAGATTGACATGGTTGTATTTTATTAATGTACCTAAATTTACACCCTCCATGTTGCTTTATTCTTGTAAAATGTTAAAAGTGGAGTGTATTATGATGTAATGGATATAAATAATCTAGATTGACATGGCTACAACGATATGATGATAGTCTAGGTTGATGTTGAAATTGTAAAATTCTTATACATATCAACTATTATAAATAATTAAACAATTTGATAAGTGCTAAATCATACTTCTTATTAAGGACATAACTAATTTATGATGATAGTGTAGGTTGATGTTGATGTTGTAAAATTCTTGTACATATCAAGGATGAATGATACTACAAGCCAAAAATGACATTATTATAAATTATTAAACAATTTGATAAGTGCCAAATCATACTTCTTATTAAGGACATAACTAATTTTTAATAACAGAACTCTGATATATAAGCACAGTCTTCAATTCCATTGTTTTGTAGGTAAAGTAATGTCTTCACATTAAAACATTTTATAAGGTTACTCTAAAACTAAAGGCTTTCTCCCATTAATTAAAGGAAAACTTTAAAGCCTCAAAACTGAACCTAAATTGGCTAAGCTTCCATAGGATTTAGTCTGTATGTTGAGTGTTAACTTCTACAAGGTTCTACAGGTAGAGTCTGTAAAGGGCCAGGTAGTGTTAACTTCTATAAGTTCTAAAGGCAGAGTCTGTAAAGGGCCAAGTAGCCTCTGGATCTCATCTTTTCTGAAAGGTGACATATCCAATAAATTCCCCTACAGTCAATCTTTGGAACAGATCTAAATAGAAGTTCTTCATTTTAATATCCATAAACCACAACCACTTTAAGGAAAATTGTGTACATTTGTCATTTCTCCCATACATGTGTCATTTCTCCCATAAATTCTTAGTCCCGGTTTTTAAAGCATGTGTCATGTTGAATTTATCCCATTAAATTTAAAGCATGTTTTTAGTAAGTGCATAAAATAATTTTGCAAACCATGTAAATGTCATTTCTCCCACAAACTAAAGGCTTTCTCTCATTAATTCAAGGCAAAATTTAAGGCCTAGAAATTGAACCTAAAGTGGCTAAACTCTCATAGGATTTTGAACTTACATAGGATTTTAGTCTGTCTGTTGAGTGTTAATTTCTACAAGTTCTAAAGGCATATTCTATAAAGGGCCAGGTAGCCTCTCCATCTCATATTTTCTCAAAGGTGACATATCCAGTAAATGCCCCTACTACAGTCAATCTCTAGAAAAAAATATAAGTTCTTCATTTTAATATCCATAAACCATTACCACTCTAAGGCAAACCTTGTACATGTGTCATTTCTCCCTTCTCCCATAAAATTTTAGGCAAACTTTAAGGCATGTGTCATTTCTATTTCATTTCTCCCACAAACTCATAAAGGTGTGACTTTTGACATAACTAGTTGTTTTAGTAAGTGCATAAAATAATTTTGCAAACCATGTAAATGTCATTTCTCCCACAAACTAAAGGCTTCCTCCCATTAATTCAAGGAAAAATTTAAGGCCTAAAAACTAAACCTAAAGTGGATGAACTCTCATAGGATAGTATCCCCCAAACTCAAGGATCTCCCTAATTAATTCAAGGCAAACTTTAAGGCCTAAAAACTAAACCTAAAGTGGCTGAACTTCCATAGGATTTTAGTTTGTTGGTTAAGTCTTAACTTCTACAAGTTCTAAAGACATCTGTAAAGGGCTAGGTAACCTCTGGATCTCATCCTTTCTTAAGGCATGTTATTTCTAGATGTGATTTATGCCATAAATTTTAAGGCAAACTTTCATGCAAACCATGCATGAACCATGTATATGTGTCATAAATCTCCCTTAAACTCTAGGCAATGCAATCTTTAACACATCTCATTTCTAGATGTGATTTCTACCACAAACTTTAAGTCAAACTTTAAGATAAACCATGCACATGCCATTTATCTCATGCACACGTGTCATTTCTCCCATGCATTTGCAATAAATGTCAATTTAATATATTTTTATTGAATTCATTTTTTTTCAGGGATAAAAAAACCCACTAAATATGGTTGAAAAATGGAAATTATGCATAGACGTTTCTTGCTATCCTAATCCAGGGAAAGCAGTGATTACATATGTGCTTTCCAATATTGTGACTAGCAAAGTCGTCCAAAAGAAAATTAATATACTAGGAAGAACAACAAACAATGAGGCATATTATATTGCATTGATAGAAGGCTTGGGAACAACTATGGAGTATGGATCAAATGGAATTGTAGTTTTCACCAATTCTGAACTTGTGTGAAACCAGATGAATGGCATATACCAAGTTAAGAAGGAGAGGTTAAAATAACTACATGGAACAACAAACAATATTGTTAGACAATTTCAATTTTTTAGTATAAGACATTGTACAAATGTGAATAAGATGTTTGCTGATCTATTGCATGGGGCATTGCCAATTTAGGATTCATCTATCAAAGATGAATTAATAGATGAATTAGAATTATACGGGGCAATGCCAACACAAGATTCATCTCTCAAAGATGAATTAGTTCTGAGACACTCTTCTTCAAAAATTCAAGATTCATCTCTCAAAGATGAATTATTTTCGAGACGCTTTTCTTCAAATATTCAAGATTCATCTCTCAAATATGAATTAGTGTTGAGATTCTCTCCTTCAAAATTCATTGATGGAAATTGTAAAATATCTTGGATATGTGTGTTTTTTGTACTTATAAATGCGTGTTTTTTAATGACCATGTGTTTTTTTCAATTATATACCAAGTGTGCTCCCACCACACCATGTAAAGTGCAACTTGGTGAACTTCACATTTGCAACAAGTGGTGAAATTCACATTTTTATAAAATTAAAATGTGAGGACTTCAACAATTTTTTGTTTAAATGGAGTTTCACGCTTCTTTTTTAATGAACACGTGTTTTTTTCAATTTTATACCATGTGTGCTCCCACCATGTAAAGCGCAATTTGGTGAACTTAACATTTTTATAATTTTTTTTGCTTAAATTGAGTTTCACACATCAATTAGTGCTTTGAAAGTTGTGTTTTACATAATTTGTGTACACTAAATTACATTAATTTTCTAAAATTTATTTTGAATTTATTTTAGATAGTAATTTAAAAATATAATTTTAAATGTCCATTGTAGATATATATATCATGGAGGATGAACAACGAAGATCAACAAAATCCCATATCTCTATGAGAGAGGGGGATCAGGGATTGAGGGGTGTTCATGGTATTTAAATATAATTTTAAATATCCATACATATACATACATGTGTGTACATATGGAATTTATTTTTTATAAATTTTGTGAGTTAAATTAGATGTTGATAAGTTTCATTTTTTATTTTTTAGGAGCCAAGAGGAGAAGGGTGTCTACACCATCAATGGAGCATGCCCATGGTTCACGCAATTTAATAAATGAATATGTACATGTATTCATACATATGAATGTATTTTTGAATTGATTATAAATTCATATTTGTTTATGAAGCTTCTCTCTCGTCTCGTGAGGTTGGTGGTAGTTCAGATTCCCTTAGAGGGCCATCAATAAGTGTTGGCGGGTTACCTGAAGGTGGTGATATGTATTCCCATAGAGGCCAATCAACAGATGGTTATGTTGGTTCTCAGTAGGGTCATTCTGGTTCTCAACAGTCTCAGGGTGGGAAAGATGCTAGCCAACCACATCGAGGTGGCCATCAATTTGAATATTTTTTTCATTCAATTTGTACAAATTTGTTTACATGTGTTTTTTTAATATAAAAAATTTTATATATTGATGTAGAGCCTGAAAATGCTGCTCCAAATGTTGCTAAAAAAAAGATGTGGGGCAGAACGCTTCATTCAAGAAAAATATTTTCCACCAACCATGACTTATCCGGCTGACAATTCTGATATACCTTGGAAAGCAAACATGCAACAATGCACCTTAGAAAGGTGTCAACATCTTCATGAAAAATTGTAGAAAGATCTCGTGGCGTTGAATCTACCTGCTGAGAGTTGACAAAGCTTGGAAATTGTCACACACTTTTTAGGGGAACTAGTAGATGTATACCGAAAGCTTGGGCCAAACAATGATACTTTTGTAGAAGTCATGAGAAAAAGAAAGGAAACAGTGATGGGTCCCGATAAATGGGAGGTTGTTAAACAAAGAGTTACAAAAAATAATGCCAAGTCTATGTTTAATTTCAAATAAAGGCCGAAAAGAAGGATGTTGAAGGTGAAATATTTCAAGCACCCTAATATAGCTCACTATTTGTATGATAGACACCTTGTAGCCTATGGAATACTCCCATGGAATGATAAGGTTCCGCTTTATTTTGAAAAATTATTTTATGAAAAATTATTTTTGCAAATTAAACTCAATTACAATGACCTTCCCTCTGAATTTTTTGGTCCTGGGAAAGGTCGATTGTGTGATCGTAGGGGTGCTAGGCGTGATATTGAGTTGCCTCACCCTGAGCCACCATTGGTTAGTCTAACTTTTCATGTCAAAACTTTGCAGTCAGAGATGGAAGCCACTTCTAAATTTAGTCGAGAAGCAAGGGATGCCATCATTGACAATGTTCACAGTGGATTGGGTGGAGTCGATGTTCGTTTGAATCGACAAAGAGAACGTGAGAATGCACGCGGCCCTAATTTTGTGTATTATACAAATGAAGAGATTGACAATATGAGTGTTGAAGATCTCAAAACATATGAAAATAATTGTTTCAATGGTTGGCAGGACCTAATTGTTCATGAGGAAGAGGGCATGGGAACAATATGTGTTAATGGTTAGGGTTCAATAATTTTAACACATGTACAATTTTTAATAAATACATATATACATACATTTGTTTGTATACATTAATCTAACAAAAATGTATCATTATATGTTAACACCATTTGTAGTTGTCACGCTTGATGAATGAAGAAAATGTTGGTATCATGGTCGGAGCCTCTGGTTCAAACAATCAAGATGGGTTTCACCATCAATCATACAATAAAGATGGTTCTCACCATCAAGATATGTTGGCAAATGTTAGTGTTTTTTAAGTGAACATGATCATGTACAATTATTTTTTATCTATTATTATATATATCGAAACATGATGAGATATTTTTAAAATAAATAATTGTGCACACATGTACATGTACATATATATAATAAAATGTTTTAACAGATTCCGATTCCGTCCAATGTTTTTGGGATGGCAGTACCTTCTTCTTCCTTGGGAGATGTACCTTCTACTTCCTTAGGAGATGTGCCAAATCCACAATCACAAGTATGGACAATTTTTCACTTTAAAATTTATGTTTTTAAGTGATATATTCCACCTCAAAAAGTTCCATTAAAAAATGAGATATATCTATATCTTGAGTTATTTTAAATTTTTTGAATTTTAGGTTTTTGGACTCTCTTAGGAGATGTGCCAAATCCACCAACAGAAGTATTCAATTTTTAACTTAAATATATGCTTTTAATTTATAAGTTATAAATTGAAGTTTAAAAAATTTATTATAAATTGAGATCTTGAACTTGACTATTTTATACTTTTAAATTTTTTGAATTTTAGGTTTCGATAGAGGATTTCTTTTCTCCACAGACTCTAGCAATGGAGAAAAGAACATCCACACCATTTCAACCATTTGAACAACTTGTCTAACTTTTTTTTTTAATATTATTGAAAATAAGTTTATATATGCATTTTCATTTGAAATTTTTTAATATATATATATATTGTACAGTTTACTGCTGGAGATGTTCTTGTGGGTGAAGTTTTAATGGACGAGCAACAAATGGAGAGGGAACCTCATGAGGTATTGCGTGATTTTTTTTACATTTTGTTTTTTACATGAAGTTCTATATATTCTCACTCAATTTTAAAACATCAAATTTTAATGTTTGTACACATTGTGTACAGGGTCCCCATGCTTCGCAGGATAGCTCGAGGATAGTGAATTTTCTCGGAGAGACACTACATCCATCTGTATTTAATGGATGATGCGTATGCACACGTGCAACATTATATTTTTCAATATATTTAGTCTTATTATATAACTTGATACTTGATACTTGATACTTGTGAGATCTACAAATTTTGGATATATTTTATGTGAACTACATTTGGTACATGTGAATGTGATATATAATGTTTTTAAAACTTAAGTTTTGGATGGTTGAACTACATTTGGCATGTGAAGTAATGTTACAATGTTATATATAATTTGTTTTGTTTTTAAAACTCAAGTTTTGGATGGTTGAACTACATTTGGCATGTGATGTGAAGTGATGTTGTGTTAAATATTTTTTTTGTTTTTAAAGTGTTATGTTTGAACTACATTTGGCATGTGAAGTAATGTTACTTGATACTTGATACTTTTGATCTATAATGTTTTGTTTTTAAAACTCGAGCTTTGATACTTGTGATTTATAATGTTTTGATTTTAAAAAATTTTGATACTTGTGATCTATAATGTTTTCTTTTTATAACTCAAATTTTGGATGGTTGAACTGCATTTGGCATGTGAACTAATGTTGTGTTATAATTTGTTTTTTTTCTTAAACTTAAGTTTTGGATGGTCAAGAACTACATTTGGCATGTGAAGTAATATTGTGATCTATATTAATGTTTTGATTTTGAAAAACTCAAGTTTTTGATGGTTGAACTACATTTTCCATGTGAAGTAATGTTGTGTTATAATTTATTTTGTTTTTAAAACTTAAGTTTTGGATGGTTGAACTACATTTGGCATGTGAAGTAATGTTGTGATCTATATTAATGTTTTTCTTTTGAAATACATTTGGCATGTGAAGTAATGTTGTGTTATAATTTGTTTTGTTTTTAAAACTCAAGTTTTGGATGGTTGAACTACATTTGGCATGTGATTATGATATTATGTTTTGTTTTTAAAATTCAAGTTGTCATTTTCCAAACCAAAAATTCACATGAATATATGTACATGTAGAAATGATTTTACATGTAGTTCAACCATCCAAAACTAGATATCGAATAAAAATTAAATTGAATGTACCTTCGCACTTCCCTTTATCGGTTAGTATCATGGTTTAAAGTAGCGATGCACCATTGAACAACTTCTTTAGTGTCCACAAGTCGGTTTGCAGAGGGGTTAATTTGATATTTTCGAAGTGCTTGTTTTATGCATGCCCCTGCACCGTCATGCTCTCATTTTCCATGGCCAGTCTCAAAGAAATTCCAACAATGTTTAATGCATAATTTTTTTCGAAGACAACACAACCAAAAGAATGATCGTGAAGATTTGAATTGACCTACGCATCCATCTCACCATATCCAATGTTCATTGAATTTTATTCCATGAATTTTCAAGGAGTCATATATCTTTTCAAAACAGTGTTGTACAAAATATGTATCATGTGTATGATCGTCACTGATATAAAAGTGATATTCTTTAATAACATGTCGATTTTCACTGGTGCTTTCTATATGATCAACGTTTTGTTCAACATGTATATATAGAATATGGATGAGCATGGAGACTTGGTTAGAATGATAATATTCACTCTAAATTTCTTTTTGTGGAACAAATGTGTATTTTTCTGCAAAACCAATTATTGACAAAATGGTCCCTGGTGGAAAAAATTCACAGCATTTTTTGAATTGCAAGTCTTTCCATGGAGCTCTATAGGAATGCTTGGTGTATTTATAAATTTATGCCTCAAACTTTCTCAAAAAATTTATCACAAACATATCTTCTTCTTGTAATTCAATTCTCTTAGCACTATTTGAACCTTGAATCGATATATCGATATATTCATATCTCTTCCATTTCACTTTCATGTTGGAAAATGATTGATAATTTATATCAATATGATATTTGTTTTGAGATTTAGTCAGATTTCCACAATCATCGCATTTTTTACCACCAACACATTTCTTTTCATAAAATAATTCATCACTTTCTCTTTCACATAAAATTTGAGATATGAAATCACAGATAGTGGAAGGAGGAGGTGAATCTTTCCAAAATGTTCTACCAAAATTAAGGAATGTGTCATAATATAACTCAAATTCCACATGATAATGACAACAACAAGTGTCGCATATGGTGATAGGTTTTACATACCATGGTTTTTGTTGAACAAAAGCACTAATTGAGACATGAATTTCATGATTCTCTTCTTTGAACTTGTTGAAAAACTATATTTGAGTGGTTTCTAAGAAATGTTTTTCATGTTGTTCTTACTGATTTCGTGCTATTCTTCTTCGCATCACATCGCTTGCATTTGGTGAAAAACGTGCATTTTACTTCCAATATTCATATATTGTTTTTTTAACATTTTCTCCAAGTCCATCTTTGTATGGTTTCCTACAAAAAACTCTCCAACAAGAGAGTTCATCATTTACATCTATTTGTAACCGAAATTTCCAATGTTTGTGCAAAGTTTTTTGTGAGGTTCCTAATGTTCGTGCCATAGATTTTACCAAGCGATTTTATTTATTACTTGATGAAACCACTGACATATGTATTGCTCTACGTATAACTGAAACATTTTTCTGTCTAGATCTTCTAATTGAATTTATAGCACTATTTATATTTTGTATTACATTTTCCTTCATTTTTTTACTTTTTGTTGATTTTCGAATACCCAATAAAGTCATAGCTTCTTTTAATTTCCTTAATGATAGGAGACCTTTCAACATTTGGGCTTGAACTGTCACATTTTCCTTTATGAAGTGCATATCAAAAATGCATTTAACACAATATCGTATAATATGGTCAGCTCTTTTATCTCCATATGTGTGAGTGTCAACATTTTCTAACATCTCGTTGTCAACATTGATTTCATTTGAGCATATTCGAATGAATTGTACATAATAAGTTTACACATTCAATAAATAATTTAATTAATAAATATGCATAATTTCAATAATACATGCATGTGTTCAACATATACATATATATACATACCTTGTGATTCAATTTCTTCACTCGAATTTATTTCAACATCTTCACCATCTTCAATCTTTGGTTCAATATCTCTTTCACTTTCTCTTTCAAAATTTTGTATCTCATCATCAATGTTTTGAGGAATATCTCTCTCTTTACATTGCAAAATATTTTTCAAATTAGTTCATCAAATAAAAACTAAGCTTCACATTTTACAATAGGAAAATTTTAAATATCAAATTCATAATATTTACATTTACATACTTGCTTCAACTTCTAGTTGAGGTTGATTTTCCCTTTCAATATTTGAGAGTGCTTTTCTCTTTCTTTTGCGAGATTCTCTTGTCTCTTCTCTACATTCCTCAGGGTCCCTTTTTCGATGATATTTTCTCCCACAATTCCTTCGATTTCTCATGATAATAGATTATGAAGTTCAAAAATTTAGACAAAAACTCAATTAAAAAAAACATCACAAAAGTTTTAATTTAAAAAAAAAAAAAACTCATTTTAAAAATTTTGCAAAAACTACATACTTCAATCCAAAACACTTACTTTAAAAAATCCAAGAAAAAATGTCTTATAAAAATGAAACGAAGCTCAAAATATTTCCTTCAAAGTCCTACAAAATAATTTAATTTAAAAATTTAGACAAAAACGCATTTTAAAAAATCATTATAAAAGATTTACTTCAACCCAAAACACGTACTCTAAAAAAATGTCACTTCAAAAAATACCTCCAAAAAATTTCCATTGAAAATTAATTCCAACTTCTTAAAAATGCCACTTTAAAAAATACTTCAAAAAAAGCCTATAAAAAAATCACTTTAAAAAATACCTCCAAAAAATGTCCTTTGAATATTAAGTCTAAAAATATTCCTTTCGAAATTAAGCCTAAAAAGAGTCCTTTGAAAATTAAACCCAAAACCTCTAAAAACAATGAAAATTAAACCCAAATCCTTTAAAAACAAAATACCTTCAAAACAAATGAAGCCCAAAAGACATCCAAAAAATGTATCACATACCTCCAAGAAATGTCCTTTGAATGTACCTCCAAGAAAAGTCCTTAAACTGAAAACAATCCTTTGCAAAAATGTCCTTTCAATGTACCTCCAAGAAAATTCCTTAAACCCAAAACAATCGTTTGCAAAAATGTCCTTTGAATGTACCTCCAAGAAAAGTCCTTAAACCCAAAACAATTCTTTGTAAAATTAGACCAAGGCTTTTGCAAAATGAGACCAAATGTGCGAAATTATGCGAAAAATAATGAATGATTTAACGTAGATTTATATTGCTGCAAATTATTTTTTGGAGGGGTTTTGTTGTATTTTCTGGCCGATGGAAAGTCAGGTAAAAGTTTGGCCGAAATTTTATAAAAAATTCGGCTAAAATTTTATGTCGTTAGACTTGACAGGCCGTCGGCGCAAAAAACAATTCAGCCGAAAATTTTTTAAGAGTTCGGTTGAACTAACACATCTGCAATTACGTAGAACCAAGCTCTGAATACATATCTTCAACTTTGGATTGATTAAACTCGATGAAACATTCTAAATTAATTGTCGAAACCAAGATAAGAATTTTCAGAATTCAATCTACTTTCAGGAAATATAACTTTTATGAAATTTCATAAATATTTACTAATTTTAATTAATTTTGTAATAAAACGGGTGCAAACAATTTATGAAGGTCATTATGATTCAGTGAAATCATAATTTTGTATCTTCCAAAACACACTGTAAAAAAAATAAAAAAATCATGGTGCATTACATTGGTCCGTCATCTGTAATGGGTAGTTTTTAGATTTTTAGTTTATAACTTATATGTTAAGAAAATTCGTGCGTAGCGAAACATATTCAAAATATGCAGTTTTCTCATATTGGACTAGTCAAAAAAAATATAATAATTATGATATGCATCAGTTGGCTTTGTAAATATAATGAAACCGAAGTAAACTCTATCTAGATTGTTGTAACACATTTTGTTTCTAAAAAACACAAAGTTTCAAAGAATACAGCAGTGCGTATTAACATGAATTCTTATGAATCCTTTGATTGTTAAAAAACACACACTCAAAGAAAAGATAAGTTGACATATCAAATGTGTATTAAAAAATCCAAAAAATAAGTAATAGAAATCTAATAAAATTTCTGACAACTTTTTTTTTTGTTGCAAAATGAAATTATAAACATAAGAATTGTTTTGGCTTGCAGAAAGTTGAAGAACAGAAGAAAAAAAAATGAAATTTTTTTCTCAAAAAACGGCAAAAGGTGTAACCCAACTTCGCATTTTCACCCTTTAATAACATACCGATTTTCACTGGTTCTTTCTATATGATCAACATTTTTTTCAGCATGTCTATATAGAATATGGATGAACATGGAGACTTGGTGAGAACGATTGTATTCACTCTGAGTTTATTTTTGTGGAACCAATGTGTAGTTTTCTGCAAAATAAATTACTGACAAAATGGTCCCTAGTGGAAAAAATTCACAGGATTTTTTGAATTGAAAGTCTTGCCATCAAGCTCTATGGAAATGCTTGGTGTATTTATAAATTTCTACCTCAAACTTTCTCAAAAAATCTATCACAAAAATTTCTTCTTCTTGTAAATCAATTATTTTAGAACTTGAACCTTGAATCGATGTATGGATATATTCAAATCTCTTCCATTTCACTTTCATGTTAGACAATGATTGATCATTTATATCAGTACGATATTTGTTTTGAAACTTATTCAAACTTCCACAATCATCGCATTTTTACCACCAACACATTTCTTTTGGTAAAATAATTCACGGCTTTCTCTTCCACATAGAAGTTGAGATATGAAATCATGGATAGTGGAAGGAGGAGGTGAATATTTCCAAAATGTTCTATCAAAATTAAGGAATGTGTCATAATATAACTGAAATTCCACATGATAACGACAACAACAAGTGTCGCTTATGGTGATAGGTTTTACATACCGTGGTTTTTGTTGCACAAAAGCATTGATTGAGACATCAATTTCGCGATTCTCTTCTTTGAACTTGTTGAACAACTCTATCTGAGTGGTTTCTAAGAAATGTTTTGGATGTTATTCCTACTGATTTTGTGCTATTCTTCTTCGCATCACATCCCTTGCATTTGGTGAAACATGTCAATTTTTCATCGAATATTCATATATTATTTTTTTAACATTTTCTCCAAGTCTATCTTTGTATGGTTTACTACAAATATTTGTCCAAAAAGCAAGTTCATCATTTAGATCTATTTGCAACAAAAATTTCCGATGTTTGTGCAATGTTTTTCGTGAGGTTCTTAATGCTTGTGCCATAGATTTTACCAAGTGATTCTCTTTAGTACATGTTGAAACCACTGCCATATTTATTGCTCTACATGCATCTGAAACATTTTTCTGTCTAGATCTGCTAATTGAATTTATAACACTATTTATATTTTATATCAAATTTTCCTTCATTTTTTTAATCTTTTGATTATTTTAGAACACCCAATAAAGTCATAGCTTCTTTTAATTTCCTTAATGATAGGAGACCTTTCAATAATTGGGCTTGAACTGCCACATTTTCCTTTATGACATATGAATCAAAAATGCGATTAACATGATATCGTATAACATGGTTAGATTTTTTATCTCCATATGTGTGAGTGTCAACATTTTCTAACATCTCATCATCGATATTGATTTTATCTATACGTATTCAAATTAATAATACATAATAAGTTTACATATTCAATAAATAACTAAATTAATAAATATTTCTAATTTCAATAATACTTGCATGTGTTCAACATATATATATATATATATATATATATATATATATATATATACACACACACACACACACACATACCTGGTGATTCAATTTCTTCACTTGAATTTATTTCAACATTTTCACCATCTTCAATCATTTGTTCAATATCTCTTTCACTTTCTCTTTCAAAATTTGTATCTCATAATCAATGTTTTGAGGAATATAGCTCTCTATTTACATTGAAAAATATTTTTCAAATTAGTTCATCAAATAAAAATTAAGCTTCACAATTTATGCTACGAAAATTTTAAATATCAAGTTTATAATATTTACATTTATATACCTGCTTCAACTTCTAGTTGAGGTTGATTTTCCCTTTTAATCTGAGCATTTTTCTCTCTTTTTTTTGTGATATTCTCTCTTGTGTTCTCTACGTTCCTCAAGGTCTCTTGTTCGGTCATAGTTTCTCTTGCAATTCCTTCGATTTCCCATAATAATTGAGTATGGAGTTCAAAAAAATTCCTTCAAAAATTTAGACAAACTCAATTAAAAAAAACATCACAAAAGATTTAATTTAAAAAAAAAAAAATCATTTTAAAAATTTTGCACAAAATACATGCTTCAATCCAAAACACTTACTTTAAAAAATCTGAGAAAAAAAAGACTTATAAAAATGAAATAAAGCTCAAAAAAATTCCATCCATGTCTTGCAAAAAAAAATTCATTTAAAAAGTTAGACAAAATCTCATTTTTAAAAATCATTATAAAAAATTTACTTCAACCCAAAACAAGTACTCTAAAAAAATGTCACTTCAAAAAATACCTCCAAAAATGTGCATTGAAAATTAAGCCCAACTTCTTAAGAAATATCACTTTAAAAAATACCTCCAAAAAATTTCCTTTGAAGAATCAGCAATGAAACTTGCAAGACGTTTTTCACTTTTTTCATCATTGGATTTGAGAGGACCACTAGGATTTAATTCTGGTTTTTCTAACATATTGAAAAACAAAATTCTCATTTTCAATTGAAACAAAATTCTCACTTTCAATTAAATCATATTAAAGACAAAACTCTCATTTTCAAGTAGGGAAGGAATTAAATATATTAAACATGGAAGAATTTATTGAAAGCAATTCTATAAGTATATTTCTTGGAAACCAGATATTTTTTTTTTCAATTTTCATTGCAATGTATGTTTGAACATTTTTAGTACAAAATGTACCTTACTGTTCACCATCAATTATACAACACATCATTACTATTCAACCAAAAAAATACAAATTTTCACTGATTTAAATATTCTGATAATTCCACCATACCAATTATTTTTCAAAATTTAAAATCCATTTTCACTGATTTAAATATTCAGATACTTCCACCATACCACATCAATTCCAATTATTTTTAAAAATTTAAAATTCATTGAGATCTAATACCTCAACTACATTATGCCACGTGAATTGACTAGGAAAAATAAGAAACTAACTAAAAACAAAACCTAGTCTATGTTGCTACTACTTTTCCGAGAGTGATGACCGACTTAAAAAGTGCAGACGTGTTAGTCAACCCATATCCTACTTGCCAAAAGTCTTCAGACCCAAACTTCACCTTCAAAGTAGGATAGAAAACTCCTCACTTTTTCCAATTTATACCTTTGAACTTTTTGTGCGATAGATTTAAATAGAATCTCAACTCTAGTTTTAAATGGAATACAAATTTTCACTGATTTAAATATTCTGATAATTCCACCATACCAATTATTTTTCAAAATTTAAAATCCATTTTCACTGATTTAAATATTCAGATTCTTCCACCATACCACATCAATTCCAATTATTTTTAAAAATTTAAAATTCATTGAGATCTAATACCTCAACTACATTATGCCACGTGAATTGACTAGGAAAAATAAGAAACTAACTAAAAACAAAACCTAGTCTATGTTGCTACTACTTTTCCGAGAGTGATGACCGACTTAAAAAGTGCAGACGTGTTAGTCAACCCATATCCTACTTGCCAAAAGTCTTCAGACCCAAACTTCACCTTCAAAGTAGGATAGAAAACTCCTCACTTTTTCCAATTTATACCTTTGAACTTTTTGTGCGATAGATTTAAATAGAATCTCAACTATAGTTTATAAATGGAATAGATTACACACATTTATACATGAATTAGTCTCAAGATAGGAGATCTATCTTAGACGTACAATAAGTTGGTTGAGGGAATATCTCAACCTCACACCAAACAAGGAAGCTAACTCCTATTAAATATGAACAGACTCTATACATAGAGAGTCACAACTGGACAAGTAGGAATTATACATTCTAACACACCCCCTTAATGACTACTTGTCTCGATATCACTTCGCAAAATCTAGTTGTGATCAAACATAACAAAGAATATGTCGACGTCCATATAAAAGAGCAACCATCCACCGGAATGCATGGGTACCAACCGCTGCAACCGCTAGTCTCGTAGGATGTCCTTCGTATACATGGTTCTGTCAACCATTATCACTGCATACATGTACCTGTATCTACAGATCCCCCTCCAACGTGGGTTTTATCGGATGACCCGTAACCATGCTCTTCTTTCATCGGGGTTTTATCGGATGACCCGTAACCATGCTCTTCCTGGGTTTTATCGGATGACCCGTAACCATGCTTTTCATCAGTGGCTAACACTGACACGGACTTGTTTCCAGTCTGCTTCACTATTATACATGGTTTCTAGCTGACCACAAACTAACACTTGCAAAATGGTTTCTGGCTGACCATGAACCTGAAGTTACAAAGTGGTTTTGAGATGACCACAAACTTTTACGGGGATACATGTGCCTTTACAAGGCTTACATACTCCAACTCTTGGAGTTATCAGGTACAAACTTTCCAAAGACCACTATAAAAAAAAACATCCTAGACTTGCTTACAATTTAAATGTGTGACTCATAATACAACATGTTATATCTCTTCGAAGAAACTCATAAAAAAACTCACACAAAACAAACTTTCCCTTTTGTTGTCCATTATCCTTTAAATGTGTCTTTTTCTTTACTCCATCTTTGAAATTGTATTCCACTGCTTCAATCAATTTCTTCTAAAAGCATATCCAAGCTTGGCACCTCCATCTTGAATCTTTCCATCTTCAATTTGCTATTATTAGAGTGATCAGTTCTAACAAATAGCTTTTGCATGCTAAGTTGATCAGGCTCAACATACTTAAAAAATAAAATAAAAAATAATTCAAGAAAAACAATTCAATTCACCAAGCATTATGGAAGTAGAAGCGGTGAATCTATCTTGCAACATATCTAGTGATGAGCCCATGCTCTGAATCCTAACACCACACGTGGCCTCTTGGACTACTCTCTCTCCGCAGCGCCATCTTTGGCAAAACAACACTGGCCTCGGAGCAAATTCTGATTTGGACATCGCCTCCAATTCATAAAAAACTCCATATATGGTGTTAGATCACAGTCACAACATCCATTTCCCTATATCATCTAAACAGAAAACTTTAGTAATAGATTTATTCACACAAACCTCTAGTCCATATTATGCAGAGCGTAGCTTCATAATTTCACGTCTACCAAATTACAACAAACGCACAACAAAAACTCCTCGACTAAACTGCTGTCAACGGTATGGAATATGGAAAACTCTGCGTTTGAATTGTTTAAACTCCGTGGCATACCTCCGTGGGCAACGAACTGCCTGAAACTGCAGCCTCCGTGGGCCAGAAAACTGAAAGCACCAACGCACAAAGCAGCGAACAAACTGCCTGTTACTCAGAGTAATCTTTAGTGGGAAAGTGGGTAGAGAACAAAATTCCGTCCTTTCTCCTGATGGAGTAATTAAATTCTGAAAATTGCAGACGGAGATCTCATGCCCAACCGCTCACCACACACCAGCGCAGCAATTGAAGCTACAGTCAATATTAGAGCGCCTAAGCCGAACCCCAACGCCACTGCCATTGCTATATGTCAAAGATTCATCGATCGATCGGTCGTTCAGCTCAGCAACCACTCCAGCAACGCTTCTCAAAGCACAGACAGAAGCGTATACACACGCTCTCAAGTTCTCTGTCCGGTCGATGGATGATGATCGCTCTGTTTTGAATGATGCAAATGGCTGACAATAACACATCAAATTGTGCAACGGCAACACTGTAGACAGCGATTTCTCCACGCCGTTTATGCAGCAGTCCACAATCAGTCTCTCACAAGCAGTCTCTCACACGATCACGCCGGCAAGCTGTATCCGGAATTGCTCCAACACACAAAAATGAATTGCGCTGGCACTAAAACGAATTGGACATGCATTGGCAGAGATGGCACAGGTCCCTCGGGCTGGCAACAAACGGATCACACTACTTACAGCAAACGGATCCAAGCTGCCAATATTCCTCGGCCCAGGAGGGGCCAAGGCCAGGCACAAACTAGCTCTGATACCAAAATAAAATCTTAATATGCAAACTATCTCTATATCATTCATCAAATAGATTACACACATTTATACATGAATTAGTCTCAAGATAGGAGATCTATCTTAGACGTACAATAAGTTGGTTGAGGGAATATCTCAACCTCACACCAAACAAGGAAGCTAACTCCTATTAAATATGAACAGACTCTATACATAGAGAGTCACAACTGGACAAGTAGGAATTATACATTCTAACAAA